>VFFE01005840.1:329771-702347 GCA_008921705.1 Burhinus oedicnemus
CGCCAAAAACCCCCCCCCCCCCCCCCACTGGATAGTCATATCTCTGCCCCCTTCCTGGGAATCTGTTTCTTGCCTCTATCTGCTCCTACACCTACCTCACCAGCGCCAACCTCCCTCCCACGGAAAAACAAAGGTGATTCCTTTGGCGTCTGTTAATTTTTCATGTTATTCAATGATCTGCCCACCGCTGCCAGCGAGGGACGGTCACCGCTGGGGGGAGGAGGGGTGGCAGCGGGGCTGCCAGGGGGGCACAGAGCCCACACCCACCGGGCACCCCCACACCACTGAGCCTGTGCCCCCTCTACACGCATATTTACTTATTTATAAACGATATACAGCTACTGCCATACAATGCACATGGCGCGCATTATAAAGCACACACAAAATATAAATAAAAAAAAGGATGAGACTGTTATCAAAGCATGTTCTTGAAATAGTCAATAGTAATTAGTGTTGAGAGGCCATGGGTATGTTCTCATGGATGAGGAGGATTCTGTCCTTGAATCCATCATGGATGAATCCAAGAAAGAACTCCTTATCAAGGAAAACAAGTAGTGTTATCATTCTTGAAGAGAAACATCCTGAAGCAGATGGGCACACGGAACTTGAAAACGCTACTAATCTACATGTTTAGCCAACTTGGCAGAAAAGTGAAAATTCTGAGTGTCCTAAGCTGAACTACCTTCACTATAATACTAAAAATCACGCCCATAGGTCAAGAAGACCCTCGCCCAAGTGAAGACCCTTCCCACGAGCAGGCATAGTAGCTATAACTCGATTGTGTAATCGCATGTAAACTACTAACCAATCAAATACAGCTAGGAGGTACTAAGATGATAACGGATGTTGTAAAACGTGTACGTAAACCGCCCGGGGAGCCCCGTTTGGTGTCCTCGATGCGCGGGGAACCCCCCGGCCCCCAGCCTCGCGCAACTCTGGAATAACTAACCAACGCCTCGTCCCGGCCCGTGGGACTGGCTATTGCGCACCGGGTAACGAACCCCGGATTTCGGGCAAGACGACGAAAAGTGAAACCAACACGACTTAAGGAGGAGCCCTCTCGTCCCCGCGTGGGCGGCCGCAGAGCGGCTGACAGCGCCCGTACCCAGCGCCGCGGGGAGGCGGGACGGCACAGGGGGTGTGCGGGCTCCTTCTCTCACACACCCCTTACCGGTGCCCGCAGCCGACGGTGCTTGGCCCGCCGAGGCGGGCGGGCGAGCCCCTCCCGCCGCTGCCGCTCCCGCCGCGGCGCTGGGCCCGCCCGCCGGCGCATGCGGCCCGGGCAGGCGGGGGATGGCCGGACATGGCGCTGGGGGCCCCCACGCTCCGGCGGTACCTGCTGCTGCTGGCGCAGGAGCACCTGGAGTTCCGCCTGTCGGTGAGCGCCTGCCGGGACCGGGACCGGGACCGGGACCGGGACCGGGACCGGGGCAGGGGCTGGGGTTGGGGGCCCGGTGGGGTCCGCCCGCTGAGGCGCTGCCCTCGGGAGAGGTCCCGGGCAGCGCGGTCCCGGGTGTGCCCGGGAGGCGGCCTGGCCCCGGCCGGGCCTCGCCCGCTGCCCGCCCCGCGCGGCTGGAAGGGAGCGGGGGGTGCCCGGTGGCCGTGGCTCTTCACTCGCCCCTCTCCGCGCCCTGTGGCAAGCGACCCCCCGGCGCGGGGCTGCCTCTTTTACCTCAGCCCTGCAGCGGGCGTGGGCTTCCTCCTCCTGCCCCCGGCCTCCGTGGAGAGGTGGCTCTTCGTGGAGAGGTGGGGCTTCGTGGTGGCTCTGGGGCAACGCTTCTCCTTGCCGCTCTCAAGAGCCTTTGGAGCCAGGAGGGGTTGTCAGCAGAGTACCCGGGGCTCCAGATAAGACGTGGAAACTCGGAGGGAAAAAAGGGGTTTGTGAAAATATTTCTGAGGTCCTGTTTTGGTGTCTTTCTAGTTTATTTAAGCTATGTAGGTGCTTCTGTCGACACAGTGTGGGTATGTAAATGGTTGGTGCTGCCCTGGTGACAGGCGAGGTCCTCTCCGTCCTGGGTGTTCATAGAATCCTCTAGGTTGGAAAGGACCTTTAAGATCATCGAGTCCAACCATTAACCTAACTGCCAAAACCTCCACTAAACCATGTCCCTCGGCACCACGTCTACCCGTCTGTTAAATACCTCCAGGGATGGCAATTCCACCACTTCCCTGTTCCCTGTTCCAGTGCTTGATAACCCTTTTGGTGAAGAAATTTTTCCTAATATCCAATCTAAACCTCCCCTGGCACAACTTGAGGCCATTTCCTCTTGTCCTATCGCTTGTTACTTGGGAGAAGAGGTCGACCCCCACCTCGCTGCAACCTCCTTTCAGGTAGTTGTAGAGAGCGATAAGGTCTCCCCTCAGCCTCCTCTTCTCCAGGCTAAACAGTCCCAGTTCCCTCAGCTGCTCCTCATAAGACTTGTGCTCTAGACCCTTCACCAGCTTCGTTGCCCTTCTCAAGGAGCTGCGTGAGGCAGAAGTGTGTGGATGTCTTCGCTTTCTGGAGGAAGACATGGGGAGCAGCGAGGACGGGGCTTCTCTGAAGTCCTAGGGCCTGCACGCACGCCGGGGTCGAACGGAGGTCTCCAAGCCCTTGGCTGGTGTCCTGGTCGCAAGCCTCCCTCCTCTGTGTTGCACTGGCGGCACTGAGGACTGCTCACTTTTGGCTTGTAATTCTGAGCGTTTGTTTCCGTGCGGTCGGAAGGGTCCGTGCTGCGCTGGCTGATGCGGGATCAGGGAGAGTAAACCTGCTCCTGCAGTAGGATCGCAGCGTGTCGGATGTGGGAGCCAGCGAGTCCTGCCGCTGCAACTGCAGGCTGCTCTTCATTCACACGTTGATGCCAGTGTAGCAAAATTTGGGGTGCAGAGTTTGTTCCCTGGCACTAAATTGGTTTTATCTTATCAAGTGCTATTCACAGAAATAATTAGAAAAAAAAAAATAATAGTTGCAACATATCTAAAGCTCCCTGGTATTTTTTATGAGTCACTGGTGTTTCTTATGGGTCCTTGGTGAAAGTCTAGTTTAGCATACACTCAGTTTCTGTGTTTATAAGAAAACTTCCTTGTTTGTAAATTAACTTGTGATTTTATTTTTTTTTCCTGTGATGACTTAGAGAGTCACTACACATTGTAAGAAATTTTGATACCTTAAGTGCTCTTTTAGACACCGTCTTGAAGAGCTAGGAATATGATACCCAGGATAATATGTTGTTTAAAATAGTGCTGAAATGCCGAATTATTTTGTTAGAATTGGTAGGTCATCACTACACATGTGTTAAAATATCTAATGTGTTGCATCATTTATTTTCCTTGCTTTCATTAAGGCTTTCTTTTGTGCATTGTTTTTTACTGTCTGCTTTGTGGGACTGTAATATGAATTTATTTATGGTCAACCCAATTTTTCTTGAGGCAATGTCATCAGATTAAGTAAAAAAAAAAAAAAGATGATATATATGTAACAGAAAGGTGGGGTTTTTTCGTCAAGATTGTAGTTGCACTTGGTTGATACAGCTGCTGAAGAAAGCAGTTCCATTTCCCTTTTCTTGTACTGTGGTGACTGCTCAGCTGCGTGTTTGGCATTGTGATGAGCTGTGTCAGGGACCTGATTTGTCTGAAAACTTAGCAAAACGAGCAGGGAGAGATTTTTCAGCCAGATCAGGTGCCTGATCTCCATCTCTGCCACACCTGCTTATGGGATTGGAGAGAACTGCTTTTCCTCTGGTGGTGGTGCTGGATCACAACAGCTGAAGGTGTTTGAAGTCCACATTTGTTGTTAAGCGTCTGTAGAATACAGGTCTGTGTTTCATATTTCTTAGTTGATAAGAAGCTGTGCTCCATAGTCAGGGATCTCTCTTTGGTTAAGTCAGATAGTGAGGGGTAACATCACGCATCCTGTTTTCCAGCACAGGGTGTCTCTAATGGACAGATAGGTGCATGTCAAATGTTTTCTTATCAGTATCTTCAGGCAGATCTGTTCCAGTGCTTCACTGTCTTTACTCTTGGAAGGATCTTCTCAACCTCTCATCCAGAGCACTGCTGTGGTCTGAACCTGGTGCTCTCGTCTCCTCCATAGTAGATGTTGAAAACAGATTATTGCCTTCCTTTATCACAGCAGCCTTTAGCAAGTGCAGAGGTCATGATTCCGTTTCTCTCCAGGCCTTTCCTCACAGGCCTTGTTTTCTCTGCTTCCCATTCTTCTCACTTTCCTGTAGGTAATAGGACCGGTAGCTTGTGAAGATGCCACTGAGTCATGTATAAATCTCAGGTGCTTTTGCTGTCCCAGGACTGTACAATGAAATAGTTATGCATAAACTTTTATTCTCCTGGACCAAAGCCCCTGTTTTTTCCAGCGTTGCTTATGTCCTTTCTATACAAATGAAAAGATGGAAATGAATGGGGTAATGTCCCAGTAAAGCCATGTTATAGTGTTATGTAGGGGTTTTCTTTTCCTCCATTTTTTGGGACTTCATGGTAATCTTCTTATTTACCCACTTTGTTCAAATCTAAGCCAATATAAAAATTTGCTTCAGTGTTCTTTTGCCAGTAATGTTCAGAGGCTTCACCGTGTCATTTCTAGTGAAGGGGCTACATGAGAAACATCCCCAATGTTTACCTCTTGGTTCAGTTCAAAAGCCTTTTTAGTGGGTGTTTTTTTAATTATTTGCTAGCTTATTTCTTGGAGATTTGCTGTTTTGTGTGTTCAATTTATGATCTTTGGTTTAGTTTACTCTGGAGAAGACCTACTGAAGAAAACTCTTGAGTTACCTGTAAAGCAGAGAATTAACAGAAGAGGGATTGATGCTCAGTGCTGGGCCGGGCCCTGGGCTGGAGCGTTACTAGTGAGACATCGCTTTTACGTGAATTAGTCAGAAAAATATTTTAAGAATAGATAGCATAGTATTGTAAGAGGAGTATCGTTATGAGAGTGTAGGATTGAACAGTAAAGATTTCGATGAAAGAGAAAATGCAAAGTGGTGGCATTTGATACTGAAATTTGCCTAACTTGGTCTCATGGTGTTGTATACTATACAACTTTTCATAACCTAACCATAGCTTGTTCCTTTGCAACTGAACTCTGAGGAAGGTAGGTCAGCTGCTTTTATAGCAGGAGAGTCAAATTTTTTTCAGTTCATGAACAGTTATTTGTGAACCTTTGCCCTATCCACACAACTACTCTAAGAGTGTTTCACTGTTGGTTCCCACAGTAAGTCAGTAATAAACACCATTCTTGCTTCTGTTGCTATCTCTAACATTTTGTTCGTAATCCCTACAGAGGTCACCATCTGCATTAGAATTTATGGTATACTGCCTTTTTTTTTTTTTTCTTTCTTTAAAACATTAGTTAATGCTCCTAAAGCCTGACCTTTATATTTTCACTTTAGGAAATAACATCTTTGCTCTCGCTTTATGGTGGACAATTCAGTGGTGAGCAGGAAATTCGCGTAAATGTAAGTGGGGACCAAATATTTTACTTGAGTGCATGTATGATATACAAGTATGTTCTTTATAGTATTATTATTAAATGTGGGTAGCTGAATAAATTTTGATGTTTCTTAGGAAAATAAGGTATCTTCCAAAATAGACTAATTCTCAATTTCAGTAAGGACACAGAGATGCACAGAATGCACCTCAGGATGTCTTCATTTAACAATATGAAAAGAAACAGTGCCATCTGCTGGGAGGCTCTCCTTTCTTTTCAGAATACCTGAACCATGAAGACATGCAGCAGCAGTTTGAATTTGGTGTTTGCCTCTAAATCAATGAGACAAAGTATCTGGGAGAGTGAAGCTATGAAGCTGTATGATTCTGGTCTCAGTGCTTAAGTTGGAGAACGTCACTGAGTTTTAGTTCCTGGTTGTATGTAGTGAAGTGTTGGGATTCTTTAGAGGGTGAATAATCCAGAGGAGCATAAACAAACAAATAATATTCTACCAAGTCAAAGATATGGTGGGAAAATGAAATACCTAATAAAATTTCTTGGATGTTCAAGCTGAGTATGCAGTTTTAGCTCAAATTTAATGTTTTATCCTTACATTTTCTGTACAGTTAACAGATTTTTTTTTTTAATTTTTTTGTCTTCAGCATGTATGTTCTGTTTTTTATAGAACAGAATTGTTTAGTTGTGTAATTCATGTGACATCCTCTGGCTAGGCATTTGCATCACTTATCTTCTCTTTATTTCAGTCTCCGTTTTGGATTCTCAATATTTCTTCAGAAGAGATGGCAAGGGGACTAATGAAACGGACAGTATGTGCAAAGTAAGAGGTGAAAAATCTTATAAGTGATAATGTAGGCTGTGGAAAATTGTTCCGCTATATTGTGTCAAATATTAATTTTATAGGAAACCTTAAAATAAACAGTCTCTGATTACCTCCCAAATTGAGGAGGTGTTACTGGAGCCTGTAGAACTGATTATGTAGCACACCCATCCTCTGTACTTACTGTACGATCAACACAGTGTCTTGAAATGGTCTTCTTCACTGCAGAGCCAGTATTTGTCTTGTAGTGTCAGTGGTGGTTTAGTGAACTTGAATAATGTTTAGTTAGTGGCTTGTTCTAAAATGTGTATGGAATTAAAAACAGTGATACGTAAAAACTGAAAATCGAGTTTGGAAGAGACAGGTAGTGATTCCTTGTGTCACCCTCCTAGGGCTGGTATCTGAGCCCTCAGCTCAGACCACTGCAGCAGAGGCCCTTCTAGAAAATTCAAAACCACAGGAATATGCCAGAGAATGATTTTTCCAGCTGCTTTTGGTCCTTTTTAGAGATGTCTGAATAACATGCTTTCCAGTGAGTCTTGAGAGATACCTCAGAGGTGTGGTTCAAGACAAGAAGCAGCTTAGCTGTGGTATGGCTTTCTGACCATTTGGGGTGTCTGTGCTGTCCTGTTCAAGGTTAGTTTGGGCAGCTCTGCACAGCGTTGCATGGTCCCCGTTGAGTGTTTCTTGTGTCAGGTATTCAATTTTACCGACGTTAACTTGGGCTGTCCACTCTTACCTAAAGAAACCCCATGTATACTGTCCTTATGACAGTGTGTTTCCAATGGGGATAACTTCTTAGTTGCAGATATTCCATACATACGTCATGCTCTTTCAACGGATACATGCTTATTTTATGTAGAAAGCATAGCTGGCCCACAGTTTTTTACCGGTCTGCTACTGGTTGTGGGCAGATATGTTAGTTTTAGAGTAAGATTACTGGAAGATCTCAGTGCACTGCTAATATTGAAAGCTCTGAAGCATATATTTATCTAAATAAAATCTCCCCAGCATTTTGTGTGTCTTTTTCCAATACATATGTGTAAAAGTAAAGTGTAGAAGTAAATAGTGGGACTGAAGGTGTTGTAAGAGCTTCTCCAACAGTTGAATAAAATTCAAAGATGAATATTCTGCTCTCTCTAGTACAGCCCATGCTGTCAGCATTTTCATTGCTCTGTGTATAAGTATAGTTTAAATTCTCACAGTAAATGAATCAGATGCTTTAGGAAAAATATTAGACACTGCGAAAAATGTACTTTTTTCAGGGTCAATGTGGGTTAGAAAAGTAGCCTTAAATAATTTATTCAGGAAAGGACTACTTTAACGAAATAGCTTACCACTGGACCTTGGTATCTGCTATTGTCACGTAGTAAAATGTGGTTCTCTCTTATTTTTGTTTGAGTGAGCTAAACCTTTGAACATTTTGAAGATTTTTCCTTCAGGAGTCACCTTTGAAAACGTACTAAGTGGCACTGCTAATCCTTAAAGACTGTGTTTATAATGTGTTGCAAATGCACATATGAGTGTTTAACAATATATGCAGTTACACTAAGATTCCTGTATTAAAAGGATTTTTTTCTTTGACACAGAAGGGCTGCTTGATTGGGATATTTGAATGCTGGGGAAGAGGTCTGTGATGTGGTGTTGTGCTTTCATTACAGTCCCATTGGTTCTCTCATCTTCCAAGGCAATATTTTTCTTAAAGCTGGCAATATGGAAACAAACAGACAAAAAAAAGTGTAGGAAGACAGCATAGTGTTTAAACACCTGAAAATGTCAAACATTATAACCACGTCTTAAAATGAGACAGAACCTCTGATGATGTTGTTATCCATAGGATGTTACAGTTTCAGGGTTGGTTTTACTCCAGGGTAGCGTAACACTTTGAAAGTCTGTTCTTGACCTTTTTCAGCCTTTGCTTACTCCATCAAATTGGTAGGTACAAATGACTTTTGTCTCATTTGCTAGTATCACTGTGTGCCAGAAAAAGGTCTGGTGATATCCAAGTGTACCAAGACTGAAATTTACCTTTTAGTATATGTTACCAAACAAAAAAGCATCATTGAAATATCAGTTTAGGATTAAAAATAAGTGTGTTCCTGCTAAGAACAAAACTTAATCATGTGCTGAGAGTTAAATAATGTGCTTCAATACTCCATGAAGCAAAGCCTAAGTACATTGGCCAATGAAGTTAAGAAGAGTAAGTATCTGTAAGGCATTTCGGCCCTCCCCAATGACTGCACTCTAAAAAACTTTGTGATTTCAGGTCTATATTTGAACTGTGGGGTCATGGAAGATCTGTGGGGGAGCTCTATGCATCTTTGAAGAACTATCCAATGGAGAAGATGGTATGCATATAAAGAATCTGGATAATATGGTTCCTTAATCACACTGAATAGCATTGTAGCTGTACTAATGAAAGTATCTTTGCCTTTTTTTCAGCTTCCGTATCTACAGTCAGACTCTACTTACAAAATACATATTCATACATTTAATAAAACACTGACCCAAGCACAGAAAATAGAAAAGATAGATGTAAGTAGATGTTTAAGAAATCTTTGACATTTAATTTAATCTATTCACATTGTTCTTATTCCATGCTATCAGTGTATTTAAGTTTGGGTTTCCTGAAGATCTTAAAGCAGTTTGTAGCTTATGTCTTATCAGCCCTAAATGAGATCTTTGTCTCTGAATTAACATTCACTCAAAATTCATGATTTTGTATTTTTTTTTCTAAACAGACCATGTAAGGCATATACAAAGCCCAGTGTGCTGGGGAAACTGAAGCTTATTGCCCAAAACTATAGGATTCAAGTGGCTAGAGTTAGGTGCTAGAAAATGTGTTATTTGATCTCCATATTAGGCATTTGTTGTTGCAGAGTGTGAAACAAGTGACTTCAGCTGCAAGCTGCGGATGAGGTGCTGATACCCTGTTCTGTCTTTATGCTCTTGTCTGCACTTCTGCTGTTCTCCTAACTATATCAGTATTTTAATTAGGAAATTTTTCTAAATCACCGTTAATTGTTGCTCTTCAGTATTCTGTTTCAGCAGCTATTTATTCTATTTACTTCATTTAGAGAGACTGAAATTATCTGTATTAATAGTAGCTACCCTTTTCTGCTTGTTCAGTTTTTATGTGAAATAATGCTGAGTATGTAAATTGGTGTAGCTGCAAATCACTGAAATTTTAAATCCCATTGTTCATCATCAGTGTTGTTTTTATAACTTGAAAATTGCGTAATTAATATGCACAGTTCGTTTCCTCTAAAGTTGGGTTCTGTTCAGCTAATAAAAAATGTTATGGTTCCCGATTTCTAATCTGTAATCATTTGAGCTATCGTTATTCACAAGAAAGGCATTTCAGAAATCCAGAGAACATTGAGAATGTACTTTTAGTACTAATTATCATTACTCACAAGTGGAATTGTGGTTTAGTTTTTGGATTGGGGTTTTATTTATTTATTTATTTATTTATTTATTTATGGGGGTGCATATTTAAAAAATTTGACCCTGGTTTTTTTGCCTTTCTTTATTGTATAGGCCCTTGAATTTCTGCCATTCAAAGGAAAAGTAAATTTAAAGAATCCAGAACACATCTTCTGGATTTTGGAAGATTATGGAATGAACCCTAATAACGTTCCAGAAGAGCCCTTTCATCTGTATTTTGGTAGATGGGTGCGTGAGTATGCTTGCTTCAGTCCTTATCAGCTTGTATTTTCAGGAAAGTGTTACTCAATTTAAATGTAAAAAATTGTGTTGAGTTTTAATAGAAGCAGACAATATAATTATGGCTGAATCCGTCACTGCATAATACACTGATGCAAGTCTTGAAAGTCTTTATTGTGACTAGGAAAAAAACAGGCTAATTGAGCAATTTAGAGGTGGAAAAAATGGAAGCGGTATCTAGGAACACACCTTATCTTGCCTTCCCGGAGGGAACTCAACACGGCAGTGAGTCTCTGCACAGCTGTGGTGGTGTGTTAGGTTGTTGTGGGCCCAGACAGAGCTAAAAGCACCAGCAGCTTGTTTCAAACATGAAGAAAGATTTACAGGAACTGTACATGGCTTGTGGCCCCACTGAGTTGCATGAGCCATGCTGGAGCATTCTGTGCTTCAAGTAGTCCTGACAGGCTCCTCAACAGAAACGCACAGACTGATGCCTGAGGCTTTGGACATCAGCAGGAGAACCACTGCTGAGGTTGTACAGCTATGGTCAGGGGCTGTGTACAGAGAAGTTAGAGATCCAAGTGATCTGTTAGCACCTGTGAATATTCACCTTGCCTGTGATTAATATGAAAGCACTCTGGGTTGTGGCAATACTGCAAAACATTGCAGCTGTTGTCCAATCTGTGCTGGATTCCTGAAGTGTTTAAAAATAAGTAAACCAACGTGAAAAAAAATAGGCAAGTGTATCTTGTTTACCCAGTAAGACTGATGTTGACTGAACTTGAGGAATAGTGTTGGAAGAGCATTTGAACTTGCTTTCTTCCAGACTGCTCTGGTCCTCTTCAACATATTTTGGAAGTCTGATGTAAAAATGTTGGCATTTGGTCTTTGTTTTTCCAGTAAATTCTGATCTGTCAATGCTATGCTGAATTTATATTTTGAGCATGACAGAAAAGCCAGTGAAGATGGAAATTCTGTGTGACCTTAAGCATGTGTGTGTGTGTGCGTGCACATGTGTTAACATGCGTTTCTACTCCTCATTGTTTTGAAATTCTTTTAACTTTGTGTTATGGTTTGAGAAACCCACAACAATTTATTGTTGTTTAGACAATTATTCTATCACCTGATGACCCCTCCCCACCTAGGAAGGAGAATTGAGAAAAAACAAGGAAACCCAAGGGTTGAAATATAAACAGATTTAATAGAATAAGACTAGATAATTAACATTAATAACACTAAAGAACAAGTATTGATCCCAATACCAATATAAAATATACAAGGATTATAGTCAGCCAACTATATCAGTCAGAAGCTGTGCACTCCCAGCAGGGGACAGAAAATGTCGAACACTGTGAGCACTATGGCTATGGGAGGAAGGGAAGGCCTCAGGGGTCCGGCACCAGGACAAGAAGTTCTCAGGATCGCAGCCATCAAGGAAGAGAGAACTTCACAGCAAACTTTCTAATTTAAATTGAACATGATGTTTATGGTATGAAATAATCCTGTTGGCCAGCTTGGGTCAAGTGCCCGGGTCTTGCTCCTCCTCATCCCTGCTCCTGGTGAGCTCAAAAACACTGAGACCTTGAAACCCACACACCATAGCTGGCTATAAGGTAAATATTTTCATAAATTCAGCCACTAGAGTCTTCTAAAAGTGCAGTTTTCCCAGGCGTTACCAGAGAAATTAGTCCTGTGTTGCTCAAACCAGGACACTCTGAATTGCCAGGAATTCTTTTTCTGATACCTAGAATAACAGCAAAGTTGCTCTAATTGTTACTACTTCAGAAGAATTTTCCCTCTAAATTTTTTGTGTATTTTTGACCTTTGTCTTGAAGAATTTATCTAGGTGTTGAACCAAGGTACCTGTTGCTTGGGAAGAAGTCTGTCATATTTTCAGATGGCAGAAAGCAAGGTTATGTGTTGTGAAATGAAGAGTTACCTGTTTATTGGGTGGTGTCACTTAAGCAAGTCTGTTAGCTTGTCTGCTTGTGTCTTGTATCTAAGACCCGACAGTGATTTTAAATGTTTCAACAGATTGCAGATGGACAGAGAGAACTTATTGAGTCCTACAGTGTAAAAAAGAGACACTTTATTGGAAATACGAGCATGGATGCCTGTCTGTCTTTCATTATGGCAAACCATGGGAGAGTAAAACCCAATGATGTTGTATATGATCCATTTGTTGGAACAGGTATGTATTTTCTTTCTACTGGTGGGAAAACCTGGGACATTGTGTTACTGCTCGCATCACGCTTTCACCTGGTGCAGCGGCTTCTTCTGCTCGACTGATACTTGAGATGATACCAAAAGCAAAATGGTGATTATAAAATGAATGTTTTGTTAGCTTGAATGGGACTTTGGGGAAAGAGACGAACTTCAGAAGATATAAACAGTTTATTTTACACTTCTGACAAGTCTATCTTCACTGTGTTATTTTATGTAACATGGCTTAAACACCAGTTCATGTGTGTCATGGACTGCTTAAGATCCCAAGTGACTAAGAACTGAAATTTGGCTAGAGTGCTCTCTGCAGCCACTTTCAGAATGTTAGAAGGAGCAGCATTTTTGGAGATGGCTATTTAGAGCAGTGCTGAGGGCACTTCTGGGCATACAACACAACATAGCAATAGTTAGGTCATAGCATTCAACAGTGATCAGTTCCTTGTACCATTCCGTCTTGACTTCAGGATAATATTATTGGTCACACCATGTATTCGCCCCCAGCTCAACTTTTCTTCGTTAAGCCAGGAGGGGGAGCTTTTATCCCACTTATTACTGCGTGTGGCATAGAAGTACTTTTTACCAAGGGGAAACTCGGCTGTTTTGTAGGTGAAATAGAAGATCTGTTGTGTCAGGTTGTGCCATTTGATTATACAAGAGTATATTGTGTTAATCTAACTATAGTAGTTTCTTCATAACAAAGGCTGTGTTTCTGACTTGGATTTTGCTAAACTTTGATCAAGAAAACCACATGTGCGATACATACAATAAAAACTATGTGCATTAATGGAAGGATGAGAATTCACTGCAGAAATCACTGCAGAGAAGTTAAGGAGAGAGAAGACAACACTACAGGGTCCCTAGTAGGACAAATTCTTCCTAGCATGTGGCATCTGTGTACCATAGAAAACAGACCAGGGATATAATATTTTCAGAAACACAGGGCTTCAGTGAACTGTATGTTTTTGTCTTAGATTTTTGTTCACGTCCGACCTGATTTTTTGCGTGCGTAATAATGTCTCATGAAATTTCCTCCTCCTCCTTGTGCTTGTGTTCCTTGCAGATGGGTAGTACTCTTTGAAAGGTTGAGGAGATTCCTCTGCTTCATCTCTAAGCAGTTTGTTTCATTTTGGTGTCTATGGTTTTGTGTCTTTTTAAAAAAATCTGCTAAACCTAAATCACAAAAAAATTCTCTTAAGAGCATTCATTCTCTTGGGAGTGAAAATTGAAGAAAAAAAAAAAGGAAGGGTAAATTTAGAGGAAGAAAAATCACATAGAAGTGGCAAAGCTATAGAAATTCAAGATAAATGTTAAGTCGTGTTTCAGTTCAAAAGGTAACATACAAAATTGATTCAAATTGCATTTTTTTTAGTTTTATTGCACTAGTCATCTGTAATATACAGGCTTGAGATTAATGGTGCATAGGGACACTGGAGTTACTGGGTGGCACACCATTTGTCAGTGAAGTGTATTTATGACTACACAACTAAACAGTGGCTTTTGCATCTACTTTGGTGAGTAAACCCCAGGAATTTCAATAGTCTCTTGGGGTTCTTCAGAGGATTTTCAAGATCGTCAGTGCAACAGTGCCCTGCCACTGGAATTTTGGAAGGTAGTTCAGAGCGGCGAGTGATGCAGTGAGTTTGAGCTGATGAGTTTGGAAAGAACGTACATTCAGGATTTGAGGAGTATTTTGAAGAAAGTGTAGTTCATATTTCTTTATTGGTGCAACTTTAATACCTGGCTTGTTTTCTTCGTTTTTTACGCTGAAAAGGTAAATAGTACCACATTAGAATGGCCTTGCAACATGGTGCTTGCTTGTTGGAAACAAACTGTTTTTGCCGGATGAGCCAAATCAGAAGTCTTCCACATTAGTGTAAGAGTGGACAATTGGAATTTGTCCTTGGAATAAGAAGTGATTTTGGCCAGGTTGGTTTAGGAGACTTGATTCCCCTTTTTTGTAAAGCAGAATTGGAACGGCCAGGATTGTTTTTGAGTTGTAAAATGTAACTTCCAGAAACTGTTTAGATATTCTTTCCTCAGCATTGGGCAGAAGGAAGCCTGGAGGTTTCTGGAAGAGTAAATCAAGTCTTTTACCTGGATACTTTATACTTCCTCCTAGACATTCTGTTCTGGTTATCTCAGTAAGCTTATTGTTTGTACTTTTGGAAGATGTTTGTCCCTACTTTTCCTTTGCCAGTCCGTGATACTGTTTAATTGCAAATGACAGGAATTTTTTCTTTGACATCCTGGAGGACAGTGGTATGACCAGACCCTCATCTGTGCTGAAGAGATGGGGGAAATAGGATACAACAGAAAGGCATGACGTTCTGTGCCATCATCATTCTACTACTAGTCATCAGGGGGCACAATGATTCTCTGATTAACCCTTTGTATACATCTATTTGATATAGTAGGTCAAAGGGCTGGCCATATTAGAGTATTTAAGTATTCATGCACCTTCTGTGTGAACACAATTGAACTAGTACCAGCTGAGATTTATTAAAAGCTGTAAGTTCATGTTTTCCTAACTTTTTTTCCCTGTGATTAAAAACATTCTTAGATGGGCAAAGTACTTTCTTCTTACTTTTTTTATAGGACTGGGTGGTATGCCATACTTGGGGTCAGGGCTAGCTAAATTTGTCTTGACCCTCTGGAGGTACTGCCCATCTGTTCTGAGGGATTGCAGCCAAGAAGGGAAATGGGTGACTCCTCTGGGGTGAGTAACCTTGCTTTTCCCTGATCCATTTCACAAGAAAAAGCAGAGGATTTTTTTTTTTTTTTCTTTCTCCCTCACCTTCAGTTTTGGTAGAGTTCATTAGCATATGATGTAGGAGTTTTCTGGTGCCCTAAGATGAGATCTTTAGCCTGTCCACACAGTGCGTGTTAGGGATTTCTTGGTGCTGAGTGGGTGGTGCAGGGCAATGCAACCACCTGAGATGTTCCCCTCCATGCTGCTGGTGAATGGGAGAACTGGTGTCACCTGCTGTCACCTGCACAGCCAGCTTGCATGTTGTTCCTTGTGATGGTCAACTCTTCGTCCTGCAGCAATCGTCCCCTTTATTTTAGCAGGACTGTTTGTATCCATAAGCAGTTGACATCAGTAGTGTGGGGTTCACAGTCTTGTTCTCAGTCACTGTTCTGTTTTAAACCATTCTGTTGGCTACATACCTCCTTATTAACAACTTGACGACACAGCTCTTTGGTAATCTTCTGCTGTCTGTCCTTTTTTTCATTTGGAGACTGTGAAAGAGGTAATGCCATTTGCTCTTTTCTTTTGGCTATTCAACCATTGCCCAGTTTCAAGGGGAAATCACACATGGTTTTTTGGTAGTTTTTTTTTTTAATTGGGAAGGCAGATCACAACAGTAGTGATAAAAAATGAGTTTTATTGAAGGATGAGTACGCTAATAAATGTACTGACAAAACAGGCGGTATACTCACAGGAAAAGATGCATCCGTATATAGCTTTCACACTGCAAAACAGTTACAGAAACTTTTTTGATATTGCTGTTTACATTGGAGATATTGCATTTAGAAGGTTCTTGACCCATTGCTTCTTACTCAGCGACTGGCCACATTATACAACAGGTTTGATTTTGGACACAGTTAAGGAGGCTGACTGACAACAGACATGGAAGAATTGCCATTTGTTTGGTGGTGATTTTTCAGATTGTTTGCGAACAGTTTGAAATTCTGCTGCTTGCAAAGTAGAATTAAAAGTTTTGGTCCATGTGATGATTAAAGGATCTTATTGCCTTGAAGTACAGAAAACCATAAACAAACTCCTAAGAATGGTCTCCAGAGATAAGGAGTGACATGGGCATAGCAAAATAAGGAAGATCAGGTATAGCAGACAAGGGACTTAATGTTATTGTCTCTGATTGTATTTGCGTAGCAATTCTAACTAGTTGGTAGTTTTAATTTTTTTTTTAATTTTTTTTTAATTTTTCTTGGGTCTAGCTTTGGGTCTAGTGTGCTACTGATGCAAACTCCTGAAGTTCCTGAGCAAAAAATCCTAACACACATAATGCTTATGACAGCAGTTTATACTTTTCCCCTTTTCTTCCCTTTATAGGTGGCCTTCTTATCTCCTCAGCACACTT
Organism: Burhinus oedicnemus; assembly: GCA_008921705.1. Lineage (NCBI taxonomy): Eukaryota > Metazoa > Chordata > Aves > Charadriiformes > Burhinidae > Burhinus > Burhinus oedicnemus. The sequence goes on from VFFE01005840.1 coordinate 346,021, forward strand.
TGGAGCATATGTGTGTGGTACTGATATAGATTACAACACAATCCATGGATTAGGTATGCTACATATTCCTAAAACACTGAAATCTTACCCTCTGGAATTTAAGAATACTGATGATAGCGAATGATACTCAGTGGATTTTAAAGCAACAGTAATCTCCACAGGATTTGTTTTGTCATGCTTATTTTTGTTGACCAATTTACATGTATCCTATCTAAGCTGTTCTCTTAATTTTTAGGCAGGAAATATTTAATAAAAGGAATAATGAAAACCAAAACAAAGTTCTGAATAATAATTACAACAGCTGTGCACTTTCTTAGCCTCGATGTAGGAAGCTTCTCTTAACCGAAGTCCAGGAAGTCTAATCCCATTCATACTTCTCTGAAAAACTGCAGTGCAAATTATATCTGACTTAGTGGACAGGATTATGACTGATGGATAGTGAGAACATCTTATACACCAGCATTTTTATAAATGTGTTGTGTGAAACCCTATGCAGATGATACAGCAGAACTTTTCTCATATATTTTCATTATTCCTTGCTTATTGTGAAGTTTATCACAAATACTTGTGACAATGAGTGAAATAAGGCAGGAGATAAACTCTAGTTTTGTATGTGACATTTAATTCTTTTCCTCTAAAATAAATGGTAGAGTATATGAAAGCTTTTCCTATAAAATAATTTGTTGTTGAGCATGTTTTTTTTCCCCCGTTCTATCCCACCCAGGCAAGGCAAGTAGAAAGAACCAGAAGTGGAGAGGGCCAGATGAAAACATCAGAGCTAATCTCCGACAGTATGGTCTAGAGAAGTATTACCTTGATGCACTAGTTTCTGATTTTTCAAGACCCATATGGCGAAAAGGGATGCTGTTTGATGCAATCATTACAGATCGTAAGTTTGTTAATGCTTTTTGTTGCCTTATAGCAATGACTAAAAGATTATTGCCTGTGTCTATGTACGTTGATTTAATGTCTTGATGAGTGCTCAGATCTGCAGTTTTCACATTACAAAAGATGACCGTTGAGAGCAGCACTGTGGAAGCTGGATCTGCATTTGACATCTCTGCATTTATTTTAAGGATACTTGTAAATGTGTAACAAAGCTGGAGATAATACTTTCTTCCATGGAGAGAATATTATGTTCACCAGTAGAAGTCCATACGGCTGAAAATCATCCTTTGAAGAAGTCTCATTCAGAAAAGGCATAACTTTATTCATGCACGGAGACTGTGTTGCTGTTAGGACTTGATCTACAGCACACTGCAGTCTGCCAAGCAGCTCTGATGGACTTTTGGAGACTTATATTATGTGCTTATTGGAATGCTTCCAAGAGAAATTTTAACACATTTCTGATACACTTGCCTACTAGAAGCACTAGCAGTTTGAAAGGATCCTCCGCTCTTCTAGAAACCTATGTACTTAACACCATTTGTCACGCCTGAGAGGGAGTAGAGGCTAAGGGAATAAATAAAAGACCTTGATACAGCAATTTCTGATCTCTAGTGCTGGCTCTTACCATTACACATTCATATTAATTAGGAATAGGGAGTGTGACTTTCATTTGTGGGTTGCCTGCTAATTTTTTTGACCTGTTTGGCAATAAGACAGTGTAGAATATTAATATGAGTTAGACTGAGTTTGCAAATTGTGTCGCAACTTGTAGGTTGAACATGAAATAAATATGTTATGCTATTAGAAATGTGCAAAAATGTATGAGAAAAAGCCATCTCTGGCTCTTATCTGTCTGTGAGAGAATTATCATTTGTGTGACGTGTTGGCAAGAAATTCCAATATATACAATTTCATTTTGAAAAAGGTTGTCTAAGTGCTATAGGGGAGATGTTTTTGTCTGTCAAACAAAAGAGGGTATTTGTCACACATTGGAAATTTAAGGAATATCTTGTAATGAACAAAACAGAAAAGCATTGTCCTTTGTAGTGTAGCAAAAGCCTAGGCTGCTGGAAGCCTCTTACAGCTGAAGGGCTTTATTTGAAACAGTTTTAAAGTAACGTTTTGGAGCAAGAAGCTTTTAATAGATCTTGAAGAAATTACCCTCACCGACTTTTACTTTGTAAAAGGTTTTCTTTTTCTTAACTTTGTATAAGTCACAGTTTGTGTGTTATTTGGACGAAGGCTGAGGTTCTCATCTCTGCATTTTGTGTTTGCTGTGTATAGCACCGTATGGTATCAGAGAAGCTACTCGCAGAACAGGTTCACAAAAGGAAACAGTTAAGACAGCTGAAAGAAGGTAGGTAAGCTGTCTTGTCTGTTACAGCATATAAATGTCTTAATGGAAACCCAGTCACAGTTTTAGAATCTGTATTATTTCTTGGTTGGCTGTCAGCAGTTAAAAAAACATGATAGTAGTAATAATTAAAGAAGAAAAGCCCTTTTTGTTCTGCTTGCAAAACCATTGTGTCACTTCCAGAAATCCTCTTGGTTTTGTTCTCCCTGCTTATCCTTTGCATGTGTTGAGATTTCAAATCCTATTTCTCATCTCTGTGAGCCACCATTACCTTGTGTTTCCTATTCTCAGAAAGTTCTCATCCATCCCTGCAAGCTGCAAAATCAATCTAAAATGGAATATATTTATTTTACCTTAACCTTCTTTCTTGGATTTCCGCTGCTCCTTTCTCTTCAGAGATAACACATTGCTTCTCCTCTGCCTGGCCTTCCTTGTCTTCTGCCTTTTACTCTAAATTGGCCTTAAGAAAAAAGCCATGCAAAATAACTGTTCCCAATATGCTTGTGATCCTTGCAGGTTCTACCTGTGCTTTTATGTTTACACTTGTCAATTTTTTGTTTAGCACAGAAAATCACATCTTCGTTTCATCTAATTATCATCTAAGTGACATCTTTTTTGACCTATTGAAGTTTGCGGCAGAATATCTGGTGATGGGAGGAAGATTAGTGTACTGGCTGCCGATATACAGGCCTGAGTATGTATTCTTGATTTCTGGTATATAGTATGTCAGAACAGATGCTACATTCTCACTGTGCTTTCTTCTGGGGCATAGTACAGCTTGGAACCTCCATAGTACTAGCACTTAAGAATAATGCTCAGACTTCATATTTTAAAACTTCATATGAGGGGAAAACAGATTTTGAAATAAGATTTTTGGATGGAGATAATTCCTGACTATTACCAAAAAGAAAAAAAGCCTTCACATGTCCTTGCAAATGCATGTCCAGTCAGTTGAGGTTTAAGCTTAGAAAATTAGACTTTTAAGGTACAGATAGATTTCTAAGGTAGTAGTAGCAAGGCTCTTATATTTATATGTTTCTACTAGAGTAGCTGATAGAGGTGCATGACAAGGTCCTGTAAGAGAACATTCCTGTCTCTTTGGGGTTTGGCACTACTAATTTCGCTTTCTTCTGACATCAAAAGTCAAGTGACCAAGAGATGGCAGTGAGAGGCAGGAAACATAGGGGAGCAGCCCTGTTAGGGATGACAGAGGCCAGCAGAGACTGCAGGATGCTGTCTGCTCAGTAGTGTAGGCTAGGATTAGAACTGGGTTTAAAAGGAAAGACATTTGTTTGCATACCTTGTTTCAGCATCTCTTAGATAAGGTTTTGAGGGGGGTTTTTTGGTTGATGTTTTTCTTTTTTTTTTTTTTTTTTTTTTCCAAAACAGCTTCATAATAAAGTGGGGAGTTGATGTACATTAGCTGTTTCTAAGTCTCTTGCAGATGTACATGTGCTCTTGAGGGTAGCTTCTACAATGTCGTATATTTCTATGTACAGTCAAACTGTACTGATATATAAAGTGTTTGTTGTCCCTGTTTTCACCATGGAAATGGCTTGTTGACAGTCCTACCTTTGATTATCACGTGCTGTTTTGAAAATTTTGAAATCAAAAGGAGCCATTTCTTTTATGTGCTTCTGTAACAGAAGAGTGCACTTAGTAGCTTGCTTTTTTTTTTTTAATGATAGAATTGGTATCTTAGGCTTTTTCTCTTGTAAGACTATTCACAAACAAAGCAGTGAATGCCATTAACAGTATTATAGCTAACTGTTCAAAATGTCTGTCTATACATGCTTAACCCTGACGGACCATGTGTGGTTGTGAATTTTTAGATTTCCATGTCAATAAACTCTGTTTGAAATTACTGAGTTTATTCTGTTTGTCAAGATACCAGAGCTTTTTGTCTGCTCATTGAACGTTGGTAAGAGCATGCTTCCTCAGTACAGCAGTATAAAGTGCTTAACTTCAGATAACTATGGACTGCATATTCTGGTTCTCCTTGAGTTGCTGTTTTGGGGAGGTCAGTTCTCTCAAGCTCTAGTTGGGTTGTCTCTTAAAAAGTAAATTTGTACATACTACTATGAATTGACTTTATGCAATGATGGTTGAAATACTGAAACCACTATATTAGCACAGAATATTAGTATAGTCACTTCATTTTCATTTTCAATGATGAACACAGGAACAAACATTAAAGCAAGTATGTGGGGGGAAGATAAGATACTGTCTACTAGTATGTGTTATCAAATATCCCTTGGCAACATCTGCCATCAGGTTCATGTGTTATTTGAGATTCTTGTGTATTACCTTAATTTAAAAACAAAACTGGATTAAAATGGGTGTCTGTTCAAACCACTACTGTATTTCTTATTTGATAATGTTCCGAGTTTTACCTGAAAGAATGTAGAAATATATGCATTAATGCTAACAGACAAGGCTTTTTAACAAAGTGATAATGATCTCTCCCTCTGCAAGATAGCATCTCACTCCAAAGTTTACTCTTTCAATCTGACATTGAAATCATTGTTGGGTCTGAATTCTTTTAATTCCTTCGCAGTCAGGCTTTTAGAGGGTTATGAAGAGAAACTTTTAAGATGTTGTGGCAGAGTGTCTACCTTTGTAAGAGAGAGAGGCAGTTTGGTGGTATTAGATGCATTAAAAGTCTTGTCTAATAAAAAAATACAACAGTTGAGAATTAATTTGATTCTCCTTTGTCAAAAACATGTTCTGACTTCACCTAGCCGAAGTAGTGACTTGATTCTACACATGAGAAGTGACTGAAAGGTTGTTTTGCGATCTGGAAGTTTTGGAACAATGCAAAGAGGCAGTACTGTTTCGGTTTTTTCCTATTTACAAGTCTGCATTTGGTATTGTCTTACTTGTTTAACAGCTCACTATTATCTTTAAGGAATGTCAGGGTTTCTGTCAGCACCTAGGTGGATCCTGTTTTGAGTTGTGTTGCATTCGACTTCTCTTTCTTCCAGAACAATACATTTACTTTGTAAAGTGCATTCAGAAAATCCACTTCTTTACAGGAAAAATATGAAACTCCTCCTTTGCATCTTGTAAGTTCAAGTGCTAGGTATGAAAGTTGTTTAGTTATGCTTCTTAATGCCAGACTTCTGTTGACCCCCAAGCATTGGGGAATCATGAAAGCAAGCATTTTATATGAAATTATAGTCACTGACAGTACCATATACCATTTTTTATATTATGCTGTAGTAACTACTACAGGAAAGCTAATTACAAAAACTAAGACTAAATGGCTGATCAATATTTCATTATATAGGAAGGATGTCTGATACCGTATTTATCTTACTAGCTAGGTTAACACTTCTTTCTCCTGTAGGCCCACGCAAAGCTCTTAAATCCTTAAATTCCTCTTTCAGCATTTGGAGAAATAGAGGATTGAAAGCAATCTAGAGAAAGCTGTTTCTATAGAAAATAGTATGCCTATGAGATGGGGGCATTTAAAACACTGTAACTGCTTGCTTCTATAGACAAGATTTAATTGCAACCAGTGTTGCTACCATCTGATGTTAAGGGTAATGGATTTTTTTTAAATTCCCTTTAGAAAAAATAATTACAATGTGATACATTTGTACCACCAAATTCTGAAGTCTAGGAATGTCACTGTCTAGTAAGAGCTGGTTTAATTCAATTTGGAATTGAAGTGTAATGGTCTCCTTTGAGGGAGCCAGAGTTAAGTCTCTTGTTCCTGCAACTTTACATACGTTGACTGTGAAATACATTTTTAAAATCACAGCTCTGACTGGATGAGATATTTTGTACTTGAAATTATACAGGCACGTCTGTATGCATACATTAACATCATGTAAATACATGTAGAAAATGTGTGTGGGGACTCTTTACTGTGAGGTTTTAATTTATTCTACACATTTTATGTCACAAGATGATTGGAATATATGATGTAAAAACTCTGGAGCAGCAATACCTGAATTTCTTTAATTAGATTAAAATGCATAGCAACTTTCTAGTGTAAGCAATTTTGTAAAGAATCTGTATGAATTTTGTTTCAGATGCAAGTCTTCTAGTTCATGAGATTACAGCTCTGTGAATCTTTATTTCTTCCAGATACACAGAAGAGATCATTCCCCGCCACCCGTGCCTGAAACTTATTAGCAACTGCGAGCAGATGCTTTCCAGCCATACATCAAGGCGCCTGATAACCATGGAAAAGGTGAAAGAATTCAAGGTAAGCTTGAATTCTTGATTGTATTGTGTAAAATAGTAGCTGTTGCATTCATGAAAAGTTTGTGCTATTCAGTATTTGATCCTTATTTCTGTCACACTTGAGGTTTTTTTTATAATAAGAGTTAGAGCTTTTGTAAAATTTCCACACATTTCTTTAAACTAAATTGGATAGTGATTTAAGGGACTGTTCTGGTTTTGGTCTTTTCCTTTTTCTCCTCAGTTTTTGATAAACTTTTCATCCTGAGCAAGCCACTTAATAGTGTGAAAGAGATCTTTGAACTTATGGTTACTTGTGGAAGTTGCGTGTGCTTTTCTTGGAAAACTGAACTCTGTGAATCCCATCCACAGAGATGCCTAGATGCCTCAGTTCCTATTGATTCCAAAGTATGATTTGGTGCCCAAGTAAATACTAAATGCCTTTGTGGGTCTTGCAGTACAGGTAAACCATACTCAATTCTGTTACTTCATTTTTAGAGTGGTACTTTTTTAGCTTTTGAAATACTATTGTAGCTGTGACATAAGTACAGTGTAGCACACTGGCTTTTTTTTGTTTTGGGACATGCTAACTGCCTCTCCTGAGGCATTGAGACCAGGGAATATTGCATTCAGGTCTCCTTTCCATTCTTGCTCCTTCTCTCACCTAATGCTGTTAAAAGAGATGCTAAAAAAAGGTGAAGCACATTCTTAATGAAAACACATGCAAATGGTGAGTAAGTGGTTTTAGTACATTCCTTGTCAGTTCTAAGAGCTATTTTAAATGACAGGAGATACAGTCAGACTGCTGTGTCTGCATGGTGCTTGCACTAATAACACAGCAGGGTTTCAGTACTGTATTCATAATACTAATGATGACTGAGATTCTCAAGCAACACCTGAATTTTTTTAAAACATTTTATGTGGAGTTCAGAGCCAGAGCTGCCAACTTTACCAGTAGTGAACCGAGAGGGTAAATTATGAAAGTTTTTGACGTGTATGTCTAAGGGTGTTCATGGAAGTTTTCTGCAGGAGTTTTATTATTGCCAGTGCTGTAGGATAACATGTTCTAATTTAAAAAATGTATTCACCATTCTGTGAATAGACTTTCATCATTTGTTATTCTTGTTTTGTGCATCACCTGTTCTTCAGTATATGCTTTGACAGGTTCATGTCTGGGAACGCTTAGCTCTGAGCACCTGAGTCTAGTTGGCAGACTTACTGCTTAGATAAAACTGTGCAGGTGCTTACACTCAGAATTCCAGATGTTTTCTAGATAATTTAGAGATACCAGAACCCATGTACTGTTTCTGATGATGCAAAACTTGTCCAAATAACAAAATAGATATTGACGCCTTAGCTAGTGTCTGTTTGGTTTAGGGTCTTGTTGTTTGGTGTCTAACTATCTAAGATTTCCCCACCCCAGTGTCCCTTACCTGGGACATATTTTTTTCTGTTTTAATATCTTAAACAACCTTTGTATCTGATATTTCTGACTCACCAGATATGATCATAAAATTCGATACTTGGAGCTTTGGCCGGTTTTCTTTTTCCTGAATGAAAGAGTGAATTTTTATGAATATACATGCATTTATATTTCCAGACAGTTCTTGTCTGCTTTACTAAACTGGTTTGTAACAGACACTCACAAATGTGTTTTAATTCAGCTTAGCATCGTACTTGCAAGTGGCTAAGAACTTTTACAAATCATGTAGTGTCATTATGCAGTCCTTCGGTTTCCCCAGTGTTTGCCACCAATAATGAATTGCAGATTTCACAGCAAATTCGTTTCCACTATTAACACTCTCAACTCTTAACTAAAAATGAATTCAGTCAGTTACTGAATGTGAAATTGGTGGTGCAATTTGATTGTGCTTGTAATATAAAGGACACCAAAGTGAATGTAAAAAGTAAATGTGTCTAGTTGAAACATTGATCGATCATAATTAATCAGAAGCATGAAGATATAAATGTTGGATTAAAAACATCACAAAAGGTGGTATATAACTCACTGTCTTGTAAGCATCCAGTCTGTTCTATTTAAGTTTACAATGAAATTGTGCCAACTGGAAAAGATTTCTTACTGAACACAGTGTTGGTATGAATAGACTTTTCCAGCACGTGCACAATATGAGCAGAAGAGTTGTTTGGTTTTTAACATCTAAGGCTTTTTTTGGACAGCCGTGGTGGTCATTAGTAACTCCCCTCCTCCCCAGTCTTAAATTATAGTGATAATAATAAAAGTGAGTGAAGGCAGTTTTTGTAGAGGGCAGCTAGCAGTAGCCAGCTAGCAAATTCTAGTCTTCTAAAACTCTGAAGGCAGAAGAATTAGAGAAGTGAAGAATTAGAGAAGTGAAGAACACGAGTGTGGAACAGGAGGGGAACAAAAGATAAGCAGTATGAGGTGAGAGCTTACTGGCCTGATGTATTAGTTTTTTCTATGGACATTAGTGTCCCTTCTTCTGGTAGCAAATGGATGTGGATCTCCCCAATATCTTTTTAAACCTGAAATAAAACTTCCAGTGTTTGGCAGTGTTAGGTTGATGGTTGATGGTTGGACTCGATCTTAAAGGTCCCTTCCAACCTAGGTGATTCTGTGATTTCGAATTGATATTATAGCAGGCAGGACTGTGTGTGTCTACCCTCATTGAACTGTGAAGGGAGTTTTTTTTAAGCAGTAAAAACACAAGTTCAGCTCTCCAGAGGCAGTAGGCAGTAATATGTAAGAACTGAAATGAAAGTGGTAGTGGAAGAAAGAGAAGCCGTTGGCCGAGTAGATTCATGTTGTAATGTCTGTTGACTGTGATCTACTAGGAGTCTGGTCTTCTGCTTTAGGTCATAGGAGGTTTAAACCAATTCTTCCAGTCCAAGTCAAGTGAAAATGTACCTTCCATTGTGCCAGTTTGTTATGCAAAAGCCTTAAAAAAATATAGTTATGTAAGACTGAAAGGTCTTGATCTTTGCCACCTATATCTGAATCGTCATCTTTTTTTATTTAAATATTAAATAACTGATAAGTGGTTAATCAGTAGGAAAATCAGAGTACAAAAACTTACAGCATTATTACTACAAGGATTCTTGGGAATCTATATCTGGTGATCAACCAAGTATTTTCAGAAGAGGTGGACTCACTAACAGTGTTTAACAGTAGGGTTGTTTGGTGTTCCCTTTCTTTATGATAGTATATCTAGCTTTCTGTTTTCTGAGGCTTGTTGATTTCCCTATGCTGAATTATTTCAGCTGTAGCTGAATTACTTGTTTCATTCCTCTGCTGGCTGTCTTAAAGAAATATATGTTATCTATTTGGCTGGCAAATGCTACCTAGTTCTGAAGTTTCTAACCAGGACTTCTTAAAAAAATATTGGAGGAGAGCTCTGTAATTGGCAAGGGCTAAGAGAGACGCCTGAAGTTACGTAGCAAGATGGAACAGAAAACTTGACTGAAGGACAAACTGAGCATGTAACTGCCCATGAAAGGACTGCGGAGCATCGGGCATACAAATCCACCATGCTGAATGGGTCCAACATTTCCATGTCACACAGTCACTCCAGAGTCATTACTGGTGTAGAATTTTTCCTATTGAATTTAGCAGTGTCTGTTACTGGATATGAGCCTCTTGTCCCTGATTTGAAAACTGCTTGGTGTTGTTTATAGCTGTATAACATTAGTACAAGTGGTTCCTATAGCTACTGTCCAGCACCAAATGTAGAGTGGTAGGAAGCTGTGATAAGGCTAGGGAGATTTTTTTAAACAAAAACTGAATGTGGGTAATTACCCTGAGGCTGAACTGAGATATCCTAGATTCATAAAACCCTTTAGAATATCACTTAATATTTGTCATGATTTAAAGAAAAACAATGCTTTCTTGTTATCTTTAAGCTTCCTCTTTAAGCTTCCTCCTTTCTTCCACTTTTTCATTATTTATTGGGGATCTGTAACACCTTTTTTTAGTGTTGTCTTTAGAACGAGTAACTGTTGAGTTGAAAACTCAAATTAGCTAAAGGCAATTTGGTAGCATGCACTTTGACAAGAGCTTTGTTGGTTTTCAGTTGTCACAGAAGTCATCGTAAAACACTTCAGAGCAAAAGTTTTATGTGATAACTGTTGTTTGCAATTAGCCTGCTGTTTCGATAATTTAAATTATTCAAAGTGAGAACCAAGGATCATAATAAAGAATGACTAGGGATTAACGAACATCTTCAGTTCTGACTTTTCCAAATAAAAGAAGTCGTCTCTGTCATCTTGGTAGTGCTGGCAGACTGGGGAAAGAGCTGGCTTAGTGCCAAGTAGGCTGATCATTGCTGATCAGTCTTGGAAATTACTTCTTGGAAAGTCTCGCTGTTTTGTGTTAAATAACCAATTACAAACTTTATGCCTTGAAAAATATGTACAGTTGTTTCAAAGGAAATAAGTGAAAAAAGCTACTCACCCCTAGATGCAAACGTGTATCATGAGCAGTACTCCTAATTCCTCGTCCAGAAGAGGAAAGAGACTGTCTCCCTTAAAATACTGTGGTTCAACTCCATTCCCTGAATTTAAACTTTTTTTTTTTTAAAAAGGCAAGAGAAACAAAAAAAAGCATCCATATTGACTGCACTGGACAGCTAACACACTAGAAGGAGAGTTGACGCTGCCGCTGATACCCTCCATAAGAGATCTTCTCTTATTGCAAAACATTCCTGCCAAATATTTAAAGTACATATTCTACCCATTTATGCTACTCAAGGTAGAGCATAAGTGAGGATATTTGACTGGCTTTCTTACTGAAGCAAGCTGGTGCCTGATGCCCAGGCAAATTCTAGTGCAAATAGTCACAACAAATTGTTTCATGAAGGTGATTTTTTGACAACTTCTTATCTCTGTAGAGTTAAATGCAGCCTATCCCTGGTGTTCAGATTGTACTCATTCAGCTCCCCGTGTAGATATAAAATACTCAGAATTTGTTTGGAAATCATTAGTCTCTGCAATCCAAGAATTCCTTTACTTTGATCAGTTCTCATGTTGCCCATAAAACTGTTTTGACTAGTAAATGTCAACAGTGAGTGGCATCTCCCAGTAGTTCAGGGTTTCTTATTTTCTTTTCCCTCTTTTAAGAAGCAATTCTCAATCTGTTATTTTTCTTTAAAGCAATTACCATCTTTATTGGGCCGTTGTGTCTGGACAGGGGAGAGGTAGGGAATGGAACTCTGAAGCTGAAATTATTGTGACGTGGGCCAGGACCTTCCTTTGTAAGGTCTTCCAAGCAATCCATGCCTGACTGCAGATCTCCTCTCATCTAGTGAGCAATGATTTGCATGGCTTTTGATGAGGCCTGAATTTACAAAACGGATTCTGCTGTGGAGTGATGCACCAAGCCTGTTTCCATTTGATGAATGCAGATGCTCCTCTCACAGCTGTGTTTAACTTACATATCATATCCTCTCTTTGCCCTAACCAGCTTGGGGGTAGAAGGGGTAGTTCCTTTCTTCCTTCCTCCCTTCACCCTGAATCAGCATTTTGTTACTTAAGCAATCAAGATGAATGGTGTACAGATGTGTGACCTCGTAGAGGTTGTGGGGATTAATTTTTATGTTAAAATACTGTTGACCCATATATCATTATCTTTCAGGGTCAAATATCCTATCCATTTCTCAAAACAAGCATATTATATAGAGTTATCATTAAAACATATCCCAAAAGTATAAAAATACATTATAGGTTTAGGTCAAAGAAGGATTACTGACCTGCAAATTCAGGGGAAGAATAAGTGCTCTTATCCTCAGAGTGGTCCTGTATAAGAGACCTGGAGAAGTGGGTAAAGGCTGGCTGTGAGAGGAGCATATCTTAAATCCTCCTTGTTTCCTGACTGCCAACAGTAACTTTTTTTTTACCCGTAGACATGTTAAAAGCCTGTTGATCATCAGCCTGAGAATGGTCTTAGAGATGGCAGTCTCATAGATGACCAAGAGACAATACTGTGTCTGCAGTGGGTTTACTGAGGTCACTTTCTCCTGCTATTTTTCAACATTGCAGTATTTAAATAGAAGTAATTTGCTGCTACTGGTGTACATGCTTTACATGTTAGGTATCCACATGGCACTTAACATTTAGCAAGTTAATTTAAGCCAGTGGCATGCTGCTGGTATCTGCTAGGTTAGCAGATGAGAGCTGCATCATAGGAGTATCTTATTGTGTCCAGAAGAGGGCACTTGTACATGCACACAAACGTCTTGCTATGTGGAAAAAACCTTTCGTTTCACTCCTTTAGAATGCATGTTAGGATATCCAAAGCAAGATGAGGTGTTGATCTTGCTAGGTGAAAGCTTGGACAGGCTACAAAATAGCTGAAGGGGGATATTGTCCACTACAATTCAGTTCATTCTTGCGTTGTAATACTTTAGTAATGTATGAAAATACTGGCTTAAATCTACTTTCATGTTCCTACTACTTATGCCCAAGCATTCAACAGTAACCTAATTTTCAAATATGAACAAATAACCCTGAACTGAAACTTAGCTAATGAACCAATCTGTATGTTGCTGCATTGCTGAAAAAAATTATAGTAATGATGATGCATTGAGAAGAAACATTTAGTGGAACAGAGGTTTAGTTCTGTCATATGCTTGTTTTTATTTTCTCTTTGCACAGTTCAGTTGTTCTATGTGAGGCTGTTAATCTCAGTTCCATCTTGCTATTGAGCATAATCAACTGACATCAGCCATAAGTGTTAAACCATTTTTAAAAGTTGCCATCAGTTTTGTTTAGCACTCAGATTAAAGTTTGATGTATTGTTTATCTTAGAGTATTGATAACGTTAGTTGACAAGTATCTTAATTTTATAAAGCCGCAGTACATGATGAAATAGATGTTTGTGTATATAATGGGCCAATTTTCTAGACTGTGTTCCTGGCTGATGGCAGCTAGGTATTATGTGTAGGGATTTACTGTGTCAACTTTAACTTTTAGAAGTATGTGAATACTGCACAAGAAAATAATCCTCTGATAGCGCTTCAGTACCTGTAGGAGCTCATTTTAGTTATTTGTGTTCCTCTTCGGTTTGCATCTGCCTTCCACAAACCTCTAAGTGATTAAATTATCCAGACAGTATTTTTTCCGGAAACTAATCTTTGTGTTTTCCTTCATAAAAGTCTGTGTGGCATAGTATCTGTGCTCTCATTTTTTTCATGCAAGGGTTGGATTCTGATGATGTCAGCTGAGATATTTCCAGTGATGCAGCACTGTTAAAACTTCAGATGTCTGGTACTGACAACTTGCATCATTTTGCTGTACAGAGTAGGACAATGAAAATTTGAATAAGTACTAAAAAAAAACCAACCCACCAAAAAACAAACAAAAAAACCCAACAAAAACTCCTTGTCTGCTTGTATTTGAGCAATGTCAAATGAGAATCCATTGCATATGGATTTTCATTTCTCTTAAATGTTAAGACTTTGCAGTAGGATGTATATGTTCTTGTTAATCCTTATGGAAACTTTAGGATTCTATTTTTGGAATTCTTTAATCAATCTAATGACTGAAATGTTTGCCATTGAATTGAAAAAAAAAAACCAAACCAACGAAACAAACAAAAAACACCCCAAAAAACCCCACAAACCAACAACCAGCTTTACTCTTGCTTGTAATTATCTGAAAAAGTCTGGAGGAAAACCAATGGCCATACGTGTTGAACATACTACTGTAAAACCTAATGCTTGCGTTTTGATACCATACAGGATCAAGATCAGAATTCTTACTTATTGGATGGTCAATATACGCCATACAGGGGACACAATTCATTCCGTGAGAAGTATTTCAGTGGTGTGACAAAGAGGATTGCCAAGGAAGAAAAAGACAACCGGGAGTAAAATATAATATAAACAGATTAAAAAATAAGGAAAGAATGAAGATCGTGTTTCTTTGTAAGGACATCTGGATATGAACATTCATTTGGATGCTTCAGAAAAATAAATACTGCTTTTAATTTTAAAACAAGATGAAACCCACAACACAGGTTGAGAGCAGTTCTTTTTAATTAGCTTTGTTTATAGCAGATTTTATTGTACAAGTTTTTCGAGTCTTATTTAATTTATATTTGTACTTTCAAGTACTAATGATGATTGACTAAAACCATTATTATTGTTCTTTCACCATTAATGTTTACAAAAAAGTAGTAGTATTATTTGGCTTCTTAAACTGTGAACATCTGGCTGTTTTAGAAACACGTGGTGGTGATCAAGGATTGCTTATTAAGAAGATCATTTTCATTTGTTTTGTTTTTTTGTAAATGGTATACAATAAAACAGAAAAGATTGTTGTGAGGTTTTTTTTAATTGTTGCATGCAATAACTGCTTGTATGAATTCCGTTTGCTCTGGCTCAGGCCACCAGTGTTTAAAACAAACAAAAACCACAAAGAAACAAATGTGCGCGCGCGCACACACCCCTCAAGAAAAAAAAGCCTCTGTGACCTGACAAACTCTGGAGAGCCTATTAAACCCTGTGAAGCCTGTCCACATCTGAAGCTCATCTGTACCTTGGATTTGCTTTTGCATTCCTAAACCTTGACTCTTGGTCAAGCCAACTGTCTGCAATTTTTGGTTCAGAAACTGATAGTTAAAGCAGTAACAACAACAGCATAAAATCAGTAATGGTTCCCTAATGGTATTAAGCCTAATCAAATCTTTGAAATTGAAGCTGTATTTGTTAAAGGGCAAACTTTGCTGAATCCACACCATGTCCATCATGAAAATACCTCATTTGAAAACCACTAAGCCCATTAATTCAGGATGTTAATGGCTCTTCTCATTTTGGTGGTCAAATATGGTCAAATACTCTTCAGCAGGGCGTTGGTGAATTTATCTACTTGCTTCAGCCAGAGAAAGCCTTGCTTCTCAGTTTGCCACAAGATACTGGCTGTGGTCATGCTATAATCTTTGTAGATTATAATCTTTAAGTGCCTCTCCAAAAAACAAATGATACCTAGGAAGGCATGAGTCCTTCTGTGTATCTGATTGAGTTCATTAACTGAATTTGCTCTTTTGTGTATTGTGGTCCTCAGCTGCAACAGGGAGAGCTCACATACTCAATGACAACTTTGTCTGACCTTCTGGATCTAATCTGTGGTGTGTTAGGAAGTTCTGCAATAGTGATTTATTTTCTGTGTTTCCATTATAAATCACTTTGTTTTGCGACTGTTAATGTCAGCCATATAATAGTTGTTCTGGGCTAAACTTGGAGTGAGATCAAAGCTCAGAAAATTTTTCAAAAGCAGAATTTGAATTGATCACTTTCAAATATTACATCAAAAAAAATTACCGCTTCTGAAAACCTGTCTTCGTGTAACTTCTGACTTCAATTTTAGCATTACAATTTGGCATTCAGCTTTTATTTCTTTACAAATTAAAATTACTTTCTGTTCTTCATAGGCAAGGTATTTTTCTAGATGGATTTATTATGTATTTATAACTTCATTTTCATAAAAATTACCTTACATAGACATGATCTAAATGGTTATACAAGATGTAAGGTAGTGGCAAATCTGGCTCTGTCTATTCAAAGAGAATGATTTAGTTTATTTCTCCTCTGCCTGGTCCAACTTTTAGTCCATTCAGCAGCGGTGGTACGGCCTCTGTTTAGCAGTTCATACATAACAGCTCTATCATTACTGAAGAATACCATTTTGAACAGAAACGGTAAGTGTGTTTGGGGTACTACATCAACATCCGCTAATAAGAAATAGTTTACAATTGAAATCAGATGTTCAAGCTCTGCTGATCCCCAACTTTAAAGCTATCATTTGGAAATATTTCTGATCGCTAACTTTCTCCTCACTTAGTGTGCATGCTCCAGCTATTGTACGCGCAGACTTGCAAAGCGGAGGCGTTTATAGCTGTAGAGCCGTGTCACAGTCCTTGCGCTCGCTCTACTGAAGGACTGACAGGCGGGTGAGTTATCCTTTCAGGGGGATTTGGCCATTGATGGCCGCGGTTTCTGGCGCTTTCGTTCGATCTGGTTCCATTCAGTCTCTTTCCGTGAGGTTCCAGTTTCCTGTCCCTGGCAGGGAGGGTCAGTTCACAAGCCCGCACTGAACTCATGCTGTTGTCATTCTCTCCTTTAGGGTGGTTTGTGCCATTTTCCAGTTTTAAAAAATAAACGTTATTTTTGGAGTGCTTTGTTGTGCTGCAGCAAATTGGATAGAGGGAGGAGCTGAAAATGGCTGCGAGGTCATATGGGCAGAGGCTGTCTGTGGCTGTAGGGAGTGATTTGTTGAGGCAACAAAGGGAAGGAGCCCCCTCTTTTCACAGAATCCCTTTACCTGGTGGTGGTGTTCCTGGCTGCCAAGCTTCCCATGTATCTGTGGGAAAAGGAGGTGGAAAAGTAGCAGAAATAGATTTTCTCTGCATTAATTGTGTGCCCTACCTGCTTATCTCTCTCTAATACTTTTTTTGATTAGTGGCAAATTTGAACAAGTTTGACAGAAGGTCAAGGTTTGATGAGGTCTTACAGATAACAGGGAGCTACAAATTTTGTTGAAATAGGCAGAGGTCTTGAAGAAAAAGACCTCGGTAATCTCTTCCAGGGAGAAGGTTGTAATGTGAGTTCAACTCTCATTAAACATCAGAGAACCCCCATGGAAACAAGACCTGAAGACAAAAACTCTAACTGTGACTTTTGTTGCCGCTGCTACAAAGAGTGCGGGTCCTGCTGCTTCTTCTCTTTAAAACAAAAAGACCCAAGTAAAAACATACAAAGAGCTTTTTTTAGAAGGAACATAAACGTCTTGATTGAACTTTCCACTTCTACTCAAGCTAGGAGACCAGCTCACAAAAACAGACTTGGTAGTTTCTCCTCATCACTCTGATGAGAGGAGTCAAGCAGGTGTGTCAGCTTGCTGAATATCTCAAGGAGAATGCAGTCCTCCCTTTAAACCAGCCTAAGAAACTGGTGTCTGTTATTGGGACAACATCTAACTCTGGGTCTCCTCTAGTAGAGCAGGCTCTTTGTTTCTGAAACAGCCGTGCTGGACTTTTTGCTGGTACCATGCACTAAAGCAACTTCCACTCACTGGATACAGGCACTTCAACAGCAACTCTTGGAAGTTTGGTTTTGGTGGATCCTTCCTTCCTCTCTACCTGTTCAACAGGGCTGGAAGACTGTGGTGGAAGTCCTTAACTATTTGGGGTCTCTTCTTTTTCTATTAGAGTAGTATTTTAGCTCAGAGTTGTGACTTGTAAGAGGGTCATTGGTACACATGGAAGTTGGCAGTAGGCAGTGAAATTTTTGTGAGTTCTCAGGCAAGGGTCACCTGTCCAAAAATACTGAAAAACGCTGCTAAGAAGATAAAGTACAGGCTTTCTCTCAGGCTGTTTTGGTATTACAGTTAACTGTAGAGATGTTATAGGGAGGAAACACCTTAATAATTTTGAATCTTCTCTTTCCTTCTGTCGCTGCTTTTTAGTGTTTCTTCTTAATGGTTATTTCCACTGTTCCCTGGACAACTCCACAGCCTCAGGGCCACCAGCCGGAGAATGGCATCACAGAGAAGGTGATCCTGTGACTTTGCACTGTCCTCTGGCCACAGGTTTTTCAGAGACAAAAACGTCCTATGGGAGGGGGCAAGACTGGAGCAGATGATATGCAGTGGTTACCAGATTCCCTGTCAGACAACATGCAGCTCTGAGGTTAGCTGACAGGAGGCTGATGAAGTCTGCAGAAGGCAAAGGCTGTTCTCTGCTGGCTCAACTGCCATCACCACCATGTTTCTCTTTTCTGACTCTCTAAGAAAAATTTAACGCATTCTTTCTTTGGTGTTTAGCTTGGTCTCCAGTCTAAACTGAGGCCCAGAGTTGAACAAGGCTGTCTTTAGTCTGCAAACTTCTTCCCTGCTCCTAAAAAAAAAAAATAGAGTTGTGAGTACCCAGGAGAATGAAGAGGCTGGTATCCCTCTGCCTTTCTCTTCTGTTTGCTATTTGGAAAAAATATTTTTTTTAACCTTATTCTCTTATGTCATTGATTTTGGTGATCACATCATTTAAAACAGTGAAATACAACTTACCTGCCTCCATGCTGCCCATTTTAATATATTTCTTTGATGTTCTCTTATTGGCTTATTGGCCTGTAGAAATCTCAGTTTATATATGTATCCTCACAACTGTTTTTATTATAGTTGTCTGTCATTGCTGCTGTTATTTTGTACAGTGCCTCTAACCACTTGCGTCTTTCCTGAGCCTATGGATGTGGAGGACACCTCTGAAGAGAGATGTCAGCTCTCTTTCAGCTAAAAGGCCCATCAAACCCAAGGTCCCAGAGAAAGGACAATCTGTCTGCCTACACTTAAGGTATTGGACCTCCAGACAGGTTTGCCAAGTAAGATCTTTTAAAATTTTTGTATGTTGCTTAAAATGAGGTGGGCAGCTGAAAGGTAAAATCCATTGATTAGGAGGGAGGTCTTAATGTCTTTACTGCCACTGTTGTGATCTTATGTATCTGTGCACTCAGTGAGGTGCCTGGCAGATACATTGCAGGTTGCTGACAACCCACAGCAGACGTAGGCACAGGAGGCTTCCATCCTGCATGTCAGGTTTGACAAAGAGTATTTTGAGTACAACTGGGTAGGAACAGGACATTTTGCTTCATTTAAAATTCCCCAAAAGTTAATTTTTTAAAATTCAATTTTCAGGTGATGGAAAGAGACTATTTGGTACAAAGATACGATGATTGCCAATGATCATCTGAGATTCTAATCCAAAATTTCTGTTGCTTTACATAAAAATAGTTAAAATAAAAAAAATTCTTACCTTCTAATGGTGTCAAAACAGTGTAGTATTATCACTGTTTTAATTCTCTCCAAAACTAATTCTTATTTAAAAATTACTTTTCAATTTTTTTTCAATGAAAATGCTAATTGCTGTATAAAATTCTAATTGAAAAATTGTTCTTCATGGATTCGTTCTAATAAATTTTGCGCTAATAAAGTGCAAAATAACAGGTCGTGTTGCTGTATGTGATGGGATAAGTAATTAATTCTAATCAAATACATAACTCCTAACTAAACAATCTTATCTCCATAAGGAGATACCATTGGCAAAATAGTAATGTAGCAATTAATCATAATACTTCCTCTGTAAGAGTCTGTCCTGAAAAATGGGATGTCTCTGAGTGATGACCAAGGGTGGATGTTTAGGGCCACGACTGGACAGCCCAGGGTGTCTTTGCTTTATCCTGAGACTGATAGGAGAGATTTCCACTGAAGACTGGGAATTACACCAATGATTGCATTTTGGAGCAAGACTGATCTGTCTTTTTTTCTGTTGAATGCAGCACTAGGAGAAACTCAAGTGGGTAATTTCAGTACAGGAAAAATTTAGCTATAAAAGTTTTTAATAAATAATAGGGAAGGTTAAAAAATATTGTGATTTTTGGCTAGAAGTGAAACGTAGCTTTTGTTTATGTGGACAAAATCCTGGGAGCAGTTGGATCTATTCAGTTGGAAGGAGAGGTCCTTATACACAGGCAGTCTTCTCCACTGAGTTGTGGTACCATTCTTCATGTGAGTGTGTGCGATGGGTGGAATGATGCTTCTCTGGCCGCACTTCATGCCTTTATAAATTGTTCTGCTCTGCAGGTTTCTTTTGAGGCTGTTTGCATAAAGCTGTGAGATCCTGAGATTAGAAATGCTAGGCAGGGTGCAATGTGTTTATTGCAATAGCAGAGACTATGGCAGAGACTAGGATAACCAGAATCAGCACCAGCACCATAGGACACACACTTCTATCTTGGGGACAACCTTTTGTCTTGCTAATAAACAAACCCCTAGCAATTAGGAACGTTTTGGGAAGTTTCCACGCTCTCTTCAAAATGTGTATGTGGCAGGGAGTACTTGGACGCCTTTGCTTGAACCTCACTCCTTTACACAGTGCTCCCTGGAAATTATAAATTATGTGAGAATGAAATATCATGAAATTATATGACAAAAGGGGCTGATTCGCTTAATCGGTATATATTTTTCAAAGTTGTCATCTGCAAAAGGTCATGTTTTAGTCTCCATGGCTTGCAATAGGAGCTGTCACGGAGGCATATGTGCACCCATGGGTGGTTCTTTGGTAGTGGTTACTGGAAAGCAGCTTGTTCAGTAGCGTGGTGCCTCTGCTCGGTCCTGTAATTGCAAAGCAGCTGCTGTGGACGGTAGGGAATATTGGGCAAATATGCGCAAGCGCCCAAGCACCCTCTGCGTTTCTTCTGCCTCCCTGTTCTGGTGTTGCCTCCCCGGAGCAGCTTGACAAGCTGCAGGGCTGAACTCCATAAACTACTGCTGTTTGCTAGGGGGAATGACCTGCCAAAAAGCCGCTCGGGCCCCGTGCCGCTGGGGCCAGGGAAGCGGGACCTCCCCTCTCACCCCCAGCCGCCTTGCCTCTTTATAAAACAAAGAAAATTTCTACTTCAGTAAGAAATTAATTTTATAATAATCATAGAATAGCGTTTGTAGCCTTATGTAAAGATGTCAAAGAAGATAGAGATATGGACTATTTCTTTATTAAATATAGATTTTCTTTTGTTTTTTGTTTTTACTCTAAAAGGAAACCAAAACATGTTTGCGCCAAGAACTGTTACATCCAACCCCCCTTTCTCTTTTTTATTTTTAATTGTATTTTTTATATGCTTGGCAGAATTAATGATGAAAATCTTTCCAGCTGTGACTTTGCCAGAGTCCCTTTCTGAAGCTCCTACTAATTTGGATTAAAACTGGATGGATGAAAGCCTCAAACAGCAAATCCTGGCAGTGGGTTTGCTGAGGCCCCACAGCATATACTTCTCCAACTGTTCTTATCTTCTGAGGCAAAAAAAAAAAAAAGAAAAAAAAAAAAGAATAAAAATAAGCACAAACATAATTTTGTAATTACGCAGTTGTTAGCGCTCTCCCTGCCTTTCCTTTCCCCAGCCTGGGCTGGGGCGGTGGGCGTCTGTGTGCAGGGCACGGAGCACACAGCCGGTGGCTCCCACTCGCCCGAGCAGCCTGCTGGGGCTGCCCTTTGTGGGACGGACCTCTGGCGTTGGCAGGGCGAGGTTTTGACTGCAAGGTGGTGGCGTTTTGTAAGCGCTGTCTCGTACCAGCTACTCTACGTGTTAAGAGCCAGCCTGCATTTTAGAGAGAGTTGCCACGCTGGGAAGTGACTGTTCAAAATGGCAAAGGTGGGTGTGCAGTCTTGCCATCTGAGGGACGTGAAGCCACCGAGTGTCCCGAGTCTTGGCTGCTGAGTGCTCACCTCGTTTGCTTAATTCTAGCAGCGTTGGCGCCGTGTTTTCTTACTGTCCAGGCTTCCTGGAGCCAGCAGCTGCAAGCTCTCCTACTGCCACAAACAATTAAATTAATTTCTTTAAATTGGACAGATCGATCTCTGGCAAGTGGCCCACGTTCCTTCTCCTCCTGCCTCCCGCCAGGAAAGTCTTCTGGAAGCTTGTAAGCTTACTAAGACCTTGCTCAGTGTGTTCCTCATTTTGTGACCATGCTGAGACAGAGAAAAGGCAGTGCTCCGAACACGGGCAGTGCCCTGGGACGCTGCCAGCCTCTTCCCGTGGCCTTGCCAGAGGGTGCCCACGCCAGGTGTGAGGCTGCAGCTCACAAGGACGTCTGAAAGCTACTTGTGAGCACATTAGCTCAGATGCCAGCGCTTGCTGGAGGGGATGGCACGAGCTCCTCGCTGCAGGTGCTCTGAGCACCTTGCTGACCTGCCCGGAGCACCTCCTGCGTGGAGAAGGAAGACTAGTCGTTATGTTTATGGCATATTCTGTTAATCATTATGAACAACAGCAACAGCAGCTTTCCCAGATGGACCACTTAAAACGCCTGGTGAATCTGAAGATTATGAAGGAGGTGGCCACTGGTAAAGCATTACGGGGGACGGCGCAGGCAGCAGCATCACCCGTCTCCAGGCTGTGCCTGCTGGCATGGAAAGCCATGCGGTCCCTCTTGCGGCAGACCTACCCCTTCCACTCATTTCCACTTGACTGAGGGCTTTGTTTTTGAAGGGTGCGCTCCTTGCCACCATTAGCTGCTGGTTTTCTCCATTGGCTGTTCAGCAGGTGTGAGCAGATGCTTGATGGGCTCCCTTGACTTGCCTCCCAGCTGCTCTGAAGGAACAGGGGAAATGCACAGTGACTGAGCTCTTCTGTCCTTCTCAGGATGCCTTGAGGTAGGGATGAATGTTGTCTCAAGGAAGCAGAAAGGGGAAAGTGAAACGTCTCGTCTGAAGTCGAGCCTGTCTTTCAGTCAGGAGTGGCAGCCACTGGGGCATATTTTCAGCCATCACGTTGCATCTATACCAAACATGCCCAGTTTGTGAGCAAGAAGTACTTCTTCCCTGACTGCCACCTTTGCAACTGCATTTTGAGCTCTGTAACAGCACGTGGATTTTTCCTACTCATCCTATAAGGAGCAGAAAGAGAGATTGAGGATCATGTATTCTCCTTACAAGTTGTTTATAAAGCTATTGCCTTCAGATTGTGCCCCTGAAAACATCTGCCACAATTCACATGTTTATAGTATTAGTGCAAAACCAAGGCATTAATTTGGACATGCTTCTTTTTAAAGATACATTATTTAATCATCTTCTAATTACCAACAATCATCAGGTCTTGAATCCCACTTTTGAAATAATAAAAAAATATTTTAATGGGTTGCTTTTCCATCAACTTGTAACTCTTAGGCTGGCACGTCAAAATCTAGAAGTTAACCTAAGCCACAAGGATCATTCCTTTTTGCATGAGCAATTCCCACTGTATTCAGTGGTAATAATTCCTCCCATTTGGAGAAGAGAATTTAGGTGAAAGATAATATGGAAAGTTCCTTGTTGACAGTAAGGCCTGTGTAATCCTTGCAGCGATAATGGATTGAAATGAACTCCCTGAAAAAGCTAAAGCTTTTAACAAAGTAACCTAGTAAATTAGGACTATTTTAGTTTAATTTTAGTTTAATATGATAAAAGTTTAAAATTCATTCAACTCTGCTAAAACAACAAGATACGGAAGGTTTTTGAATCCTTCCTCTGATTTTTCTTCTCACTAAGAATCATTTGTACTTTAGAAATTTATACCTAATTAACAAGAGCTATCCATTTAACCCACTACCAATGAATGGGGCAAAGTAGTTCATTGTTTCCCACGATGTTTCATTCTGTCTTGATTTATGGAAATCAGGCATGGTTTGGGAATGACACTTCCAAAATTTGGATTGTTTGAACTATAAAATACTGTGACTTTTTTCAGAATTTCAAATAGCAGGCTTTCAGGAACGGCTACAAGTTTGAGAAAGCCTGCTTTCCAGATACCCATTTTGAGTGGTATTGATTGTTTTAATCTCCTTTAATTTTTTTATTAACTGGTTCTCATATCAAGATTGGTACCGCTGATCAAGTTGGCAGGCCAGTACTTTGTCTTTTACCAAACTGGCACAACATTCACTTTATTCCAGGTAATCTTCGGTGTCTGCGACACACTGACAATCAATATTTAGATTGAGGTTTGACTCATCTGATCTTCCATGTCAACATCTGTATCTAAAGCAATCATGTTAGCCTCCTTCTAGTCAATGGAGAGGAGTAAGTCCAGAGCACTTGTCAGTCTGCTCTTCTAGAGCTCTTGGATGTGGATGACTCAGACTTGCTCATTTAAGAATTACTCTAGTTGGTTATGTCTATTTTTTTAGTGAAACTCTTTGTTTACAGTGAGGCCAGTTAATTCACCTTCCTTTCATATATGCACTTCAGCTGGATGAGCATATTTGTGAAATAGTTCTGCCTCTTCATTTTCATCTACTTTGTCCACCCAAAAATGAACCAATTTGTTTCTGATATCCAGCAAAAAACAAGAATTCAGCAACCACAGAGGAGAGCAAACACCCAGACATCAAAATCTCTCCTTTCTTAGTGTCTTTTGGCAGTCGCAGAATTTATTTCCCTTGTCCTTTGGGCCACTGTATCTGTCTTCTGGCTTATGTTTTCTGTAAGTTGCTGCCTACTTCGCTTTTTTGAATGAGTTATCTAAATATTTGCATGGCTAATTTTGCTTCCCCTTTCACTAGTTTGTTACTTTATATGTACGATGCTTTGGGGAGCTGATGGGTGAGATATGAATCCTGCTTGGGAGCAGCGGATTACATTTCACGAAAGGTTCTGCAGATGAGTTACTGCTCTGCAGAAAGTCCTCAGCCTGCAGTTTCACAAGCAGGGAAGCTAATGTGACAGTGCAGCGCTGCTGAAAGGAGAGGGGTTTGGTGCCTTTTCCCTACTCCTTGGTCCCGGCTTTTCTCACGCTGTGCTCAGCAGAATTGCCCACTCTTGCACTGACTCTGGTTCTTACTGGAGCCTTTCCTGTGCCAGTTCAAGTTACTAAGCCAGCAGAAAACTTCTTTTTGCTGAAAAAGATTACGGCAAGGGAGTGGATTTTCTTCCATCGGAGGTGAGCTGTTGGGTCAGCTCGCTGTGGTCCTGAAACTGTGGTCTCTGTCACGTCGCTCCTAGACCTCAGGCTGACTGCGGAGATTGTGCAGCTCCTCGCTGAATTGCCCAAGAGCCTCCTGGCAGAAGGAAAGCAGCTGATGCTCTTTTGTGTCACAGTGGGCTTTGCTAAACATAAAATTGTGGGAGGTTGAAGAATAAAAATCATTAGCTGCCTTTCTAAACACAGATCAACCATGTCTTTGAGAAAAGGAAAGATAAACTAAAGTGAGAAGGTTTGCCCTTGGGGGTTATTTACTCACTTGCAACTTATGTTTTGTTGTGTTTTTTCTTTTAAATGAAAAGCTATGTTGTGGCTGCTGAAAGCTTTCTTTTCTTGTTGTGATCCAGGGACAGAGTGTGCCAAAGTTAACCCAGAGGAGCCATGAGGATCCGTAGCGGAGCTGCAAAACTAGGCTTTTGGTCCATGGGATTTAGCACCTCGGAGGGGTGTGAAAAGATTTGCATCCGAGGGGCACTTGCAGCTTCTCTTCAGGTTCTGGAGGATTTTAAGGTGTAGAAAAGTCAGCCACAGTGTGTGTCACAGCAACAAAAACTTCCTTTTTTGTGTGTGATTGTGGATCTTTAGGTGTTCAGTGCTCTCTTTTTCAACACCTCCTAATTATTACTTCTGTTTGCCTTTCAAAAATTCTCTCTCCAAACTGATTTGGCTCATAATAATTTCCAACCCTGTGAAACTGGACCTTTTGGAGCATAACATGTGTCTGATTCGATCTTGGTCCTATTTGAATCTGCATCTCAGTGGCTACTGATATTTACTGAGAAATCAGTTCTTTCCTCTTAGTCTGTCAACTGAGGAGTGGCCTGGCATGCCTTTAATTTGGATGCTGCAACTTTTTGACCCAGGCATTTCCAAGAGCGTGCCTGGGTAGTTGGTGTGATGATGTGCTGACTTGTTTTGCTCTCCGAGCGTGGTTTGGTGAGACAGTCCTTCCCTGTGTGGTTCAGGTCTCAGCAGCAGGACATAAACCAGATTCAATGTGTGAAATCATTGACTACCTGAATAGTACAAGGGAGCAGCAGTGCTGTGTAGCAGGTTAAGTCACTTACCCAGCAAACAGCAGCACGCAGAGGAGTTTTGCGGGGTGTTCGGAATAAGATGCTATGTGTGTACTCATGGGGACATTTGAACACTGCATGCTGAGATACAAGAGTGACAGAACAGCAGTTGTGACTGCAATGGGTACCCCAGATTTTATAACCTGCCTGAAGCGGTTTTCTGTGTGTGAAATGCAAGTAGGCATTCATTGCTGAGGCTGAGGACGTTTTCCCATGTGGAACATCTGTCTTCAGGAGTTCAGGGTGAAGACTCCTTTTATCTAGGGCTGTGGCCATTCTTTCTATAAATGGGAACCTAGGACTCCTTACCCTGCAAAGCCTCCAGCCATGGAGCTTGCATAATTATTTTATGTATTTATATAAACCATATGACCGTAACACTTGAGTGTCTCGCATTCTTGAATGCATTTGTCCTCACAAGATCCTTATGAAATAGGTATTATTCCCATCTTACAAACATGACTTGCTCAAGGTAAATATGACACCCATGGCATAGCAGGAAAATGAAGACCTTCCAAGTCTCAGGCTAGCTCTCAAACCACTCCACCATATTTTCTTCTAGAGTTGACCACAACCAGCTCACAATGCAGTATGTCCACTGTGATTTTTTTCCATGCTAGGAGATCGGGGAAGCAAAATGTTCTGGGTCTGTAAATCAAAATCTGGATCTAGCTGTGAAGCTAGTGGTTTTGTAGGGTTCTGTTGCAGTATTTAATATTTTAATGCTTGTGGGCACCATGTACGTTCATTTTCTTTCCAACTGGAAAGAACCAATGATCCATAGCAGTGTACTGAAAATACATGAAAGACTGATTTTTAGATTAGTGGGGAAATTCATGGTGAACTAGAAAATAATTGTCCACAATATACTGCACGTTCTCTTGAACAAAATACAGGTTTTGTAAACTGCTTGGTGCCATGAGCAACAATGCAAGCAGATTTGTCAATGATTGTTAAGTTTTTCTGGACAGTTAGTATGATCTTCAAGTAAAACTTCAAAGGTTGTAATCTGCACAACTGGTTTCATTCACTCTGAACTGTCATTTGTAAGGAAGGTACTCTTTCATACTGAACTACAGCAAACAGATCAAGACCTAGGAAACTAAGAGAATTAATCCTTTATTGTCGTGGTTATCTTCAAAGCTTGTCTGAAAGTTTTTTTCCACAAAAGACCCAACTGTCTTAGGTTTTCCAAAGAAAAAAATGAATATTTGTGATTGCTAATGTCAAGAAAGACTAATTTATCTATGGAGTCTGTGAGCACCGATGGTGCTGGGACTAAAACGTACTCACAGAATTTCATTAAAACTGGTAAGTAATTGGTGCTTATCACTCCACATCTAAAATAAGTGCCTGCTTTGTTTAACTCGGTGTTGTGCTGAGATACTCAGTATGAGAGAGACAAAAATAACATTTAATTTTTAAGAAAGCTTTATCTTATTAATGGCAGACCTTCACAGGAGTCATATGAGAACGGAGATGTCATTTAAAACTCACTGTTCTTCCATGTCACCTTCAGGCACGTTTTGCCAGATCTGAAATCTAGAGCGGTGTTGACACTATTCTCTCACTCCAGAGAGAATAGACCATTCAGATCCTCCTCCATCACTCAGCAGAGCTGTGACAAGGTGAAGAGAAAAACATCACAACATTTCAGAGAGTCTGTCTTAGCCTTCTTCACAGGATGCAACACATCAGCACAAAGAGAGAGGACAGGGTGGTGAGGTACCTCCAGCACATGCCTAGAAGATTATTTTCAAAGTTTTCTGTTTGTCCTTCTAGAAATGAATTCCCACTCTATGATGATGGATATTTTCAGTCTTAAAGGTAAGAGGCTAGACTATCAGTTTACTGGCTACCAGATATGGACAACTGATCGTGTTGGCTGTTCCAGCAGCCCGTGTTTTTATGTCTGTGCTTAACTCTACCTTTCTAGCTTCGCTGCTACAGATGCATACTGGACTGCTATTCCTAGATGAAATTAGAATAATAGACGCTAGAGATGGAAAAATACCTAATGGTCCATTCCCCTATAGCTGCCAAATAGACTTTATTAAAAAAAGTCCAGGCAAATATCTTCCGTGGCAATCTTTTACCATGAAATATTACATCCTCTTTATAGTCTGTGAAGAGAGCAGGAAATCTAACTGCTTTTTGGCTTAAGGTTTTGCCAGTCTGTAAGCTTCGTACCCAAAGACTCTATTTTGGTACCAGTTGCCTTTTGCTTTGTAGATTTGGAGCGTCTGGAAAGTTGGATAGATCTGTTTTTAAAGTGTCCAACTAATCTGTTGTGTTAATACCTGAGTTCTGAAAAAGGGGGTAAAGAATACCTGTTGAATCCCAAACATTAAGCATCCAGTCCCACAGGTTGCTTTATTTATAACCCAAAGCACAAGTGCTGTAACTTTGCAGTAGCCCCTGCCGTAACTGTAGGATGCCTTTGTAGCTACAATGGCTGCATGTACTTCACTTTGACTCACTGTCAACAATAGAGCTGTTCTGAGTGGGACAAAAGGAGTGCCTTTCTCCGAAATGATCGCTGTCTGCTGGCTGTCCTATCAGATACGTAACTGCACTGTTGCTTCTGAGTTTCCTCAAAACTGATCTCAATATGTGGTTTTATAAACTAGGATTTTCAGCATTCAAAGGCTTGTGTGTGTGTGTGTGTGTGAGGGTTGGGGTTTTTTTGTAAATCTGGACTCTGTAGAAGTAACTAAAATGCCTCTTTTAGGTTATTGAACCTGTAATGGAAAAAAGCCCTGCAGACACTGTAATGGTTTAATTGGTATTCAATTGCTTGTACTTTTTCAGGCTTTTAAAGAAAAATATCAAAGAATGAACTATAAAACCAGATGTATATCTCCAGAGACTTAAATTGTCCAGTTTCCAGCGACATGCTTTAATTCTCCTCCCACTTAGTAATTTTACATTGGCGCAAGTCCTTTGGATAAGAAAGGGCAACTGACCCCTCCAAAATTATTGTTCTTACATTGAGCTGGAAATGATGGGATCACACAAAATCTATAATCTCATCAATTATAATTGTATATGTATATTTTTTAACTCTGAAAGCTCTAATTAATGTCTTGGAGGTGATCCAGAGGAAGACTTCAGTGTATGCAGTTCTGCACATGCTTAGGTGCTTAGCCAGCTTTAGAAATTATTATAGGTAAGGAATTACTGACAACCAAGCTTTTCCACTCCTTTTCCCGTTCTTCCCCGACTCCTGTCCCCACATCGTTACTTAGATTTCAGTTAGTTCAGGTGCTCCCTGTTACACAAATGTCTGCCTGAAAAAAAACAAAACCAAAAAACCCAGCCCCCAAAAAAACCACCAAAGCCTGGGTGTGTGTTCTAAAGGTCCCCGGTCTTTGGTTCCGCTGGTCCTTGTGAGAAAGGGGGTCCTGCTGCAGCTAACTTCGAGGTGACACACCAGTAGCTTGGGAGGGGTCATGGGTCCCCTCTTAGCACTTGCCTAGATGAGCGGTTAGAGGGGACCAGCATCTATGCCTGGGTGTCACAGGCCAAGAGACACCCATTCTCTCCTTCTCCCCACCATGGTGGGAAGCCAGCATCGATGTGCTGATTTGCGTTATTTTGTGTTGTTGATATCTCTTCTGTTGAAGCGGGACACTGTGCCCTGAGGTGCAGGGCTTGGAAGGACCAAATGTGGCCAACTGGCCTTCATGCCAGTAAAACCACCCACCCATCTGCAGGTGGTAGAGCAGCCAGTCTCATGGGATGGCCACCGATGACCTGAGTTCTCCTGGTAATTGCAGTTCTTCTGGGAATATGTAGTGGTAATTCAGTCAGGCAAATGGTTGAGACCTCTGCTTATAACGTGGAACAGAGCAATAAGGTGGGGTAGGGATTTAAACCGAAAGGAAATAGCCTCTGTTTATATGAATTGGAAGAGAATTTGAAATCACAAGGTCTCATCTTGTTCTGGTTTCTTTGTGGGTTCACCTTCCTCTTTCCTACTCATTACTTATGACAGAATGAAGTTTACCAAGACCTTTCATTTTCCTGACTCCTGTCCCAGAAGCAGAAACTCAGGATGAGGTAGGATCTTTGCCAACCTCGGCTTCTTTTCTGTTCTCCATCGGCTGTCATCTGAGTATTAACTACATTGATGTACATACAATAACATATATATTGGAGAAACAGATACAAAATATGGTTTCTACTAAAAATGATCACTTTACTTATTATGGAAAACACGATTTTGCCTATTATCATTGGTTTAAAATATGACTAATTGTTGGACAGACCAGCAGTTTAGTTGGATGGTTGGCTAAAGAGTGTAAGTTGTTTAAGAGTGAAGTAGTTGATTTTGATGATAAAATATGCTCAAATATTATTACAGTTGTGTGTTTGCCTGAAAATTGAGGGGAAGAGGGTGGGGGGGGGTTGTCTTTTTTTGGCTGAATTCTTGGTTTTCTTGGCCAAGGAAATGGTTCTGTGTCAATCTGATTTGCAAAGAAATTGTTCAGTGGAGACCTGTAACTGTTTATTAGAGCTGTTGGGGTAATGCTGAGATTGGGGACCTTTTGTTAGAGATGGAGGACAGAAATTGCTTTTGTTAAAGATTCTGAGGAATAACATTAACCTAAACCTATTATTAATTCTACTTGCAAGAGAAGAAATTGGAAAACCGTAAAATAAAGGGTCACTCTTATAGTTCCAGCTCCATTTCTATTACAGCTAAGATTTTGGGAAAGGTTGATCTGTCTGTTTTAAGGTTCTATTTTTCCCTTTTTAATCTAGCTTTGAAAATCATATGGCAGAGAGAAGGGGGATTTGTAATGTCTTTGAATATTTTGAATAAGGGTAGTATTTCTCAGCCTCTCTTAATTGAAGAATGATGTAGTCTTATAAAAGTCTATGAACCTTTCTGTATCCCACTCTTTGTTGGATAAAAGGGTCAGTAATAAGTAAGAAAATCTTTGGCAATTGAGCTAATCGCTTTGCAAAATCCTAGCTTAATCTTGTAATCAAACAATTTGAAGAGTTGCTAATAAAAATGTCTTTATGCCTGCCTATAGGTCCTGCCAACCCATAAAAACTGATGGTTGGGTGACTGGCTCCCACTGTTTTCTCCAGCAGGCAGTGACGCTTCCCAGCAAACCCCCTGGGAAGCTGAGAGTATGTTTGAAGCAAGGTATAGTCATTTTACCAGCCACGTCCTGATGTTGTAGAAATCCCGGTTCTCTGTGGACCTCGATCTGAGTAGCAGAGACGAGAGAGAGCAGAACTGTGGCCCCTTACAAGCACTTTTCCTTCTTTTCTCTCTTTTATAAAATTTCTGCTTTTGAGCTTCAGCTGGCCGAACTGAGGATGCATTAGAGTTTCTTCTTTGCCAGGAATTGGGAAGCAAATCCAGTGTTTCCCAAAGGAAGGAAGGAGAGCAGTTCTAGAGCAGGAGAACAGTCTGTTTTCCTGTATTTTGCCTTGGCCTGAGCCTGGGACAAAGGATGGAGAATCCTTCCATGGTTACATCTTGAAGGAGAGAGAGAGTGTGGAGAAGCACTTAGCATGCTGTTGTCCTTGGGCCGTGGCTAGACTAATGGGGCTGGCTGCAGGATGCACACAAAGTGACAACAAATCAGCAGAAATGGAAGTAATGCAGATTAATTTGTTCTACAAACCAAAGATTTTCAGGCTGATTATAGTAGAAATCCAAGGTGGGTTTTTTCAGCTAATTACAGCACTATCGTTGGCACAGCCTCCAGTATAAACTCTAGGAAATCAGAGTTTATAGAGCTGTATTCAGAGGTGATGTGACAATTATACTGTCTTCCACAGACACAGGCTTTACCCAGCCTTCAGCTGCCTTGGATAAGATGGACTACTTTCTGTGACTCTTCCTGTAGTAAAATGAAGTCTAGATTGTTGTCTCTAACGTGCCATAGTAAAATTGGAGCTTTGAACGTGTATTTCTACCTACATCCTGAATATGAGGAGATGCAAGTCCTGCAAAGGAAGTTTACTGCTGGCTAAGTGACTAAGTGGGGTTAAAAAGGAGGAATTACAGTAACCTACTATTTGGAGTCTGGCATTCTGACTATGCTCATCATTTCTTAATCTGTCCCTGGGTCTGGTTATAATTTGCATCTTGAGCAATCATATTGCGTTCTGCATTTGCATTTGTGTTTTCTTTTACTATTGTTAAACCTGTTTTCATCTTATACATTTTTCATTCTTCTGCAGCCCGTAGCCAGTGATAGATGACAAGGTTCAAACGCAGGAGGTCAATTAGATCATCCAGTGTCCATCTCTGCCAGCACAGGATTATTGCTTTCATGGTCTATTTGCTATTGTTTTGTCCAGCCGATTGCTAAATAGGTCCTGTTTATTCGACAAAGTTTTGCCACCAATAATACCCCACATACCCTTAATTATAACAAGGGAGTAGTCTGGGGTATTGTTGAGAGGTGGGAGATGGTCTCCTATGGTCAGAAAAATTATCTGGTTTTTGACTCTTCTTACTCAGATCAGATCCAGTACGGTTTTCTGAAGCACATTTCATTAACTGGTGAAATCAAACATCTACGTCAACAGCACTGTTTGAGTCTGGCTTGTCTCAATCCTTTCAGTCTAGAATATTCTCTTAGCAGAAAACAAGATGGCTGTTGGCATGCGTTTTCAATAGCTCAGAGGTTCTTTTGTTTACTGAGAACATGTTTGTTTGTATGTTTACAATCATTCTGGGCAAAGAGGTTTGCAGTTTGCTTTCTGTGGTTTCAAATTGCAGTGGTTTATCTAGTAGGGAAGCCTGTCTTAAGGAGCAAGATAAGGCACTACTGAAAATTACTTGCCTACAGAACTCTTTTCACTGGCAGCCATGGAGATAGAAATCCTCTCAATCTGAGACTGGGAGCGATGCTGCATTGCAAACATCATTATGAAAATGACTTAGTGCACGTTTATCTTAAATTTCAAAAAATCCATAATACAAGTCTAAAGCATATATAATTCACACCAATTTCAAAATTATTTTCTAAGGTTAGACTTTCAAGATTATTCTAAATTTGACAATGAGAAGTATACTTTTAATTATTTTAAAGCAGGTTTCTTCAGTGCCTTAAGGTCTACATACCAACCAAAATCAGTGGAGAGGTTGCCTGCAAGCAATATACAGCTGTCCATATTATAATATTACATAAGTAGATTCTGCTTATGCAGAAGCATTTTACCGTTAGCCAGATAAAATCACATAAATATTCTTTGGGATAGCTGTTTTTTGGAAGTAGCTCTCAGCTGATTTCACATAAATATGACTCTTGCACACTTAATAAGGAAGCCTAAGGAGGAGGTAAATTTCTGGCAGGCTTGAACAGACATTGCATCCAATATAAAAGAAATACGCAGCTGCGCTTCATTTCCTCAGGGAGAGCAGAGCCTTCTTGCACAAGGGGAGATAATAAGAGTCTCTCCATCAGTTTTCCATGCCTAATACAGGGGTGAGAAAATGCTGACAAAGAGCTGGCTATGAAACATTAAACTTTGTAAAAGTTCATCTGCATCTTCATGTTACTGTGAGTAATATAGGCAGCTATGGGATTGTTGCATTAGTATCAGGTGGGTAGAATCCTCAGAGTGCCCGAATCCTGATTTCTAGGCACAGTGGAAAGGCCGTGCTGTCCACCTAAATCTCTGTCTGTTGTCACACCTGCCGCAGCGTCAGTCTTCGTGTGGCTGGTCTTTTCAGAGCCCCGCTTACTCCCCAGCTCTCGCAGAGCAACTTTTCAAATAGAGCATGTCTTCCCCCATCACAGCTGTAGGTCGGCCTTCATACTTATCCTCAAACTGGGTCTTGGTTTTGCAAGCAGCCATAAATTAGGCTTTTCAGGGTGTATTGGCCAGATGTTACCCAGCAGACAGAAGACGACTGACCTGGGAAGAGGGTTATTTTTGCAAAGTTGCACACTCTAGCTGATTTGGAACAAAAATTTGAATGCCGTGCTCTGACATCGTCTGTTGGCATTCAGCTTACTGCTTCACCTGATGTTTTAAGGTAAGCCTTTCCCAGTTTGTCCTCTTGAAGGCGTTTCACTTTGCATAGTCACTGGGGGAGGGAGAGGGAGCAGGTGAACCTGATTCGATGGGGGTGCTTGCATGTGATGTGCAGCAGTCAGAACCAAATCCTTGCCGCAGATCCAGGCAGCATGGAGGTTTAAAGCAGGTCTTCCTTCTTTGTGGAGAGTGATCTAGCTACCGAGATACTGAGTGCAATGGGAGGCAAAGAAAAGAGCAAAGCGTCTTTTTGTGACAAAGGGTTAACTGGGCTCGAACACCTACCTGCCTACAGGAGGAGATTCAAGACTAAGCAGAGAGAGATATTTTTGCTGTCCCTGACTGTGGTCCTATTCTGTTCTTCTGTGGTTTCTCCAGGCCAGTGTAAATAACTTCATGCTCAGTGTGCTGGTTTCTAGGAATACTATTCTAAGGCACCTAATTCTCCCCGGGAATCGTATCTTGACTGTCTAATTCCTGGCTGAGGAGTCTGCTAGGCAACAGGAAATCTGCAAATTAAAACATTGCAACATCTAAGTCCCTGGCTGTACCCCAGCTTTGCTGGAGGACCAGTTTTCATCTGTTTGCCTATGAAAAATATACTCGGATGTATATCCTTTCTCTTGCATCATTTAAATGATTCCTCATGTTTCCCACCGGCTATTATTTTTATTACCCATATGCAGTCACTTTGCTGCTCATTTTGTACATTGTAATGCAGCCAGTAGCACTCTTGTTTCTTGATCCCCAAAATGTGTGGTTTAAGGTCCCACATTAGCAAAAGTTGGTTAAAGTTAAGTGGGCTTAGCCCTCCAGCTTCTGCTATTTTGTGGTAGGAGCTGGACCAGCTCATTTACCCATTGCAGAGATGGACTGCCCGTCCTGATTCACTGGGCTGGGTGGCTTCTCCTCTTCCCCAGCTCTAGTCTTTTGTCTTTCCATGTAAAGAGGTTGGAAGGGACTGTGCTGTGAGTTGGTTGCTGACAGCAATAGTACAACACTAGTCATCTTCACTTCTTCTCCCATTTACTGACCGCTCCAGGGTCCTCTCTTTATGAATCCAAGAATTATTTTCTCTTCCTTCCCCCATAGCACGAGCCCACAGCTCACTAACAGCAACGCTAACCTGCTGTCAAGAGGGAGCTTTGCTGCTAGCAGCGTCCTCTTTGAGAAGACAGAGTAATCCGTGGTCCTGTGGCCAGAACACTCAGAAGTACACAGGTGGAAGTGTCGAGTATTCCAGTGCATGAATGGGTACTCAGGGAGGCCATAAATTATTTTTGAAAATCAAGGGTAAATCTAGTCAGCAGTTTTTCTCCGCTGAAGAGCAAGTCTGAATGTTGAAGCAAATTTGTGGGCGTTGACACTTGGAAGATCCTGAAGCTCTTGGAGACTCCCAAATTTTCATTTCCAGGTAGACTGTGTCTACTCCCTTCCAGGCCTTTTTTGGGAGAGAGATTTTTGGGGTTTCACCCAGAAAGAGAGGAAGGTGTCTTGCCTCTGAGTGATGCTCAAAGGCAACCTTTGGAAGAAGGCATAAACCGACAAAAATAAATTGCAGTTTTTATTCCTAGGGATATTTTTTAGTGTGCCCAGAAGTTTGTGTATCCTCTCCTGTATTTCTCTGCACTTTCGTAATAGTATGATGCTCAGTATGAAATAAGCTTTTCTTTCAGGTGACATGCCTGCAGAAGTATGAGAGTGAATCACTGATATTCTGTCTAGATTTCTGACGTTGACACCTTAACACACATTGCTCTGGGAACCTTTCATCAGCCTTCTATACCTGCATTTTAAAAAACAATGAAAACCTTAACAGAAAATCAGTGTTGATATTCAGGATTTTCTGGTAATAGACTATTGAAACCCTGGAGTCAGGGGCCGAGCATCTCCGCCTGAAAGTTTTCAAGTCATCCGCTGCACAGAGCCTCGGTATTCAAAGACTGGCTGGCTCGCTGCTTACCTCTGATGGTAAAGCAAACCACACTCCAAAGGACCGAGAAGGGATTTAGACACTTCCAGCTCTACCTGCTTACTCAGTCTGTGGAACACCCAGTTTGAAACCCCTCCTTTCCCAGGGGGAACCAGGGCTGTTTAACCCACTTTCTAGGAGAAAAGTATTAGGAAGCTTTGTGGTGAGGGACCTCAGTCTCCCCGTTGAAGCTGTCATCTTTGTGTTCAAGGGTTTAAGCATCATGTTCAGAGGAAGCACCAGCAGAGGCAAGGCTGTCTCGCCAGGCTGCAAGACCTCTCCGGAGACTGTGGAGATCTGGATCCCACTCTCCCGGTGCACCAAATCTTTCAGACAGAGACAGGAACCCACTTCTCACCCTTCCAGGTGACTGTCACAGATACTTCTTTAGTTCACATAAAGCAAAAGAGCTTGTATGCGAGGAAATGCCCTGCAGAATGGAGGGAAGACCCTGTTTTGGAGAGGTAGGATGTGGCAAGGGGAGGAGAAATTGAACCGAGAGGCTCAACATCTTGCAAGAGGAAGGTGAATCATATCTATTTGTGCTAAAAAAATGTATGCAACCAGTGCAGGGCTCAGTATTGCAGTGTTTCAGTTCTGCCTGTGAAGCTGAACCTCTGGTCTGTGTAGCTGGGAGACAAATAAATTCTGGATTTGGAAGGACTTGTCCAGAGCCATAGAGATAAAAACTTGTTTACAGTGCACAAGGTAAGATTTACTGAGCACTGTCACTATTAATAGTATGAACCTATGTAACGACTTACTCCTTTCTAGCTGACAGTTCCCTGGCCCAAACTGAGAGTCCTGGACTGTCATCACGGACATTGTTATGCATAACATATTAACAGCGTTGCTTCAGGTTATTTCTGATTACATCTCTTTCTTTGTTCCTTTCCTTCTTCCCAGGTCTGCTCATTCCTACTGTGCTTCTTCCCCCTCTCTTCTGGCTGCTCAGCTGCCGAATTCCTAGTCTGTTTGCGTGCTGCCCTGTAATCACTGCACCCGGGGCCAGCCTCAACATCCCGGAGAAGGGCAGGCGTTGGGTCCCCACTTGGGTGGCATCGTGAGCATCTCCAAGGAGAAAGGGAGCCACTGGCTCTCCAGGCCACGAGATGAGAGTCTGTCCCTGTTATTCATATGCCAGAGCTCCAGGCTCTTGGCTGCTGTAAGTTAGTATTGAAACAACCAGGGGAGCTTTGTCATATATATTAGCTGAGCATCTGCTTCAGAAAATGTGTCAGATTTAAGGGTATGGAAATTCCTTCATTATTGGAATTCCCCAAACTTTAGCAGTCAGCAGATTTCATATGCTAATATTTGTGACAGCAGGGAGCCTACATAGGGATTAAAATAAGGCTGGAGGTAGAATTAACCCAAATTCCTGGCTTTTACAGTTACAAATAGTGTGTTGAAACTATTGAAATTTTCACCTTATGTATTTTAAGAATCACTATGCTAGAGCCAAAGGTGATGGGAGCAGTCTTGCATTGCCCTGTACATTCAGCTGCTTGAAGTAGGAGGTCTAGCTGTATAACTACATTTAATCTAACCTATTATTCACAGAGTAGTGTGTAAAGTGCATTAGGAGAAATGGATTTATTTAAGATGCCATCTAAGGCAACTTACTTTAATAATTGGACAAGTGCTGAGCCAAAGGCCTAGATTTTCTGTTTATCAGCAACATTTGCTGCTTCATATGCAAATTTGGTAATATAATGAGTGTTGGGGCCTAGTTTGTCCTTGAGCGTACGTGCAGAGCTGGCTGACCCCAAGGACAGGAACAGGATACATGCCTCCAAAGGCGTATCAGGGCCTCTTCATTTGCTCTACATAAATCTCAGTCTTTAATGACTTGAGGGAGAATGTTCGAATACTTAAATGAACATTATTCTTGAACATGAAGTTTTAATAGCGCACACTTTAAGTTTGTCATCAACCTGTATGAATTTATAGCAGAAGAGAGTCTGTGCGCAATGCATTATCTGCTTTGAAGCAAAAGCCTGTTCCACGACTGAGGAATCCATCCTCCGTGCACTAGGTCCCGAAGAAAGCAACTCCCCAAGCTACAACTTGCTGGGAGAAACTAATCACGGGCAGGATGGGTAAAAGGATTTCTAGTACAACTATCCATGTAGACTTTAGGAGCAGCAGCTGCAGCTGCCATGGTTATTTTGCTTTTAGCTTTCTGTCAGTATAATGAGGAAAGAAAAGCTAGAGGACTGTTTCTTAATCACAGCATTAATTTTTTAGGCTGGAAGTTAGTTGCATGTCAAAACTGAAATCTTTGTAGGTGGAAGTGATATATTTACTGGACACATTTGAAAGCCTTAGAATTCAAAACAATACCAGAATGGTTTAAATATGTATTTAGTCAAATATACTTTCAATAGCGTGAAACGTGTAATAGAGCCACTTCTGTTTTGATTTCAAAACAGCTAGCTTTTGTTTTCTGTCTGAAACCGCACACCGTTGTATTGGGTAGCTTTCTCAGGGCGGGATGGAAAGGAGCCATGGAATTGTACAAACCCCCTTGCAATCTCCTATGAAACAGCTGATAAAGGAAACCCAAACCCAGATGATTTTAGGTGCTTCTGCCGTCGGTGGTGGCAGGAGTGACACCTGCGGGGCCGGCCGAGCCCGGGAGCCAGGGACGCGTCCCTGGAAGCGCCTGTCTCTGAGTCACTGCAGCAGCTGAGCTCGGGCTAAATTGGAAACAGAAATACCGACTGTCATGTCACCCGGATGCTCTGCCTCCAGCCAAATGGTAGATGGAAAAAAACACTACCAGATGTTCTTATGTTATTAATATTGTTATTATTGTTATTATAAATAATATTTCTTATTGGCTGGCTTTCACTCCTGGCACATCTGGAGCACACATGCTTGGGAGGAGAGCCCCGGCAGCCCGTCGCTCCCCCGTTTCCCTGCACACCTGTAAAAAGAGGCTGGGCAGACCCTGCTCCCAGCGCTGGAGGGTGAGGGGCGAGGGGGGCTGCCCTGTGGTGGGGTGCCCCCCAGCCCGCTCCTCTCCTGCTGCCGCTAGTACTAGCCCAAGCTCTGCCGGCATCCCGGCGACGCTGGCCGAGCCCAGGCCTTCGTTCCACTTTCCTCATTCCGGCGGGGTGAGATCCTTTCACCCACAGCCCTGTTTTGAGAGCTTTGCATCTGTACGCAGCCCTGGGTTCATATGATGAGAGCAAGCTCTGCTGATGCTCCTCTTGCTAGACATTTTGCCGTCAGAGTTGTCAATGTGACATTCCCGTGGTCTGAAGCACCTCTGGCCAAGAAAGCAGGATGCTAGGTGCTGCTTTGGTGGAAGTTTGCTGGCTAAACCTCCCTATCTAACGTCAGACCAGAAACTTTCCAAAGATGTTTCTATGTAATTGCTCCCATTCCATGTCACCAAAAAAATGGACTGGTTTTGGAGGTGAAAATGGAGAGTGTGGCATCACTCCGATGTAGGTCTCACCATAAACTTCAGCAAACTCTGTGTCTTAAGGATGCTACCAGGCACTGTTTAACATAAGTGCCAAAGCATTTCTGGAGTGGAAATTATCCCATTATACCCATTTAGGTCAACTGTCTAGGAATACAGGAAGAAGAAGAAAAAATTACTGGAGGAGGTGATGACAGTGGTTCCTTAAAAAATAATAAAACACTAGGATACTATTAAGCATGGCATACCAATATTTGTATATCTCTAAGCTGAGGAAACACAGCTCCAGTATAAATAGATGGAGCTTTGTAAATGGACCTTTGTGGTCACGCTAACTGTGTAATAACACAGTGTATTTTTAATTATTACATTGTGATGACATACAGAATGGGTAAAGCACGTTCCATGGGCACAGGAAGGTGTTGTGCCTGCCACTAGAAGTTTACAACCAACAAAAAACCGAAGTACAGCCCTGTGACGGTCGGGTTTGCCTGGGATGGCTGTACGCACAGCACATCTCCCTCCACGCGGCTCTGTGCCAAGGGGAGCACTGCTGCCCGAGGAGCTGAGGGCCCGGCGGGGCTCTCAGTCCCCCACCACGGCTCACAATTCCCAGCCAGGGGAGCACAGTCCTACCCGTGGTCCTTGCATTCCTGGCTAGAAATGGGAGAGGTGCCCGATGCGGATGCTGAAAAAGGGCAATGCCTGCAGTGGCTGCAGAGCCTATTCCCGAAGGCAAACCTGGGCGAGGGACGCCTTGGCCAAAACAGCCAGCTGTGTTCTGGGTGAAATCTCAGCTGTGCTGCACACAGGAGCTAGCTGCAATCACAACAAAACCAGTCATCGCATCTGAATTCAGTTGCTGTGGGTCTGTATTGGAGCAATTCCTTTGCCAATGGCTTCAGTGACGATTATCTTTTTTTATCTGCCCTTTGAGGGAGGCTCATCCTGTGCCATGAGATTTCCGTGCAATCAAGTTGTCTGGAGGACGCCTCCTTTTCTAGCTGGAAGTTTTCTCCAGGCAGAATTGAAGAGTTTCACAGACTGGCCAGGGGTTTTCCAGTCTGCAACTATGTGAGGATATTTGGGCTTCTGAAAATGTGGAAGCTGTAGGGAAAGGGCTCAGGTCACGCACAGCCCCTCCGTGCACACCGGGAACTTCCCAAGGCAGGTCACACAGGCGCTGCTGGCCAGAAGC
This sequence comes from Burhinus oedicnemus, assembly GCA_008921705.1. NCBI lineage: Eukaryota > Metazoa > Chordata > Aves > Charadriiformes > Burhinidae > Burhinus > Burhinus oedicnemus. The sequence goes on from VFFE01005840.1 coordinate 386,622, forward strand.
CCTCCCGGGAACAGCGGGGGCCCTCCCGGGTCTACAGCTGCAGACTAAGCACTTCATTCCTCTACAGACTAGCTTGGTATTTCTTCTTTTTTTTTTCTTCTCCTTTTCCTTTTGCACCTCTGGAGAACAGAATCAACCAAGTATATGTTGGTGGAAGTGGCTTTTTCAGACATCTCGCGTTCCCCCAGCATGCTGCTGGAAAACAAAACTGGTGCTAGGCTGAAGCCATAAAGAAACAGCAGGAAACCGTTTCTTTGTTAAATCAACAAGGTATTGCCATCAATGTGAATAAGTCACAGACTTCATGCTTACCACCTGAGAGACATCCACTCATCCTATGGAAAAGAGAGAAGCAATTAGGCTAAACCGTAGGGAAATGAAGAGATAAGGGTGTTTATTCCTCTCTTCCTTTCCCTGCAATTTTAGAACCCAGTAGTTTTCTGCTCCAAGTGGAAAATAAGGATCATTACTGTATTCAGCCTTGTTTTTTGTTAGATGCTTATAAATCTTGCTAATTAGCTGTAGAAATCATAAAAGCTCAGCATCATGTTTTAATCATAAGCTCCTCGGGCCACTGATGTTCATGTTGTTCCCTGGATCCTCATTTCCATGTACAAATTACTGAGCCCATGACACTTTGGCAGCTCATCTCTCATGCCAATGCTATTTCCAACAGAATTATTATTTCAGTAACTAAGCCACAAGCCTACACCTGCAAAAAATAAAAATAAGAGAATAGCAGCAGTGGAAGGTCCCCCCCCCTCCTTGTACTGGTGGAATATTAAAGCTTCTTCAAAGTAATTAAACACAGGTTTCAAATATAAAGCCTGGCTGACAGATCAGTAAAACCATTTTCTCTTTCCCAAGCAGCTAAAGAAAAGTTCCCCAGTCAGCAGCTGAGGAGGATAGGAAACTGTAAGCACCGCACTTAGACACCAGTGCTAACACGCTGGGAATTTCTGGGGCAGTACAACAGGTCCAAGGCATCGTGGACACAGCTGTGAAATCAAACCTCAGTTGAATTCTTATCCAAAGCACCATAAACGAGGTCAGCATCTGCTAAGACACTGGATAATAATAGCTTGCTTAATTATACATTTTGCCTGTAATTTAGTCCAGACCAACTTTCCTAGTGGCAGTGGAGGAGGGTATTTTCCAGTTCTTTTATGTTCCTGTGATTAGTGGATAATGCCCTCGATGTATGTGCATGCATCTAATTTTCACTTTCAACTTTAATGCAATTTAACGTTGTCAAAATAAATATTATTCTTCACTTTTCCAAATTTTGTTTCAGCACTTGTAAAGTAAATATTTTGCTTAAGAATGTGGAAAGCCTGTGCCTGCTTACTGACGCTCTCTTTGAGGGGGAGAAGGAGCCCATCCCTCTGTCGTGGCAGCTCAGGATCGCCCGGCCGCTGATAGTGCTTCTTTCATGGAGGACAAGACCTTCCTAACTTGTGGCAGAGGAGCGGGGTGGACAGCCAGGGATACCTGCTTTGGCCACTCCTGTCAAGTTTGCCTTAGCTACAGCCCAAATAATAAAGGAGGAGTGGGATAATGGGATAAAACCTTCTCTTTTTTTGTTCATTTACGTGAATTGCCATACTAAACTCACGTTTGAACTGTTAGACGTCAATCACATTCATTTACTGTCAGCAAGATGATGATGTCAGTGAAATTTCTGAGCAGCTCAGAGCTGCTGTGCTGGGCACGGCTATGAGAACTGCAGAAAATCGAGCTGAGGAAGCTTGACCATTTGGATTCCCGCGCCTCTGCAGTGGCGTGGCTGAGGTGTCACAGGCCTCTGGTGGTTGCTCCTCATACGCCTAAAACGGGCTGCTGGCAGTGAAGATCACCTTTGAAAAGAGTATCTTGGTTTGCAGCTGCAGGAGGAAAGCACAGAGGACCCGGCCTGCCCTGAGTGTGCATCTCCAGCCCGCGCTGGGGGAGGCTTAGGTGAGTAAAGGGAAGCTCTCTGTAACTGTTCCTTTGGTCTAACAAAAGCACCCCTCAAGATAGATCTAAGTTACATTTGCTAAAAAATTGGATTAAAAAGTCACCGATCATGAGTTTCTGGTTAAGTCTTGTTTTCTGAGCTGTTTTCAAGCAAAAGTGAAAATTGAAAACTGGCAAACTTACAAGATCAATAGGGTTTACTTAAATGACTCACCAATTAGCATGTCTGTGGCTTTTAGTAACATTGTATTCTTGCCAATCACACTGGTTTAAACTTTCCCTCATATATAAATTACACACCCAGATTCATGTCTCTTTTCTTTTCTTTTCTTTTCTTTTCTTTTCTTTTCTTTTCTTTTCTTTTCTTTTCTTTTCTTTTCTTTTCTTTTCTTTTCTTTTCTTTTCTTTTCTTTTCTTCTCTTTTCTTCTCTTTTCTTTTCTTTTCTTATTTATAAGTCTTTCATCCTTTTCTACACATGACCTCACTTCAGTAGGAATTCAAAACGATGATACAATGGCTTCTAGCTTTTAAACAGCCACCTATACCTACCGCAATGAACCAAACATTTATAGGAGACCAGAAAGACAGAGTGAAACAAGAACAACAAAACGACTCCAAAAAAAGCCATTGCTAGATTAAGTAATGTCTAAAGGTAGATAACGATCATACTCAACAATATATACAATGACAAATGTGAGAGTTACACAAGGCACTGCTGTTTTGCTTCCCCACTTTTTCTCGTGTCCATTTCTTCTCCTATATCAGCTTCATTAACAGAAGTACGCTACCAGGGAAATCAAAGATGTAAAAGGACTGCTAGGTCGCTTCATCTGCAGAGGCTGTATGCACCTTAAACCATGCACAAGCAGGGCCTGGTTCATTCTAGCACCTGTATTTTCTGTTTCCTTTATTGCATTTTGCAAAAATTAGCAAGCAGTACACATGTGCCCTATTAAAGAAAAAAAGAAGTTATTCTGGGCCTCCTTTTCCTTTTAAGTGTACTGTAGTCTGTCTCAGACTTTTGCATGTTTCATCCCCTGTCCCGATTTTTATCACTTTCAGGAAGAATTAAAATAACAAGTTTAATTTCAAAAGTGTTAAATGTTCCCATTTAAAATCTAATTTCAGTCCATCTGGCCTTAGTTAAAGCAATAGCTAAACAGAAGATATTAAGTAGAACATAATTACATATTACATTTCAAAATTTCAAAATTAGAAAGTAACTTGATTGAACAAACTGTGGTGCAAGAATATATATCACATAGAATATGCATTCATTCCAAAACTAACTGCTAACTAGGATAATTTATATAATCATTATCATGTGCTTCCTCTTTATGAATTTTTCTCTTTGACGTTTTTGCATTAAGAAATCATTACGTTTTGTATTGTAATGTAATTTTTCCATTTAAATTACCAAGCGGTTACTCATTATGGTTATGACTGTGCATAGCTTTTCACACTAATATATCTCTGAAAACATATTGTTTATAATTCCAAATCCTCAGCTTTATCATTTAAAATTTTAACTTATTTCTGAAGCTGGAGTAATATTGTTCCTTTGTCTTCAGCAAAATTATTCTCGTTTAGAGAAGCTAGGGAATTAGCTCTTTTTTATTGAACCTTTCTTTCTCACAGGCTTTAATTCAGTAAAATAGTTAAATATGCTCCTAAAGTAAGAAACATGCATTTCCTATACCTGCTCTAGAACTTCCCATTTTCCTTTCCAGTTGTGAACGTGTATGGACCGTTCTAAATGCAACATGTATGATGACATTGGTATTGCATTCTCTTCCTTTTCACTACTACTGACACCGGGTTTTCCCTTCTGCACCACTTCAGTCACCTCTTCAGTTGCTCTTCAAACCTTTATTGCCTTCTGTCAGCTCAGGATGGTCTTTGGTTTAAGCTATCCCTTTCTCATCATTAGCTGTTGTCATCTTTCTCTTCAGACCCTTTTGCATGCAAGCCTGCATACTTGGTCCTTGCCTATCCTTCTGCTGGCCACTTGTCTTCCCATTTTTGAATAATAGGAACTGGAGACAGCAAGACTCATCTGGGCTTCTCTCATGCAAAAGGCTACAACTGCTTTAGACACTAATCTCAACAGAGTAGTAATAGAAGGCTATGACTACACCTGATATACTGTGCTTCGTTCATATGACAAAAAACAGTACCACGGAAGTGCATGTCAGAAGTCCTACCCATTTTAACATTAGGATTTAATCCTAACACACATATCTACAGTTCAGAATTGAAGTTAATGCTCAACTGTGTCTGCAGTGGTCTGTGAATCAGTTAAACAACAAAAGAAAAGAAAAGAGAATGTACAGACACAAAAATGCATCGCCGACTTATCACTTTAGAGTCCTGAAGCAAAGACATCTGACAAACTGCACCATTCCCTAAAATGTGTTGCCTTAAATATGTCCCATAAAATTTAAAAAAAAAAAAAAAAAGAAGTAACTGGGAACTCTTCACACTGCATCAAGCTTATTAAACTGTTTATCAAATAGAGATCTGAAGACATAGCAATTCACAAAGACAAGTTTCATATAAGCTAAATAAACTGCTCAGTAGTAGATGCTCTTCATTTTCCTTTCTCCAGCAGAGGAGTTAACTTCAGCAAGTGTCTGTAATGTTTAAATATTCTAAGAATGTCTGTTTTGTTTTATGTAAAGTGATTTTATTCCTTTTCTTAAAAAGATTATGTTCACCATTCGACTTCACATAAGACATTAACTTCTAATCTGATAACATACATAACAGTCAAGGTTTGTTAAAATATCTCTTAAAGCAAGCATATGAATTTCAGCAACATAGTGTACACGATGTAATATTTTCCTCAGAATTTTTAGGAAGAACACTAAAAATGAAGTGACCCATGACACAAAATAAGGGTATTTAAGGCATCAGGAGTATAAATACTTGGCCTTGGTGGACTGTTGATGAGTTGAACGTCATGCTTCTGCTGTGAAAAGACAGAAAAGCCCTAAAGCCTGTTCAGATTTGCATAATGATCTGCTTTTGATTGCAACTTTGTGCTGTTACTGAAGAAATCTGTGGTGGCAGAATCCCATTTAAATACGGGGTTTATTTTTTTGCTATAAAAAAGGGTATGGTCTTCAAAGGAAAATGTCCATTTAAGTCAAGATGCACATACAGAGGGTTTCTCCCAGGTTTTTGGGGGTTGGTTTTTTTCAATGTAGCAATGTGTCTACCCTTGCTCAATTTTTGCAGTATTTCCTGATAAAAATTATTCCATTTGTTTCCACAGAATGACATGCATAGTCTAATTACATCCAGCAAAGTTTTTAAGTGCTTAGCTTTAGGCACATGCTTTATGAGTGGCATATGAATAAATGCATTTGGAAGCAAAGATTAATCTAGATATATGTCTAACTGCTTTGTTGAACTAGTAAGTCAGGTGTTACTTCATGGGAGTTAGAAAATAGGATTCAGTAAAAGTCTGAGACACCTAAAAAGTATGTTTCTTTATGTAAAATCATATGATAGAAGTAATCTTGCGGTCAGATAGGTGTCTACATGAGTTTGGTGTTGAAGATCCAATTACTTATGGAGATCAGTAGCTCAATTACTTGCCTAAAGATAGGTATCTTGTGCTATTTGAGCTTTGGCAGGTATGCTTCAGGACTGACCATGCCCTCCTGGAATGGCAATTAGGAGCCAAGCAGGACCATAGCCTCCACAGATGACACCCTCATTTTGGCAATTGATTCAAATGCTGACTGCCAAACTGGGCAAAATGAGTGTTTTCCTTTGAGTCTTCAAAACGTTTATAAAAGAAAGCAAATGGCTTCAGACAAATCAGTTTCTTAATTGAATTCAGAACAGAGGTTTAATCCAGTCTTTCTTTTTATTTTCCTACCTTAGAAAAATAAACAAACAAACCAACAAACAACAAAACCCAAACCAAAGAAATCTCCAGGTTCAGAGCTATCAACTGTAAAGATATAGCACAGGACAAAAGAATGTGTTCTCAGTAAGTGACTTGCTTTTATGTTTCTCTCTTTTTTTTTTCTTTTTTTTTTCTTTTTTTTTTCTTTTTTTTTCTTCTTTTTATGCAGTAGAACTTCTCCGCTACTTCGTTCAAATGTGACTGTAGGCAGGACACAAATGGTCATGCCTGACTAGACCTCTGAATACCACGGTAAAACCTAAATGACAACTAGTCAGTGTGGAATAGGAACCTATGACAAGAATAACTCATGGGATGGATTAAATGTCTTCCAAAACTCTGTAATTACAAGAAATAACATGTATCAGGGATGAAGGAGTCATCCCTGTTTCATGATTATGGTATGAATGGGGTGAATTGCCACTCCGTCCATGGATACCTTTTTCACTCTAGCTTTCTGAAAATAGCATACATTTAGCCACCAGAGTGTATAGATTTTAAACATTTAAATGCTGCTATGATATTTTAAAAGTGGAGCTAAAATACAAAACTTGCTAATACTTTCCTTGGTCTATTTTCTGACATACTTACTGAAGAAAGAAGTCACACTCAGAATCAAACTTGTGGGAGAGGAAGGCATTTAGCCTGCATTACCGTCTCATCAGTTCAGTTAGAAGGAAAACAAACATGATGATAATGTTGGTTGTTAGTATTTTTCTCCTGTGTAGTTAATACAAATGTGTTTTTTTAAAATCTGCAATGCCTAAAGCATTCAGATCAGCATCAGTGTTAGGCAAGATTACTTAATGCAACTTGAAAATGGAAGACAGAAAACACAGTCAGAAGTAACAGAGTTTGCTCATGAAGAGTATTAGAAAGACATTATGGAAGTCAGGGCGTGTGCAACAGAAGGAAAATTAAGGCATGATAAATGAAGTGTTCACATTTTCTGAAGGTAGCTTTTAGTTCTTGTACTTATTCTACTACAGCGTTGTAGACTGTGTTTCTTCTAGTGATTATTCTTTACAAAGTGATTTAGATTTACAGGCCAAAATCCTCAACTTGACTGTTAACTCAGAACAGCAGGGCAAAGTCCTCTAATGCCAACAAAGCCAACCATGGAAAGAGCACTCAGTAGAAAAGTCTTCTAGTAAGTAGCACAGAGATAACATAAAGAGCATTCAAGGCGAAAAACGTGATATCTGGTGCATTTTCCTGCACTCACCTCTCAATTCCAAGTGCTGTATTTATCCCCTTCCTAAGTGGGTAGAAATTATTATGTCAGATCAATTGGTTATCTAAAATGATACAAAAAAATGTCTTAAGTTAACTTGAAAGTCAGTAAAATATTCGTGTGAGCAAACTATAGCCTGAGTTGATGTAACGATAAGGTAATCAGTAGTTAATCTATGCATTCCCTCTCCCCAGGATACGGCTCCCAGCGAAGGGTATTAACTTCACACTTCTGTGAATGACTATGGACTTCCCCTCAGAAGGTATTTTATCATCCAGGCATGTCAGCCAACAAAGAGAAGATCCAGGAACACTTCAAACTAGAAGAAGAGAAGTATATTTCCTTGAATACCAATATTCTGCATAGTTTGACAGTGAATGTTTGAGGTCAACAAAAGCCCACCCTGGATGTCCTGATGTAGATATCCATGACAGAAAATAGTGCACTAAGAACCAGCAGCAAGGCAGAGGCATGCCAGTGATCTACTACGTGTTTAAGTAGAAGAAAAATAAGAACAAAAAAAGAATAAAATGAGAAGAATTTACTTACTGGGAAAAGCAAAGCTAAAGGAAATTTTTCACCAGAAGACAACATTCTGATGGGAATAGAGGGAATGGATTCTCATGTTGGTGTGAAATAGTGCAATAGATAATGACTGTAATGGGTGCAGAAAAGGAAAAAATCTTACAACAAAAACCTTTAGATTTTGAGGAGCTTGTAAAAAAGAGTGATAGTAATTTAAATGGAGTTACAAATATGCCATCAGCCATTTCTTCAGTATTGATTTCTACATAAGACAAAAGCTGAATCTGAGATATCAAAGATAAAACTTATGGGATAAGAAAATGCGATATGAGGAACTGTCATGGTCTCAGCTGGGATAGAGTTAACTGTCTTGCTAGCAGCTGCTGTAGTGCTATGTTTTGGATTTGGGGTGAGAAACAATGATGACAGCGCACTGATGTTTTTGGTTGTTGCTAGGCAGTCAAGGCCTTTTCTGCTCCTCACACTGCCCTGCCAGCGAGCAGGCTCGGAGGACAAAAGAAGTTGGGAGGGGATATAGCCAGGACAGCTGACCCCAGCTGACCAAAGGGATATTCCATACCACGTGACGTCATGCTCAGTATATAAATCTGGGGGAGGAAAAAGGAAGGGAAGGACATTCAGACTTATGGTATTTGTCTTCCCAAGTAACCATTACATGTGATGGTGCCCTGCTTTCCTGAAGATGGCTGAACACCTGCCTGCTGATGGGAAGTAGGGAATTAATTCCTTGCTTTGCTTTGCTTGGATGCATGGCTTTTGCTCTACCTATTAAACTGTCTTTATCTCAACCCATGAGTTTTTCCTCACTTTTACTCTTCCTATTCTCTCCACTATTGCAACTAGGGGGAGTGAGTGAGCAGTTGTGTGGTTCTAGCTGCCGGCTGGGATTAAACCACATCAGGAGTTCAAGAATATGTAAAAGCTAGAGGACATTCATGAAATTAAGCATGTAGAACTATGGAAAAAATTAATTAAATCTCTCAGAAAAGATGCAATGAGTTTTTGCTATATAAGGAGTTTTAGTCAAACTTGATTCCAAACTTCGGAGATACAGATAAAGACAATATAAAATAAAATTTCTAGATTGTCAGTGAGATGGTGTTGAAACACAGAATGCTCATTTTCAATGGACTAGGCAACAGAAACATAGGTATTCCTTTTTATTTAAGGTTAGGTAATATGAGAATGAAGTATAATTTGAAATAAAAGCAAATTTCAATCAAACAGTATTTTCATCCACACTAAGAAAACTGAGAAAAAACAGATATTATTTTTGTTATAAAAATTATGAGTTAAACTCCTCAGATGTGCCTAAAAAAAAGTGAGCAAGGGACAATCAGTGCTAACAAGTCATATTTGGATTTATTTCTGAACTAGTTTATTACTGGTTTAACCAAGGTATTTGACAGCAGCATTCTGTTGTCCAGTACTACTTGATGTTCCTTACCACATTCTGCATAGTGGCCAGTTGATAGCCCAGAAAGCACATTTTTTCCTTAAATCCTGTGTTTTATCTCCCAGCCCTGTTCAAATATCTTTGATATGCTACTGTGTACCAATGCCACTAAACACTGTTCAAGCAGGTGAATAAGCCCCTGAGTGTTTTCTGCAGCAATTAATGATAGAAAAGCATGGGAAACCAAGAATATTATGGCTGACATGCACAATCATTATCAAAATAAAAACGCTTTAAGTGCTTCAGAAAGTAGAAAACTGACCTTTTCACAAAAGTTAAGTGTCATGGCAGAAAAACCTCTTTCACAGTGTAGAGTGCTTCTGTAAGTGAGCATTTTAATTACCTGACTGATTTACACTTCCAGTTTATTTACCTCTTCTCAACATCCAGCTCATCTTTCATCTTCTGTGTGCAATCACAAGCAGTGTGAAATGTTATTAAAACTCCTAGGCATAACTGATAAAGAGGCAATTTCCCAGCATGCTTAAATGACTTTCAGCAGGACTTGTTTTCTTAAGTTATTTTTAAGATCCTGCCCTAAAGGTTTTCTAAAGCCTGGTTTCCAAACTCAAGATAGCTGTAGGTTCTTACGGAAGACACTGCCTAATCCTGTGGATTAACGTAAGAGACTAGTGCAGCAAAAAAATCTCTGTACAGAGGCAGGGAATGCAATGCAAAAGAAACGTCTGGGAGGGAGGGAGAAAACCTGACACGCTTGCAAGAAAGGAAATACAGAATTATACTATTTTGCATTATCCCTATTTAGTGGCAGTTAAGAAAACTGGGATAACTGCCTCTTTAATAGTGATTCCAGAAGTGCAGTCCTGCCTTGCCCTTTACATAGATGTCCATTTTCAGTCAAATGTGGTCTATAGTCTTTCCTGATTACCTACGAATGAAGAAAACAAATTTTCTTATTTTATTTCAACTACTTTAAAACCATTTTTCCACAATAGTTATTAAAGTGAAGCTGATTTGTCTTCCAAGGTAATTCTCATTTTATGGCGCCATAAAGTGGACATAGAACTAAAGGCTTTAATCTGCGTGTCTTGTTCTGAGAAGTATTTTTCCTTTTAGGCAAAACTAAGGTCCTATTCCAAATAGCATAATTCCTAACTACTACATCTTGAGTAAGAGGCTGTTTAATTCTTATCAGAAGAATTTTATTAAGAGGGAATCTACAGTCTTCAGCAGACAAGAAATTTTATCTGAACTCTGCCTTCATCAACTAATCAAAGCAGATTTATAGAAAATTGTGCATGTCTAAGGGACTGAATATTTTGTTGAAAAGAGCTATTGCAAAGGAATGACACCTGCATCATCAAGGACAGAATGTTACTAGATTTATAAGTTGCCAGGCATCATAAAAGAAATTGCTGGTTGAAGCTATATACTGTTTGCCATGTGATGTCACACTGGATATACTGTAACAGGATCTGGCATACCTGTGACATGATTAAAGGATAATATTAGTCCTGTGCCTTTTTAACTAAGGAATAATTCAGTTCGTAGGTGGATAAATGAGGAGACTGACAAGCTAGTAGTTTATGCCCTGAGGTTACTGCAAGGAAAAATATTTCATGACTCTCGCTTCAACTCTTGTTTTATGAATATGCATCAAAAGTTGGTTTGATAATTCATATTTGCAACTACTCCTGAGTTTTAACTATGTATTTAGAATTTGCTTTTTAATTAGCTTTACTTAAAATAGCAACTTTGTTAAACCTTGAAGCATTCATTTTAGGAGAATCTGTGTTTAGATTGTCACTTTCAGGCTCTATTCACTAAAGAAGTCCAGTTATAAAGGGATCAGACTATCCACCTGTGCTTCAGCTCTCCAAGCCAACACTCTTCTCACATTTTTTTCCAAAAGTCACAGTTTTCTTGAAATAAGTTACGCTAGCAGTGTGATGCTTCTCGTAGGTAATTGCTTACTTCATATATTGAAACACAAAACCTTGAAACAAAAAGACTGGTCTATGTATGCATTTTACTAAATGTAGAGTTTCTAACATGTGCTCTATGCTTACAGCTGTAGAGCCAGTACATGATGCACTAATAATACAGATACAGACTTAGAGAGTTTTGTTGAAAGCAGCTTCTACATTTTACTGAGAAAATAATCTCCTTGGCTTCTACTGTCAGCATCTCTGATCCTGGAAATGATTCAATCACAGGAAAACAAACTGAAGTTCTAATGCACTCAATGGCAAACTGTAATTAACTTCAGTGAATCTAGGAATTTATCTTTTATCTTTTTTGTTTGCAAATGGTATCTGTAAACAATCAGACCATTGTTAAGAAAAGTTAACCACATACAGAATTAATTAGCAAAATAAGTGTATCTCAGCAATAATGCATTTTTACATTCTGCTGGAAATCAAAACAACTATCCCGTGATACGTTGGAGTGGCTAGTTAGGTACCAGTCCATTGCCAGAGACACAGGACTTACAGGGGAACTTGCACTGGTTCCTGTCAAGGCCGGCACCTCATTTTCCTCAGTACACTCCCAGAATCAAGCCATGAAAAGGCAGCAGCTGCACCAACAAGCAAAAGAAAAACAAGGAGACTGCAACCACCCTAAAACAGCAGGTGACTGAGGAGATGAACCAAATATTTCATAAATGACCTAGATGTCAAATGATTGAGAGTGACTGGCACATGGGAGATACAGCACTGCCATGGGGTTTGAGGGACCATCACAGTGATTCTTCTTCAGATGCCAGAGCTGGTCTTGGAAGCTGTGCTTATACCAGGAAAAGTAAACAGCAACAGAAAACGTGCTCACACTCAGGCATGAATTCAGTGTTATGAACTAACTGGTATGATTTTGTCTTGGGGTGGTAGCCCACTTTCACACAATTCAGGGGCACGTTTTGAGGAACAGTTTGTACAAGGGACTGCTGCTAATAGGCAACCTAAGGGGAATCATCCTGGTTGGGGGGTGAGGGGCATGGGAAAGATCCTGGGGTGGGAGCTGTGCATGTTGTTTGACCCTAAAAACAGCAAAATGTGCCTGGCCTATTTATTTACCAGTAGCGACATAGCCTGGAATCAGCTTTAGTTCTCCATGCTCCAGCTTTAAGACAACACTACCGAAGTCTTTTGCAAACTGCTTTGTCATCTACTTAGAAAATAATACCAGTTAAAACGAGACTTTTCACTATTATGTTCTTTCATCCCAACTAATGATCTATTAAGGAAATTCTCACCCTTTCACTATATTAAGGTCTTGTTCTCATTTTCAAGACCTTTCCCAGGAAATTCCCCACTACTTACCAATTTTCATCTCTTATCATATTACCATCAATGCACTCCCTCTCTTCTGCAGATAATGCAAGCCCTAGTTGTTTTCCTGCCTTACTCCCGCCCAAAATATCTCTGGGCTTCCTACTGAGACAGTGTACTAGAGCTGGCTGATTAATTTACTACATTTCTACCTTCAGTTGTCTCTGAGGACCCGCTTTTATGCAAATTTTACGGTAAGTCAGTCAATATATAACTTAGAAGTGAACAGCTCGTGAAAACTAAAGTTTATTATGCAATCACTAAATAAAAAAAATGAATAAGCAAACAAGATGTATGTGGGGTTTTGCCTTTGTTACCTCCTTTGTTGCTTTTTCTACTTAAAAAAAAAAAATGCAGACAGGTACCATATGTATCTCTTTAAGTTTATAAGCTTATAAACTTATAGGCTCCAAGCAGAATGTTACAAGAAAACCAATCATAGATTACAACATAATTACTTAGTGTATCTAACTTATTAGCATAACACCGTGCTGGTATGATCCAGTTCTAGACACATATATTCTGGTTGTGTGGTCGCTTGCAAGAACATGTATAGCTACAAACCAAAACCTGCAAATATTGTGGGTTTAGGTTTATTTCAGATTCATTTAACTAAAGTTTGAACATGTTTATAACAAACTCATAATCACTAATCCTTTTTACCAGTTGAGAATAAGAACAGATCTAATTTTGTCATAATTTTCAAACCACTTGCCATTGCTTTGTTTTTAAGTTGCAGGAAATGCTATTGCCATTTATGCCTGCAGTCTGGTTCTTGGTACTTCTCAGTCTTTAATGTCCCTGTTATGTTTCTCTGATAAGTCTTTCATAAAACTGTTCTTTTTCCTTCTCAAATGTAATGGATCTCTAAGTCCAAGACCTGTGTTTCTGTTTCTTCTAACATTTTTTTCTCCAGCCCTCTGCTTTCTCATCTACATCGTTGTTCTGTTGTGAAGCTTCTCTGACATTAAGGAAGAAACAGAAGATTCTATCTGGGGCTAAATATTTTCCTACAACTTTCTTGGTAATCTAATAGCTCCTTGATTACATGGATTTTTCATAATTTGATCACAATTAGCCAAGTCCAGTAGTCACTCTGAGCAAAAGTCCTATAATGGCATGTAAGCTGCAGATGTTATGGAATATATAGAATTCTAAAGCATTATTGTTGGCCTCAAAACGTTGTTATTAAAGGTGGCTCACAAGAGTAAACATGAAATAAATATGCAGCCATTACACTAGTATGCATTACCCGCCATATCAGTTCTCCTTTCTTAAAATTATCGGTGTAAAATGGCACGATTCTGGAGCAGAGCTGAAAGCAAGGAGTAATATCCAAGGATAGCTTAAATGTCATGGAATGTTTATCTCAGGGTAATTGAATCCAACTCCTTTTGCCTTTCACTTTGGACAACTGAGGATTCTTTCTGAGATTAAGACACCTAAATCTAATTAGCTTGGGCCAGAGATGTTTTCCCTTGAAAAAAAAAGAAGAAAGAAAAAAACCAGGTGTTTCTACTTTCATGGGAGAAATATGAGGTCTACTGGATGAACGTTTCTGTCCACAGCATCTAAAGCTGTGAGAAAAAATGGAGTTACAGGAATATTCAATACTCAGTACTACTGCCAAGCATTAGGCAACCTCCTACGCTCCTAAACTCCTACTGTGTGACTACTGTCTAATAATTTTCCTAGTTTAGCTGTGTGAATCAAGAAAGGATTTCTTGAAAAAAAAGTTTCTTTTGTTCTTTAAAGAATGTAGGTTATATATCTTGTTTTATAATGAATAATTATGTATTTAGACACAAGCATGGCTCTAATATTTTAAAGTAAAAGACTAGAGAATATATGCTTAACTGCTTAACTGCTACTTTGCAGATCCCCGTTTCAGGTCAAAGAAATTGCAGTCAACTCATAAATACATTAAAACTTCGGGTACCCATATATATTTAAAATAGTACAACAGCAATAATTCTTGCATGTATATTTACTATTGTTGTGCATAATCAGATGCTCTAGCCTTCTTAGTCAAAGCAGATAATACTAAGGAGGAAGTAATGTGGTCTTAATTTATCCAGTGGCTGACTGCTTAAAGATCTCATACAGGATATGGATGAAGTAGTTCTTTTTACTTTTGGTGAAGGGACTTGAACCTGCTGTCATCACTGAAAATACATAAAAAGGAGGCTACTATGGGATGACAGAGGTGAGAAGATTCTTAATCCCCTGCAGCTGAAGAGTCTTTTTATTCTGCTTTGCTGGAATAACTCACTTTATCTGTACAACTACACCTAGGATAAAGGAGACTGCTGAGTTACAGATTCTATTTCAATTACTTTAAAAATAATAATATTTATGAAAAGTTGTGAGTGCAGAAAAAGGAAGCCGGAAAGTTCCCTGATCACAAGCCCATAGAGGGACACTAGATGCCTTAGCTGCTAAGCAGAAGTAAATTGAAAGCTACCATAGCCTTCCAGCCCAGTAATACTGTATTGCCATTGCTAGGAACAGGCCACTGAGTTTGCAGGTCATCAGAACAGAGGCTTGTCAGACTTGTCTTGTCTGAACCTGTCTTGAATGCTTGCAGTTTTATTTTTACTTGCTTTAGCTGTGACAACAATTTTTCTGATTTATTTCTTCTTCTAAAAAAAAATTCAATTTTCTTTCTAATGGCTGTGTTTGAGTTAGTTTACCTTTGCTTATTTCTATATGTTAGGGTTACAGGTTTTGTACAAATAGTAGCAGTAAGCAGTTACTCTTTTTATAACGAGGTATTTATGACTGACGTGGTGATGTCGGGTAGAGAAATACAGTCCTGATGTGGTAGCGGAAGCCCTGAGAACTAGGGACACAGGATGCTAAGGAAGGAGCACAGGCAGGGATGACAGGAGGCGGGGCCCAGGCTGACATTGGAGACCTCATGGTTCTAAGAAACACAATTGTTGCTGGTTAAAGAAATGCAGACCAGGATGTGAACAACTAGGTTTAGGCACGACAGAACAAACAAAGCTCTGACACATGTAAAACATCATACAGTAAATTGGGATGTAACTTGCAGACCAAAAGAAAGGTTTAAAAACATGTTATCAAATATATAGAAACAAACCCAAGGGAATCCTGGAAGGTAGGAAAGGAAACAGCTGACATCAACATAAGAGTGAACATGACATGAAGGGAAGGACTGGATACAAGGGGCTGTGTGTATAACACTTCACTGTGTTTGGTAAAGACACTGTCCACGTTTGCTGTTCTTTGCATAAGAAGTGCAGACCATTGTAGCAGCTGAATCCATTTGCAAAAAGTACTTTGAAAAAGAGGGGTATTCATTCCAAATTCAGTATTAAGTACATTGCTGATTTTTCAATTATAACTGTTGTTATTAAGTGAGAAAATATTGGAAAGATATACTCAGATAGACATCATACCTAGCAGAGGAAAGATATGGCATTTAAACACAAACAAAAAAAATCCTTTCATTGATATGCTGTTTTTTACAGGATTGTGTTTCTCTTAAAACTAGATTGATTGCATAGACTCCAAACATTACAGCTTCTGTTTAAAGCAAATGAATAAACGATTTATCTTTGCCATGTACAGAAAGCAGTTATGAACATTTTTAGAAATTATATGTTCAGAGTGATAAAGCAATCACTAGAAAAAGCAAATATTTTTATCCCATGGCCCAATTTATACTATTAAAAAGTCTATTTATCATTCTTGTCTAAAAACCATAGTTCATTTAAACAAAGGACCCTTTTCATCACCAGAGTTTCCTATAGTCTAGAATTTAATTAAAGAATTCTCATATAGCTCTCTCTTTTTGGGTGGGGATTAGGTACTGTACGATTTTTCTTTAAATGAACATGTTCTGAAGGATTTTGTTTTTTCCTGACAAACTAATAGAGTCTGAGACATTAGGGAAGTAAGTACAAAAGGTGTGCAAATAAGTAATTCCAGTCATCCACCTTTGTGTGTAGATAACATTTCAGTTAATACTGGAAAAATATGGAATGCTGCAAAGTATTAAAGCTCACAGAAAATAAGAGTACAAGCTGGTAGTTACTTCCAGCAGAGTTTGATACCTTAATCATACTGAATAGTATTTTGTTTTGAGGATAACATCACTGGAAAAAAAAAATAACTAATTATTTGTGCTAATTGCTGCCCAGTATGTGTAAAGCTTCCACAATTTGGTCCCATGTGTTTATTTAGAACTCAAAGTACTGCATCCAGTTCTGGAGCTCCCAACATAAGGACACAAACCTGTTGGAACGAGTCCAGACAAGAGCCACGAAGATGATCAGAGGGCTGCAGCACCTCTCCCTATGAAGACAGGCTGAGAAACTTGGGGTTGTTCAGCCTGGAGAAGGGAAGGCTCCAGGGAGACCTTATTGTGGCCTACCAGTACTTAAAGGGGAACTACAGGAAAAATGGGGAGGGACTCTTTATCAGGGAGTGTAGTGATAGGACGCAGGGTAACAGTTTTATACTGAAAGTGGGTAGATTTAAATTAGATATTAGGAAGAAATTATTTACTGTGAGGGTGGTGAGGCACTGGAGCAGGTTTCCCAGGGAAGTTGTGGGTGTCCTACCCCTGGAGGTGTTCAAGGCCAGGTTGGATGGGGCTTTGAGCAACCTGGTCTAGTGGAAGGTGTACCTGCCCAGGGCAGGGGCCTTGGAACTAGATGATATTTAAGGTCCCTTCCATCTCTAACCATTCTATGATTCTATGGTTTCAATAGCTGAGTCTAATTCTTGGTCTCCAGAGGGACCACAAAGTTTTAATAACAAGTTACATGAAGTTCCATATGCTGTAGACTCTTATTTGAAATCTGGAACAGAAACCCATCTGTGACTGAAGGCAAAACATGACAATGTTCATAAAAATTTAACTTCTCTTCTACTACGTGTAGTACAGAGAAGAACAAACATGTCTGAGGTCAGACGAAATCAGTGTTGGGTGAAAAAGAAGTTATGAATGCAAGATACATTTTTGTATGTGCCTCTGCATATGAAAAGATACTAACCCTTCTTTTACGTCCTAAGACAGCATGCAAAAACAGAAGTCCAGTAGCAGTGACAAGCTTCTGCTATTATGCAAAAAAGATTATTATGAAAGCTTGGTGGGTGTAAACACAATCTTAGAGCCCACAAGGCCACTGAAGCCACTGTGAAGCAAAGACTCTTGCTGGATCACCTTCACAGCTCCATGATTCCACTAGTGCTCTACTGTTTTACAAAAAAAGGATGGTCTGCTCTAACATATCTGGTGAGAGTCATTTTTGGGGAATTACTCTGATCTCTACCTTCACTGCAGCACTTTCGTTTAACTATTATTATTTTTACTGGAAAAGGCCATAGACAGAGGGTATCTGGATATAAGGCTTTTCAACTAAGCAACTCTGCTTTGGTGTTGAAAAGAGCAGGATCACAAGATTTCTTCACTACTATGCAAATTATGCTCCTTTATGCTTCATATGATACAGTCACAGTTCTTTTTAGAGTTCTAGAACAAAATTTTAGCTCAACACCTTCGAGTACACTGGTTAATAAATTTTATGCAAAGCTTTTGAGCTTCTTGTAGTAAACAACAGGATAAAAACAACGTCCTTTTTATTATATTTAAAATGCAGATCTCTGAGCTGTTACTAATTTTTGGGTAGGATGGAGGGAAATAAAGACTGAAGTTTCAAAATACTCTGGTACTAAAACACCTACAGTAAAACCAATTTAAAACCTTTGTATCAAATATTTCTGCATGTCATGGGCGTACTTTCTTATGTTTATCTGCAAGTACCACATTAAAATCTGATGAGTCAGAGATAAACAATTTTTGACAGAAGCCATAAGTCTCATAAGGGATATGCTCATTCTAGTAAGTTTGGCATAAGCATAATCTTCAGTAGTTTCTTTTCTCTTTAAGACACAAATGTCCTCTAATGAGAAAAAGTCTTCAGCATGTTCCAGTTCTTCAAAATTTCTAACGTTAGAAGGAGTTCTCTTTGGTAATGGCTGTAAAGGTATGTGTACTTTTCATAAATGCAAGATGACTTGAAACACTGGGTAAAAATTGACTTTTTTCTGCCTCATTCAGAGTCTTGGGATTCTGGATTGAACCTTCTGATATTTAACTAACTTGCAGGGCACATGTCTTCTGGAAAACATTCTATGGATTTTGAATAAAAGGCAATCCAATATTTGGGTTTATTTCCAATACTACCTCAGTTAACATTTACAAAAGCTTAACCTCTAAGAATTATTTAGCACATTATTTAGTATAGAATATTTTTGTTATCACTGTTCAAAATCATATACTGCATTTTTGAACGTTCAGGCCCTAATTCACCATTTGTTTAATGTCAAATACAGTAATTCTTTCAGACATCTCTTATGCTTGAATGTAAACATCCTACTAAATATTTACTGAAGTAACATTTCAGTATTCAGCAACATCCAGCAATCATAAGAGTACATCCCATTTCAGGTTTTTTGTCACTTTTTTATTCTTTGAAATACAGGATTTTGGCCTCTCTTTCATTAAAAACAAGATTTTGTTGAACGCATGTAAAGGTTTTTACATAAATTTACTGACATGTTTATTACTAAGGATTATAGGAGCTTAATAGCCAATTTAATGTGGGTTTTTTTCTCCTTTTATAGCAGAAGGGAACTATACAAGACATAGCTCAATATACAGATCTTTTAAAAGAGCAATTATTATTTTTTTTCTCTATGGAAATTATCATCTATTCCTTTGACGTCATTTTGTCCTATCTGTATAAGCCATCTTAAGCACCTCTGTTGCATTTCCGAGTAGGGATTGTTTTAATGAATGTTCACAATCAGGTTTTTATGTGAAACTATTCCCTCCTTTGGCTATTCTAGGAGGAATTAATTTCATAATAGTGACATTAAACATAGAATAAATTAAATGTCTTATTATTGATCTATCCAATGTTTTCAAGTTATTCGTGTATACTGTATTGTTCTAACTGAGAAAAAAATTTAAATAACACAGTATTTGTTAATATTATACAAAAAAATATAAAAGGTTTCATATAATTCTGAAACCAATAAATTTAGTTATTGAGTTAGCTTACAGTTAAGTTTGCCACAATAACTGCTATGACATTTAAGAAAATAATAAAATGGAGATATAGTCAATCTATATTGATGGTATTTCAGATATACCAGGAGGAAGGTGTTCAGATACTTTGATAATAACTGTGAGCTTTAAATACATATGGAAAGCCAGACGATTTTGAAAAGCAAAGTCTTGAAAGGTATGGAATGATGAATTAAGGTAATTTTTGTGAATATTTTAAAACTGTGATAATTCATACAATGACTACATTGTAGTGATGTTACATCCAAAAACATCACATAACTAGTAAAATCAGGTTGTCCAGTTTTGAACTTTGTCTAATGAAAACATTGTTAGTGTGAGCACTATGGACAGTCTATCATGACATTGTATGAGAGATTTGAATGCACAATCCCTACATTCGTATTAGAATAAGTAAAAAAAAAAACAAACAAAAAACAAACCAACCCACCCTTGAGCTTTGGATCTTCACTGTGTCATTGCAATGACACATAAAGACCCACAAGTCAAGCAAATGGCACTTGACATCATATGTATAACTAGGAGACAAAACTTGGTAAAAATATTTAGCAAAAAAATTATTTGAAATAAACTGTTCTTAATTGGAATGCCTTGAATTTCACTTAAGAAAACTACCATTTCGTAGCTGTGGGAACATCTACAGACTTTACTGAATTATACAATGCAATGTGATACAATGCAATAACAGAGCTCCAGGATTAAAGCTGTAGGTAAATGGAAGAAAACAGAGAAATTACTCAGGAGGAGAGAAGGGGTGAGAAGATGATAATGGAGATAGATGTGATTGCACAGGTGACTGCTGTAAGGGTCTCAGAATTACTGAGAACAGTCAATGGCAAAACAGAGAGGATACTCAACAAAATTAATTAGGGAAAAGAAAAAGCACATGTGCAGCATCTGGCATTTTTGCACAGCTGCTGCAGGGTCCTCTTGCTGATTAGAAGAAAAATACAAACAGCAGGTAGGTTGTTTTGTCTTCAACTACACTGCCACTGAAAAAAGGGAACATGCTTTTCTCTCCTACCTTGCATCATTTATAGTTTGTCTCCACAGCTGGTGGCTGAGATATATTACTGTACTATTTCTCCAAGCTTCCCTCTGACCTTTGATGATTTGTATTCTATTAACTATCTTGCTCTCTCGGATGTGTCAAGAAATTAACTGAATTTCCTGACTGAGACAAGGGACAAAATTAATACCAGCAAGGTGAGTACTATCACTTGTTCACTGAGACTTGCAAACATTCCCCTTGCACCCACTCTTCCTTGGCTTTGCTGTATGATTTTAACAAAAATGATTATTTTTTTTTTCACAGGAAAGAATATCTCATTACATACCAGGTGCACTGTTCTGCCCTTGAGCTCTACATGGATGAGTGGCTTTGTAAGTCTGCATGATAGTTGCTGGTAAACTAAAAATCCAAATGATCAGTGCTGTGCTTTAAAACTGGTTCCTTTCCTCATATACCCTCCTGGTTTCTCACAAATAACTTGTTAGGGTCTTCCAGAGTTGGAACTTGCGTCTGGCTCATGAATGATTCCGGTGTATGTCAGATAAACAGAACAAATAACTATATGCACAATTTAGTGTTAACTCATTAAATGTGAGAAACTATAGAAATTAAATAAGCAAAATTGTTTAATTCTTATTTTGTTATATTGGGTGACAGATATAGCCATCTAGCTGAGCAAGACGATATGATATGTAAGAGTACCTAACAAGTACAGACTTGTTAGGTTTTTTCACCCATTTTTGTACCGGGTATAAACAGCAACATAAACTGAAAAGACATGTTTATTGTAATAGACTGGCTTGGCTTGAGCCTTACGATGGTGATTACACACAGAAATACATGTATTTGTAGGCGCAGCTCAGTCACTTACTAACTTCAAGATTCGCACATGATAAAATGGAGAGGGAAGTCACGGACTTAGTCTTTTCACCCAAAAATTATGTAATAGTAATGGAATTACTTTGAAGATATTGCCTTATCAAGGATTAAGTGGCAGCTACAATTCTGCACTTCCCAATATTTATAACAGTCAATAGCATTTCTAACTGTTTGCTGATTTGCTTTTGTGATGAAAGCTGCATAGAAGGATTATTTATTGCCTTTGAGTTCTGTGCTGTTATCCTTTTTGCTCTTCAAACCTTGCCAGGCCAATTAATATTCCTTATCTCTAAGAAAGGTAGTTCTTCTTATCCCTAAATAAATGTGGCTTTACAGTAGCTCCCAACACACCAATTATTCTAGAATACCAGTATGATTCCATTATATCATGGATAAGTGCAGACTTTGCTCTACTTATCAAACTTAAAAAAATTCAGAACATGTTATATAAAGCATCAATAATGCTTTAACGGTTTGCTTTTTGCCTTCTGCTTCAATTTTCCTATCTTATCCTTTTTTAGAAAAATGGCTACTCAACACAGCTGAAAGCAAAAATCTAAACTCTAAATATCTAGTGAAACTATAATGAATATATTTTTCAAAAGGGATATTGTCATTTTCTGTTCATGGTTGAAGCAAAACGGATGAGAATTTACTCAAGTAACTGTCTGATGGGGAAAGGGGGACCTAAAGAGCTCGAATCATGCATAGGAACTGATGCTCAGCTTCAAACAGATGCTGCTCAACCCAGTGACCTGGATTTTCAGCAGATGTCACATGGGTCTTCTAGACCTGTTCTAAAATGTATCTATATTAATAATTCATTACTGCCTTTCCTTTCTAACCACTACAGCTGTTTATGTAATATTAAGAAACTCCAGTGTAGTGTTTCTTAAGCCACTATCTTACATAAAGAAAAAGACAAAGAAATGTACATCTACCCCACTTCTCCTTTCTCCACGTCCTACAACTGTTGAATATTTTCTGTCATGCTAAATGATCTTATCTTCTGTCAGTACTGATGGGAAATGAGATTGCTTAGCACCATCACGCTATTAGTAGTACTGAATATGGAATAAAACAAAAAGTAGATTATCTTTTGATATCTTATAAACAATTTAATATAATACAGTTTGTAAATTGACAGAAGATTGGGATAAAATGCCTTTCCTACATGGGCACACCACTGTTTTGCAGAGTCCGTTCTGTGTCTCCGTTTTAGGCACCCTTTTACAAGTTTCTTATTTGTACTGTGCTCAGAGGGCTGCATTACAGTATTACTTACAAATTACAGTAGATTCACCCTAAAACATGAAAATCTCAACTGAAAAACATACTTAACTCACATACAGAAAGAGTCTGAATCACAATTTTCTCAATGTGAGAGTTCATACCATTAATTCTATGTAATTAATTATTAAAATTCACATTGGTTCAGAAATCTTAGAAAGTATTTCGTATTCATCGAGGTATAACTATATTTAAGAGCTGTTTCTTATAGCATCAATCATAGTAAAAGGTCAGAATATAACATTCATTGCCCATTTTTCTAGTTCCAAAATATTTCAAAGTAATTTACAGATTTGACCTTTTGCATACCTTTAAGTTTTAGGTATAAGCAACTAACTAAAAAGAAAAAAAAAAAATCTCTGTAAGCAATTTCCTAAGTTTTGCCACTAATAATGACCAGGTAAAGGGATGATAGCCCTGGCTCTGCAATAAAATGCATTTAGTTTTGAGAAGCACTGACATAGACATTTTATCTTATTTTTTATGTAAAAGCTATTTAAAGCTACAAGTATACATATATTTAAAACAGCAGTTCAAAAAACAGAAAACATTGGTTTCCTTTACATTTATTTATATCTTTTTTCCCCATCACTATGATTTCACCTACATATTTTTTTCTGTCTTGATGGAAACTGCAGAAAGAAAATTTCCTCTTAAGAATCACAGAAGGCATGATCCATCTCACTCAATTTTGGCATATAAATTCAGGCCACTAAGTCTACTGATTCATCAAGCTCCATGTATATTCAGTGGAGGGAGCTAGGTACCTACAGACTAAAAAAGATAACTTTTCTCCTGAATGTCTTTCTCACTCCATTTACTAAAGTGGGGCTGGTTAACATCCCCTCCTAAGAAGAAGAACAACTTACCATTTTTTAAATAAAACATTAACATTTCCCTCTAAAAGCATTTCTTTGTCATTAGGGCCTTTTTCTAAGAATTTCCTTCTGAAATAAACAATTTGACAGCCTGTCTTTGTACTTTTATTTTTTGTGATCTGTTCTGAAAGTGTTTCAAAAACATGGAGGCTACTCACTGTCTTGAAGGACTAACTTATAAAGAAAATTAAAATGCTTTCACACATTTTCTGTATCTGTAGCTGATTTGATATATTACAGGCAAAAAATACATCTCTGTGTGCAAAATATGAATGCTCTCAAAGATATATATATTCCCTTTTTCTTCTCTCTTTCACCTGAAATGACTTGTATTCTGTTTATCTGAAACTGTTCCAGAGATGAGTACAGGTTTTCTGATATTACATACAAACCAAACAGAGGCACTCCTTATAACTCTGCTCTGGGAAATGGAGCCACTCATTTTACCGCAGAACATTCCTCTGTCTTCTGGAATGTCTCTGTAATGTTGTAATTTATAATGTATTTTTTTTTATTTTAATCTTTCGGTTCTTGTTCAAGAGAGTAGATGTCATGTCTTAAGGTTCATGCTGCAGAATGCCAGCAGCACTGACATCTTTTTATCTAGAAGAAAGTCCAAATGTCACTTAAAAACATGTGCAGGGTACATTGGGGAAACTTCTCTCTGTAGCCATAGCCAGAGTGTTAGTTACCTGCCTCTGCATGGTACCTGCATTGTTGCATCCCATGGTTAGGAAGAGGTTCATGGGGATGGCAGTGTAGGCTGTCATGAACAGGTAACCAAAACAGAAGAAAACTAAGTTTTAAGCTTCCTCTAAACACCAGTTCTTCAACCTTCAGGCTGGGGCATAGAAGTCTGACATAAATAAAGGACAAATTAAATCATCTATGGGGTTAGGGTTTTGCTTTTTGAATTTTGAAGAGGATACTCTTTTTGGAGACCTTGTAAGTTCTGAGGTTATCTGGGAAGAAGAAGAGAGTTGACAGTGACAAACTGGGAAAACAAAGCTTTTCCAATATTTTCCGTAAAAGAAACAGAGCCCAGCCATAATTCTATTTCAGTGTCATCAGCTCTGTTAAGTTGCCAGGTAGTATTCTACTTTTTTCTGTATATTCAGAACTCTCAGCACTGCTGGATGGTTGGAACCGATGACCTTTCATTATCTACCAAAACATGAGGAATATGCTCATCTGATGGCAAATATAGCGTCACACCCACCACAGAGGGGGCTTAAACAGTAAAAAGAGCGTAGACACCTGTGTGTTGATATATGACACATTATTATAGAAATAAGACAAGTTCTTGTCAACAGACATTACGCTACCACATCCAGCTCTATCAAAGAGGCTTTAGAAGTGGTAGGAAGACAATTTTTGGAAATAAATCTACAGTTTGACTCACCTAAATCGTATTAAGAATTGGAAGAATAAGGAAGAAAGGCACAATTTTGATTAGTTCCATGTATAAGCCATTCATTGTGTAGGAGTTTAGGAGAAGTTCAAATATTTCTTTTAATTACTTGTTTAGGAATCAAAATAAAAAAAAAGTTATCACTTACATGACTAGGTGATGTGTTCCAAGGGAGAAAAAGGCAGTATGACCCAGTGAGCAACCTACAGGCTGAATCATGTTCTAGTTTATATTTTAATGGCAACTTGTAATGTTTTCGTGGGTGTTAAAGACTAGGTTTTGGCTTTCTTTACTTGTAAAGATGAACTGACTTTTCAGAAAGAAAATTATTAATTTGGAAAATTATTTATTTCTTTCAATTTCTTGTTCTTCTTTGAAGATAAAGGTCATGACAGAGAGGAGGAATTTTAAGTAGATTTGATTGTTCATATAGAAAGATAAATACCTTCACTTTGGTTTGAGCCTCATTTTTAAGGAAAACAACATGGGATAAATCAAAATTCTGAGAAGGCAGAGTGCATAAGGAGACCACTTTATGTGGTCCACCTTAGTCATCTACCTTTACTAGTTTTACTGCTTTCTAAAATGTTGCAGCCTAGTTAGGTCTTTATTCTGGGCTACACTTTCATTATTTTGACTTCTACCTCCACGTGCAGAGCCATATGGTGTTCAGTTGTCATGCTTGTAACATCACAAAAATGGTCTGATCAAAACAACTTATAAAGAGGAACACTTGTTACAATGCATTTTCTTTGTATGGTGAAAGAGTTAACCTTAACAGGCCTGAAGTGCAATAGTTCAACTTTAGGTGTCTATGTATAACATCATGTACACAATTCTTGATTTCATATATGTACAAATTATTTCTGAAAGTAATGTATTTTTTCTTTGTTTAGTCTTGATCAGTGATATAAAGCAAAAGTTCCTGAGTGCTAAGCTGTTACTAAAGGAAATAGCATCAAGTGTATAGGTATATATATGGTTTATATGTATAAAAATAAATGCAGTTTATATAAGCAAGGTATATATTGCAGCGATCGCAATTCTCAATGAAGGTAGGTGCTTGAAACTGAATTACATATAACTTACTGGAGAAGTTTGATTCCATCATAGAACACCTTCAAAATAATAATAAAAATATTCTAATTGTCTTTTAAATGTGTTTTCAAACAGCCGTGGTGATTTGCACCCACATTTTGCTTTTAATAGCACCAGAATGACAGTCATGATATTTCATTAGAAAATTACACAATAATTAAGATTGTTTTCAGTATCAGGACATTTCATAAATTCTGGCATATGAAACTATAGTCCAGAATATCAACTTATTTACAAGACTCTAGTTTATTCTTTTAACAATAGCAATAACATTAGTCTTCCTGTCATTCATGCATGTGCCCATAATCTAGACTAAATTCACATTTCTTGTCAGTGTTGATACATGGATATTTCAGAAATTTGTTGACAAAAGGGGGGGAAAAAAAAGAAAATTAACACATAGGAGAAATGTTTCTGTTAAAAATATTGCCATATGATCTGGACAGGATATTCAATTTTTATTCATTCACAGTAATTAGCCACAACCTGTAATAATAGGGAGAATTATTTATCAGAAACTGAAGCTGTTTGTTAATTAAGAACCATTGGAACTTTTTACATTTCAGCAAAAGCTTTTGCATTATCTTCAGTTTGCAAGACTAATGCTAATTACCGTACAGATTAATAGCTGTCAAGTATGTAGTACATTCAGTATAACTGAATGGAAATTAGTCTTATATTTAGGAAATAAATAAACCACATTGTTCATAGACTGCTTTTAACTCCTACATACCTGCATAGTCATGGCACTCAGAGCAGCCATTATAATGTCTTTTGCATTTATGAGGGTAAGAAAATACACATCTCATAATGTCATAAGGCAAAGTAAAGTGACCTTGGCTCAAGGTGTATAAAATGGTAAGCCCTGTAACAGGCGGTGGACAGGTTCTTACTAGTTTGACTGGGAGCTGCTCGTATACTGTTTATGCTCTCGGTAATTTAATTCTGACAAGTACTACTGTCATCCTTAGGATGGCAGATAGACTAACTACAGTAGTAAGGTAACTAAGAAATTTAATTATCATCCTTGTTATTCCTTTGGCTCTTTTTTATTATGAATCAGGATGTTATTTTTAAAGTATGCAGGTTCCCAGCTGTCATGCACAGGTATCCTTGAGCATGTCCTATCACATTCCAAAACCACTTCAAGTTCCTCTAGGAGCAAGTAATATAAACCAGCCTTCTCTCTTTGGATAATTGACTGCAGCAGTGAGAACCATCCTTGAACACCAGTTTTCAAATCCATAAAGTAATGGCCATGATATGTACTGAGGATGAGAGGATAAGAGAAAAGAGGGAGCGTGAAGTAACAAGTCTAGGAACTGATTTAAAAAAAAACATAGTGTGTTCATGTAAGAGAGAAAACATTTTTATATTTTTGAGTCTGCAATGAAATATATATGACAAGTATGAGCTGATAGTAATTTCTCTGCTCCATGTAGCAGTCTAGATTTTATTATTTTAGGCTGTATTTTCATAGACTCATAGAATCGTTTAGGTTGGAAAAGACCTTTAAGATCATCTAGTCCAACCATTGACCCTACTCTACCAGCTCTGCCACTAAACCATGTCTCTAAGCACCACATCTACACGACTTTCAAACACATCTGGGGATGGTGACTCAACCACCTCCCTGGGAAGCCTCTTCCAAGGTTTGATCACGCTTTCCGTGAAAAAGTTTTTCTTAATGTCTATCCTAAACCTCCCCTGGCACAACTTGAACCCATTTCCTCTTGTCCTATCGCTAGTTACTTGGGAGAAGAGATCAGCTCCCATCTCACTGCAGCCTCCTTTCAGGTAGCTGTAGAAAGCAATAAGGTTTCCCCTCAGCCTTCTCTTCTCCAGACTAAACAATCCTAATTCCTTCAGCCGCTCCTCATAAGACATGTTCTCCAGACCCCTCACCAGCTTTGGTGCCCTTCTCTGGACATGCTCCAGCACCTCAATATCCCTCTTATATTGTGGCGCCCAAAACTGAACACAGGACTCAAGCTGCGGCCTCACCAGCGCTGAGTACAGGGGCACGACCACTTCCCTACTCCTGCTGGCTACACTATTCTTGATACAGGCCAAGATGACATTGGCCTTCTTGGCTACCTGGGCACACTGCTGGCTCATGTTCAGCCGGCTGTCCACCAGGACCCCCAGATCCTTTTCTGCCAGGCAGCTTTCCAGCCACTCCTCCCCAAGCCTGTAGCATTGCCTGGGGTTGTTGTGACCCAAGTGCAGGACGCGGCACCTGGCCTTGGTAAACCTCATGCAGTTGGCTTCAGCCCATCGGTCCAGTCTGTCCAGATCTCTCTGCAGAGCCTTCCTACCCTCAAGCAGATCAACACTCCCGCTTAATTTGGTGTCATCTGCAAACTTACTGAGGGTGCACTCAATCCCCTCCTCCAGATCATCAATAAAGATATTAAACAAGGCTGGCCCCAAAACTGAGCCCTGAGGAACACCACTTGAGACCCAAGGCCAACTGGATTCAATGCCATTCATCACAACTCTGTGGGCTTGGCCATCCAGCCAGTTTTTAATCCAGCAAAGAGTACACTTGTCTAAGCCATGGACTGCCAGTTTCTCTAGCAGAATGCTGTGGGAGACTGTGTCAAAGGCCTTCCTAAAGTCCAAGTAGACAACATCCACAACCTTTCCTTTATCCACCAGGTGGGTCACCTGGTCATAAAAGGAGATCAGGTTGGTCAAACAGGACCTGCCTTTCATGAACTCATGCTGGCTGGGCCTGAACCCCTGGTTGTCCTTCACATGCCGCCTGAGTGCACTCAGGAAGATCCGTTCCATGATCTTTCCTGGCACTGAGGTCAGGCTGATAGGCCTATAGTTGCCTGGATCCTCCTTCCGGCCCTTCTTGTAGATGGGTGTCACATTGGTAATCCTCCAGTCATCAGGGACCTCCCTGTTGACCAAGACCACTGATAAATGATGGAGAGTGGCTTGGCAAGCTCCTCCGCCAGCTCCCTCAGCACTCTCGGGTGGATCCCACCTGGCCCTATATACTTGTGGCTGTCCAGTTGGTGTAGCAGGTCACTAACTGCTTCCTCCTGGATTACGGGGGGTTTATTCTGTTCTTCATCCCTGTCTTCCAGCTCAGGGGGCTGAATACCCTGAGGATGACTGGTCTTACTATCAAAGACTGAGGCAAAGAAGGCATTAAGTACCTCAGCCTTCTCCTCATCCTTGTTGACAATCTTCCCCTCCACATCCAATAAGGGGTGGAGAGTCTCCCTGGCTCTCTTTTTGTTGTTAATGTATTTGTAAAAACCTTTTTTGTTATCTCTTACAACAGTGGCCAGGTTAAGTTCTAGCTGATCTTTTGCCTTTCTGATGTTTTTCCTGCATGACCTAACTAGATCCCTATACTCTTCTTGTGTTGCCTGCCCCTTCTTCCAAAGGCAGTAAACTCTCCTTTTCTCCCTGAGTCCCAGCAACAGCTCCCTGTTCAGCCAGGCCAGTCGTCTTCCCCGACGGTTCGTCCTACGACACATGGGGACAGCCTGCTCCTGCGTCTCTAAGACTTCCTTCTTGAAGAATGTCCAGCCTTCATGGACCCCTTTGCCCTTCAGAACTGTCTCCCAAGGGACTCTCTCAACAAGTGTCCTGAACAGGCTGAAGTCTGCCTTCCAGAAGTCCATGGTAGTGGTTTTGCTGACCCCCTTCCTTACTTCACCAAGAATTGAGAACTCTATCATTTCATGGTTGCTAAGCCCAAGATGGCCTCTGACCACCACATCACCCACCAGATCTTCTCTATTTGTAAGCAGCAGGTCTAGCAAGGCACCTCCCCTGGTAGGCTCACTTACCAGTTGTGTCAGGAAGTGATCTTCCACACACTCCAGGAATCGCCTGGGCTGTTTCCTCTCTGCTGTGTTGTATTTCCAGCAGATGTCTGGTAAGTTGAAGGCCCCCACTAGGACAAGTGCTGGGGACTGTGAGACTTCTGTCAGCCATTTGTAGAATGCTTCGTCTATTGCTTCATCCCAATTGGGTGATCTATAGCAGACTCCTAACAAGCTATCTGCCTTGTTGGCCTTCCTCCTCATCCTTACCCATAAGCACTCGATCTTGCCTTTACAGTCATTGAGCCCTATACAATCAAAACACTCCCTAACATATAGAGTGACCCCACCACCTCTCCTTCCCTGCCTATCCCTTCTGAAGAGCTTATAGCCATCCATTGCAGCACTCCAGTCATTAAGAGTCATCCCACCATGTTTCTGTGATGGTGACTATGTCATAACTATCCTGCTTCACAATGGCTTCCAGCTCCTCCTGTTTGTTGCCCATGCTGCGTGCCTTGGTGTAGATGCACTTGAGCTGGGCTACCGATTTCTCCCCCAATGTTGGCATGCTGCCCCTAGGCTCATCTTTAATAAGCTTGATTCTATCCCCTTCCCCCTTCGTACCTCGTTTAAAGCCCTCTCAATGAGCCCTGCCATCTCATGAGCGAGGATCCTTTTCCCTCTTTGAGACAGCTGAATTCCATCTGTTGCCAGCAGGCCCGGTGCCATGTAAACCTCCCCATGATCAAAAAACTCAAAATTCCACCGGTGGCACCAGCCTCTGAGCCATGTGTTTGAAAGGTGTGTTTTCCTATTCCACTCAGTGTCCTTCTCTGCCACTGAAGGGATTGAAGAAAACACTACCTGGGTTTCTGTTCCCACGACCAGTCACCCCAGTCCTTTTTAATTGCTTTTGGACTACTGACTGCAACCTCATGATTGCCCACTTGCACAACCAGGAGGCGTTAATAATCAGAAGGTTGTAACCAGACCAGGGAGTTTCCTAGTGATATCCCTAACCTGGGCCCCAGGGAGGCAGCAGACTTCCCTGTGGGATGGGTCTGGTCGGCATGTGGGGCCCTGTGTTCCCCTCAGAAGCGAATCACCTACAATTACCCTCCTTTTTCTCTTAACGGAAGCAGTCCTAAATGCGTGGGTCTGACCGACTCACCCTGGGCAACCCCCTGCAAGAATCTTCATCTGTTTCCTCATTTGCCTGGCCCTCAAGTTCCAGAGCCCCATACCTGTTGTGTAAGGGCAACTGGGAAGGTGAGGGAGGTCGGGAGGGAACTCGCCCGCCTCCCCGAGCAGGGACCTGTTTCCAATCCCCCCTGTCTCTTAGTTCCCCTCCTCCTGCCTGGTAGCAAGAGAGGAGGGGATCCTTTACTGCTTGTGGGCCCTCTGCCTGCTGCCTTGGCCTCAGGGTGTGGCTCCACCAATCTATCTCCCTCTCACACTCTGATACTCCTGAGCCTGTCCACTTCCTCCCTCAGCTCTGCCACCAGGCTGAGCAGGTCATTCACCTGGTCACACCGCACACAGGTGGTGTCTCTGCTGTTCTCCAGTGCGAGTGACAGGCTCAGGCACTCCCTGCAGCCAGAGACCTGCTCGGCTGCATGTTTGTCTGGAAGCTCCATCTGCATCGCCACGTTCCTTCTCGCAAGGGATTTTGGACGAGTGGTAACCATGGCTAGGTCCTCTTCTGGGAGGGCAATGACCACTAGTTGAGTTTGCCTCTCGAGCCAGGAGGGGGACCAGTTACCACCAGCTGAACTTAGGGTTCCTCAGGGTACAGCAACCCATCGCTGGGCTCTGGAAGGGCCCGTTTAGAACTGCCGCGGGTGGTGCTGGCTCCACCCCTGCCACATCAGCAGCCCTCCCACAACCTGCTGGTCCTGGCAGGAGCTAGCCGCTTCTCTGGGCTTCAAAAGCCCCAAAAAAGAGCTCCTTGCCGTCCCTTTTCACCTCAATCCCTTTCCCCAGTGCGGACTTACCTGCACTGGAGCTGGTCTCCTTGGCGAGTGTCACTGTTGCCCACGTAGAGTGGGAGGGGGTAAGAAGTAGTGTTTTCACAAGTAAAGTGAGTCCTCAGGTTCACTCAAGACCACAAATAAAAAAAATCATATGATTATTGCATAGCATCATCTTGGGGCAAGGTTAGGTTTTATAGATAAAGTCACTGTGCTTTTCTATGCCTTGATGGTTTTGGAAACTTTAAGTACTCTTTTTTTTTATAGTTTAATTTGTAGATAATTATAATATATTGTAATAATCATTTTGGGGGATAGAGTTAGCTGTTTTGTTGGTTTCTTTTTAATATAGATTATTTACATTGTTTGATACAGGCTTCTGCACTTAAATGTTTTACAATAGAGATTTTCTTTCTCTGGATTTTTTTTTTCCTGTCTGCTCTTCCTCTGAGAACACAGAGGTGGGTACTATTTTTTTCCTCCAGAGCTTTTTTTTTTGTTGTTTCTCTTTTCCCATTATTGCCTGATTTGAACATGGTTTTGCTCCTCTGGGCTTCTGTAACAACAAGCCTAGAGGCTTGCTGCAGAACACTTAGCCTCTGAATCTGACCTTTCACACACGGGATGAATTTCTTATAAAAACTCTCTCTTCTAACAGGGATAGTCAGTCAGGTACAGAGTTATAACTTATGTTGAAAAAAAAATATTTCAGTCTACATTTTTTCTTTACTAAAGCAGGCTGCTGTGTTTACCTCAGTGGGATTTAATACCAGTGGGGAGATTGCAAGTCTTAACATTTGTGCACCACATACAAATAGACCACTTGGGGAATAAATTTTTTTTTTTTAAAAAAGGAAAAGTTATATCTGGAATGTAATTAAAGGACGGTTCTATGTAAGAAAGAATTTTAAGGTTTTTTTCTTACTAGGCATGCATGATACAAACCCATGGAAGCTACATGGAATCAGACAACTGGTTATACACCTGCTACTATAATAACGTGTTTAAAATATCTCTGTATTGATTGTATAGTCTGTTCACTAAGTAAAATATGGGGGTTTTTCATTGAGTGTGGGAAAAGAATATTTCTTTCCTCTCAGCTGTAGAGAACAGAATCCATGTAAATAAAACAGAACAAGTTTTATTCTGTGAGAAAGTGTCAGGGTTCAGACTTTGTGCCTAAGGCTCTTTCTCCCAGCCCAATGTGAGCTCACGCGAACTGCATATGGAGACAATCTCCAGCCTCTTCTGAACCCTGAAACTTATCTATGTGCTGGCAGACTGCTAGCTGGCACAAACATAAACCGTGCTTCCTGACAGTTAAAGAATGCACACAACTACAGACCTCTGCTTGAGATGAATGCTCTGATTTTTCTAGGTTTTCCAGCATGGGCATCATTCATCAGACTGTAAACAAACTCCACCCTTTAAAAAAAGGCACAACAGCTAGTACCAGAGCACTGTCTCATGCTAAGTGTTTTTCAATGTCAGGGGGAAAAAAGCTGTGAGCTGCAAGAAGATTCACACCAGCAAGGAGGAAGCCTTGAGTAATGTTGATGTGATTTCCTTTGCAATGGAAACGCTCTTCTTCCCCTTTAGGCAAACACAATAACACAGCACAGAGGATTAGGACGCTGTTTTTACTAAAGTCGACTTGCAAACTTTGCTTAGTATGGTGTAGTGTGTCAGAAAAACACTGTACAAATAGTCCTTAACACTGTGATTTTCTTAAGAATCTGGTAATATGGCAATGCATGGCAGCTTCTGCCCAAAAATCAAGAATATTGTTAAGAAATATGACACCTCTTAAAGGAATACATAGGGCCTTGGCACTGCCATTATCATCCATGGTTGAGAAAATAGTACTATATTTTCCCACTACAGTGACCAGATCCTTCAGAGAAGGGTCATTGTGTTCTGTAATAACAGGAGAAAGAATCACAGAGACACTGCAGGTTTTAAAATGAGGACTGTAACCCTACAGGGAGAATAACGAAAAAGAAGACTGACTCTGGTGTAATGCATAGGACCACAAGCTGGGAAGACCCGTATTCCAGTTTTTGCTTCCCTGAAATGTCATTGGACAGATATTGAAGGAAATACAGAAATATGTAAAAGTGAGGAAATGCCTGCTGTTTCCCATCAATGTGTAAATAGGTAGTAATTTAGCTGAAATCAATGGATTTACACAAATCATAACTAAAGATGGTAAGACTAGAAGCAAATTTCATGGTTTTGCCAAGTGTATCTTTTTGTTCTCTTCATCAGAAGATGATGTTTCAGAATATCTTAAACTGCTAGTGAAAAAAACGATACACTTAACTGAGTCTGATGGTAGCTCAAACATATACACTCTACTTGATCTAGAAACTTTGTGTTTATCAAATTGGGAAGCATTTGTAACAAGGTTGAGGTTGTTTAAAAAAAGAAAAAATATCATAAAACCGCAATGTCACTGCAACTTAAATAATGTAGGATGTATTATCACATGATAAACTATCATGACTTGTATGATTAAGAAATAGAATTAAAAAGTTCACTAATAGCTATTTTTGTATCTCTATATGTGTCATGTGCAATATGGACCATTATTTCTCCGTCAAAGAGAAGATTATTGTTTTCTCTGCAAAGTTATTCCATCTTTGAGGCTAAAATGCATTAGCTTTACTTCTAGGTGAGATATTTCAAGTGTTTTAGAAGATATTTTCCTAAATAAAATTCCCATTATTCTGAAAAGGGCACAGATTTCTAAATAGACAATAGGGCAAAACTTAAAATTTGCTTACCCCTTTTTTAGTATATTTGAGTGCTTGAACAATTTAAGAGTTTAAAAGAGCCCAAAACCCCACCAAAAACCTTGAAAGGGATGTGTGTCCTAATTGCAGGTGCAACTAATGAGAACAATGACATGGAGATTATTCTCAACAGCCACACTGAGAACTTTAAACACAGTTTAAACAGTAGTTATCAGACAGGTATTTCTAACATGACACTGCGACTCATTTCATAATGCAGTCCCCAAGGCTGTGTAATTAGATCCTCGGGTGGCAACAGCAGCATGCTCCAATGACATGAAAATGCTTGCTGCTAATGTACATTAGTTTAAGATCTGACAGTCAACCAAATACAAAATCTCTTCAAGCAGGTCGAGACTGAAAGATCAGATTTTGAGTGCAAGATATGTCAGATTTCTGAATCTTTCCTTAAAGCAAATATATGCATTTTTTAATTGGAAACGTGAGCAGTATTTGTGCCGTTTGCTCTTTTTGTGCATGTGTGGATTAGGATTCCCAGGAACAATTGGTAAGAAAAATAATTATGGAGGTTGTTTCTACATAATGATAGAAAGCAAAACACAAAAGAACATTGGTACTTTGCCAATTAGAAAAATAAAACATGTAAAGACAGATAAACTTTAAGACACACATATTCTTAAAGTTACCAGGAAAGACTCTCCATTTAGGATAAAATCTCCACAATTAAAAATTAAGACTTTATTATAATTTTTACATACTTAATAGGCCAAACAATCTACATTGTCCATATCCCAGGTGAATGCTTATACCCAGCCTACAGGGTACAAAATCAGCACCTCCTTCAGTTTTGTATATTATATTTTGTGTATTATGTTATATATTAAAATCATGTTTAATCTAAAATCACCTACTATATCAGCTCCCATAGATAAAATTTAGGCTGTTCACTGGACAGAGACTTAAGAAACCCGCCATCACCTTGAATATCAAACAACATTGACTGAGATTTTGAAAACCAACATTTTGGATTTTTTACCTACAATGACAACTAAATACATTATCTCCTCTTGGAGATCTTGTTCCTTATACTTATCCATTAACATGTATAGAAATCCTTTTTAATTTTACAATTTAATTTCACAATAAATTCTCATATCATGAATAGATTATCTGTGTTTAGATGTGTATATGGGTATATTTTTTCTCTAAGAGGCACTGATTGATAATATTGCTAATATTGCTAATATTACAACCATAGTATAAGGAGCACTAAATATCTCTGGTCCATAAAGTAACTGCAATAAGAAAAAATCTTATGTTGACTCAGAAGAAATCAACAGTCTCTGTAGTTGTATTTCTTAGCCTTTTTCATTCGTTATCTCTGAGTCTGTTTTTTCAGGTGTAGAATTCTCTCTTTTCCGCAGCCTAATGACATTCTGTGATCTTTCCATAACAATGTATTAAAGTGCAGTGCAGATTCTGATTTATTTAAATAAACTCGAGATCCCTGTATCAAGCTATTGCTATGCCTTCACTCTTCCTGTTCTGCCTTAAAATTACTCAAGAAATATTCTGTCGTCAATTATGCCAAGTCAATGGCTTTTAAAAAGCATATTTTTTTCTCCAAGACAGAACAGAATACTCAAATATCCCTTCATAGACCACTTCAGATTTGGATTCCCACAGACTTTAACATTATTATTCACCATCTCCTGTTTTAAGCTGCTTAGTAGAATTGTTCTTCCATGTTCAACTTGAGCGAATGATACACTTCCATACTGGGTAAAGCCTTTCTATATATTATTTGAATAGAATTTTTCCTGTAAGAAATATGAAGCATTTTGTGTTTATTGTTGATGAAATGCAGAAAATACGTATATTACAATAATTTGCTTTTTAAGGATTTGGAGTCAGAAGAGTAAGCATCTTCAACATAAAATCAGTTGCATGCTTGGTATCACTACTACGTATCGTTCATTGCCCCGGCTTCTTTTTCCATTTCATTAGATTACAGGATTTTTCACCTAATGATAGAGATATTAAAGCATTTTATTAGCAACATGAAAGAGAAAAAGATTTAGTATCTGCGTTATGTTAAACTCATTCTTTTAATTGATTCATCTTTCAATAATTTCATCATAGTAAAAATCTAAATACTTTAAAATTCTCCCAGAACATCAAGGGGAAAAATGTATTTATTACTACTAGAAAAAAAAAAAAAGTGAAATGAGAACATCCAAAGAAGACTTCCTGAGCAATTTCTGAGTCAGAATCAATCACCTAAATCCATATTCAATCACCTGAATCCATATTCTAAACCAAGCAGTGGTATAACACTTTGCTTCAACCGAGTATTGGTGCTGACTAGAAAAATTGACCTGGGATTCTGATTAGCAGGACTTGTCATTATTATTATTTTTCTCTACAGGATGCATCCAAAAGTGGAATCTTCTGCTTGAAATAAGGAAATGAATGCTTCAAGGGTGACTGAGACTCCATAACATAAATAATCCAAATTCATATGCCAATATAAGTTCTAGCTCTCTATCAAAATACAGGATAGAAAATGTACATTTGGTCAAAAATATCATTTAAACAGATTTAAATTTTATGCATAATAACATTCTCATATCACTATATATATTCAAAAATCTTTAAAAAAACCCAGAATGTACAATGAGTGTATGTTTAGGATTTTAAATCTGCAAAAATATATAAAAAATAAATTGTTAGACAAACTTTTAAGTTGCATCTATATTTTAAAAGAAAACTAAAATAAATCCCACTTTCACCTGACATAAAACCAGTGACATGACCTTTCTTTCTGGGCTAAGTTTGATAATGCATTCTAAAATATCATTATTTTCCAGATGGCTGGAATAATATCAAAGATACAGGGTGCAAATCTGTTTAGAGAATTCTTTATTTCACCTGAGAAGATGAGAGAGCAGGCAGCTGACATTTCCAATGCCTTGATAACATCTGGTTTTTTCCACAGTATCGCTTCACCAGGCTTTCATTTTTTTACCCCACTGCTACCAACTTCTCAATTCTTTAAAAAGAAGAATCTGTGATATGCATTTTCTCCCTGGATTGTCTGATGTTATCCTTAATTTCTGCAGTAATTTGCCACTAGTCCCTGACATTTATTAAATTCCTGTTACTGATGCATTTGTTTAGTTTCTAGAAAATAGTTTTCACTTCTTTTAGTCTTCTACAGGGATGGCAGTACTGCTTTTGTTCTCTAAACAACCTTGTTTCAAGCTTCTGTTCTTTAAGCTATTTTCTTACTTGTAAATCATCAGTTTATGGAATAAAGGACAATACAGTGTGAACTCTGATTTGGTAGAGAGCAAGACAGTGAAACAAAACATTACATTTCAAAATCATGTTCGTTTTAGCATTTTCTTTGAGGTCTTCCATGATCTTCATATTTATGTAGTAATTGGTTGATCAAACTCCCCCAGGTTTTCTATTGCAGCTCAAGTACTTGGAAAATCAGACACCGAGGAGATTATTCTTCTCACCTGACTTTAGGCATCTGATACCTAGGTAGCTTAGAGAAATATGTTGGACTGCGCAAGTCACTCTAGGATCTCTATTTAATCTACTGAGAAGAAAAAGGTTTCTGTGCAGAGGTGAGATCCTGAACACTTATTTGGGGATGAAAAAATTTAACCCTTTCTAACGGTATACCATTTCTCCACTTGCTAAGAAGGGAATCTGGTATTTCTAGCTCAAGAGCAAATGTCTGACTTAGAATATTTCTCAAGTAATTTAGCTTTATGCTTGTGCTTTTCAATTCTTTGGCTTAATTTTTTGACGTTTTATGTAAATTTCTGATAAGCTGTTTGTAGCTGCAGCTGATACATATTATGTGCAGCTGAGGTTTCCATATGTAACTTTTAAGAGTAAAATTGCTTAAAATATGTGAGAACAGCTTCATTGCCAGTTTGATTTTAAAAAGCCTGTTCAGAAGGAAAAAAATTTGAATGATTGCTATATTTCAAATTTCTTCTTTGGTGAATTATTTTATCTGTCATTAGCAAAGGCATTTCTTAATTGATATCCATTTTTCTTTGGTTCTAATTTTTATTTATGCAATAAGGTTTTTTGTTATGCTTTATTAGATACATGTAATACATAAAATAATAACATGTAATTTGATAACAATGTAATCTGAGTGAATGACAATTAGAGAAGTTGTAATACATAAGATCATAACATATGCAATCTGACAATAGCGTAATTAGTGAAGTTGTAGTTGTTAATCTGATACATATCTGAAAACAACTTTTTGTACATCCATGTGTTTGATACCCTTGAAATCCTAGCACCAAGGAATAAGAAGGTTAAGCACAAGAATTTAGGTGGAATTGATACCAGCTGAACTGTAGCTCTTCATGAATTTATCCTAGCTAACTTTATATTTTTTATTCTTATATCTTCTCTGGGACCTCATCACCTCTCCACTATCTGTTTGCAATAGGGAAGTATGGTACAATTCTGTAAAGTGCTTATTTTCTTTGCTGCCTTTTCCTTTTTCTTGAAATGTTTTCAGCAGAAAGCTAGTCCCAGTCAGAATGCCCTTTTCATTAAAAAACATTAGAAAATGTCTCTAAAGCAGATCCTTTTGTTCTGGCTTTGTGTTTCAGAACTGTGTCAAGTGGACTGGTAATTAACAGCAGTCGAGAATTGCTGAGTTATGGGAGACAGAGAGGTGGATGAAAAAATAAGGGACCAAGAAAAGAATCCAAAGTTTAGGATTATTCCTGATTTTACCATCTAAACAATTGACTACATATCAGAAAATGCATAAAATTACTAGACAATGAATAAAGGTTATTTTGTGTGTGTGTGCCCTGATCTAGATATTTCATTACTAGATATAATTAATTGACCTCAGCTTGTGTAAGATTCTTTTTCTATGCTGTAAGGGAAATAATTTGGACGTACATGTTGGTTATCATCATTTCCCAGTGTGTGACATGGAGAGGATGAATCTTCTCTTGTTTTTGAGAACTGATTTATTTTTAGTTTTTAAAGGGAAGAATGAAGAAATAGACAGTGAGGATTTAGAGAAATACTGAATGTGTGGGAAGCAAATCAGGAATAAAGGACCCAGAATCAGCTCATTAATCAACAAACTAGACCTAATATTTTGAGTTAGAATGATGCCTCTTGAATCACTGTCTGACTGGTAATATTAAAACCTATTTTTCAACCAAGAAAGAACAAAGAACAGGAATACCTTAAGTGTTTCCATTTATATGTCATAAATAATTTGAGCAAGTCTCTGAGTTGTTTATTCAATTTTTTTTTTAAGAGCTAAGATGGAGAAAGTTTTCATCCACATCTCTTTAAACAATAAGAAAACAACAAGAACTCACTGTGCTTGCCTGAGTACTTGCACTGACTTGATGACTTCTGATATAATGAAGGCAAAAGACACAGAAAACTTAAGAGCTAGACTCTCTAGTTAGCCAGTTTGCCAGAGACAACCAATCTGTATCATGTCAAGAGAAAACACAATGGAAATGCAAGCTAAGGAACAGCAGGTGCAAAGATTTTAGATGTTATGATGTGGCATAACAGGTGATAATCTACCTGTAAATCAAAAGAGATTTAAAATACAGATTCAGTTTTCCTCGTTATGAAAAATGTCTCTATCTCTTTACATTTGAGTATAAAATAAATTGAGAAAATGAGAACAATTACATATCATTTTGCTAAATATATGTATATATATACACACAAAGCAAAAGAAAGAAAAACTTGATTGCTGTAATGAGAATGCTTAGAAGACAGGTAAGTCAGCCTTTAAACTTTAAAATAAATCTCTGCTAAACTCATTCATTAACAGCAGTGAATGTTAACTCTTGGTTCTTACATATTAAAAATAATATTGTTACAAAATGGGTCAAAGTGTTTTCAACAGTGTCAACACAAACAATGTGTACAAAGTGTCTTTAACAGTTATATTCTGAATTAGCTGTGTGTATACAACACCACAGCACTGATGCCATGTACTGATGCCACTGATGGCTATGGTTTGTGGTTGTCCTTAGCTGGTGAGATCAAGGTGATCAGGTTTGAGAGCTCTTTGACAAGGTAAGTCAGAAGCACAATGTCTTGTCTTGTTTCTTCTACAATTTTTCTCACTTGTGCCTCATGATTTAATTCTATTTGCCACGCCCCTCCCCCCCTCCCGGGAATATCATCTGCTCCTGATACTGCTTATTTGGGGATGTCTTTCCTGTTATCCTGGTGTATTTGGTAGGAAGCCCTGTGAATTTGCATCCCCTTGTACTTGTATTGTTCTCTGCAACATTTTTTTACTTGGATGCCTCTTACGTGTAACTTGTCTTTTCCCCTTTGGTGGTCACATTATTCCCATACTTATGTAAAATGTTTAAGGATTGTGTCTGGCTATGTCCTCACAGTGTTACAAAAAGCTTACGTGCTGTTGCTGGTTATGTTATTTCACTATGCTTATATTTGGGTTAGTATTAGTTAAGACCTTGTCAATACATTTATAATTTCAGGCCTCTGTTTCGGCTACGCTGTCCCTGTGCCTGCTGTGGAACATAGAGGCTTCTCAAAACAAAACAAAAGCCTCTCCATTTTAGCTATCCAAACTACATAGGGTTTTTTCTGGACAAGGAGTTTCAGCCAGTATCTCTCTAAACAGGGTCAGTAGAAACCTCCAGCTTCTGGCCTTCTGTCATGTTGTAGTTCATACAGTTTAGCGGCACTATTTATATCTATTTCCTCTTTATAAAGATTATTTCTAGAATTTTGTCTAGACCATAGTGGAAACTGTAAGGAACAAACACGCATGCAGGTCGGAGGTGTACAGTTCAGATATGCTGAGCTCTTTGTGCCTTGAGGTTTTTTTCTTGCCAGGAAACCTTCAGTCTTGCTAGCTTGCTAAAATAAACCATTTTGTCTATGCTACTGTAACTTGCCTCCCATTCCCCCTAAATAAAAAGCAGATTATAACATCAGGGACACTTCAGCATCAAAAGCCAAGGAGATGAATGTTTGCACTGAAGAGTCTTGGCTGAGCAAAGGTGAGTGCTCAATGAAAGGGATGTGGCTATTTGCAAATGGAGACTGAAATGAATGTGGAAACAGAAGTGGAAGTACAAATTAAGCATGACATTTTGGCACAGAATTCTATTGACACTAATTTTCCTTTCAGTTCTTGACATTGAACCAGCACATAAAACCCATAGATCCAGTTCAGTACCTGTAGAGAAGCCGTGTTCTGTGGGTTGTCCATCTACAGTACTTAGGTGTAGAGTGGTGACCTCAGCTACATTCCTCCTGTAATTTAAGGGAAACTGAGATCTGCTGAAATTACCCATTACCACTAAATCAAGTATTCATCCTTTTTTCTCCTGTAATAGAGAGCTGCAAAATTATTCTGGTTTCTCTGCACATGTTGGAGAATTATTTTTCAAAATTATTCACTAAATAGTATGGGTAAAGCCAATTAATCTCTGGAATTCTTCACAAATTATTCACTTCAAGTATTTGCAGTCAGTGTTACATGTTCTTGGTGTCTGGTGACCAATTACATTTAATTGTTTCTGCTTCTGGCTGCTTTGTCTTATTTAGGTGAGAAGTAAATAATAAACAGTGCATGAAAAATGCTACGTCCACATTAGAAAACAATTTTGTAGCGTACCAGAGGCTCTCTAGATCAAAATACCAAAGGTAAAGTGACTACATTGACAAAATATGTAATATTTTATATGCAGGATGTTTTGATCTTCCTCCAGATTAGATTTAGTCTGTTCTCTGGATAGATGTCCCCACCATCCTTATGATTTGAAGATGTCCAAAAGGACAGATCATTGGTCTGGACAGATTATCTGCATATTTGAGAGCAGATCTCATGTTGTGGTTACCTCCAAAACCAATTAAGTTCTTGTGAATGAATATCACTTTCAAACTGAATCAATGCTCAAGGATGGCCAGAGGATTCACTTTGATACCTCACTACTGCTCTTACCAAGTGTGTTAATGTGGACACAGACACACAGTTCTTGCCTTTATGTGGATAACTTTTGTCTGCAAATGTAAACTATTACATTTAGAAATGTAGTAACAAACCATACAAAACTTAACCGTTCCCCCAAACACATGTCATTTATAGGTATCTCATTCTTAGAGACTAAAAGGAGTGTGATCCAAGACCTGCAATTCAAAGAAGTGTTCACAAATAATCTATTTTTGCAACTTTCCTTTTTTTGTTGTTGTTGCTATATTTTGTCTTATTTTGTTTGTTTTGTTTTAATTTAAATAAATGTTATTTTATTACTTGTGGCATACCAATACCTAATTTAACTTCTGCTATTTTAATACAACTTCATGTCTTGACAGACTTTTTATATTTTTATATTCATATTTCATTTAGTTTCTTTTAACTTGCAAATAACTGGGACCTAAATAATACTCTAACCTGTAATGATTAGCACATGTAGCAGTCATTTAGCCAAAAATTGTAACTATTCCCTGAAAGATAAAATGAATTACCATCATAAAATACATTTCTTTTCAACTAGAGTCATGATTTGTTGAGCTAAGGACACAGATGCATGCTTCTTTATACAGCTTCTCAACAGTACTAATGAAATTACATTAGAAAACCATCAATTACTTAACTATAGCACAGAACGTACAGAGTACATTTACAACAGAATTAATTTTCCACTTCCTAAATTGCTTTTTATATATAAATTAGCTTATTATATAAGTAGCACTCTAATAGCATTGTTCCAGTGATAATCTATAAATTAATATATCATGCTGCAGCACTGAAGAAATCAATAAATGCAAAATTTTCATCAATAAAAGTAAGATAAAAGTTTGTTTGCATGGTTTTCTAAGAAATAATATAAAATATATCATGTATTACAGTGACAGGGATAATGTAACTGTTAAAGATATAGATGCACTTGAAAAACTAGTCAGAATGGAAGCTTCCTGAAAGTATGTGTAAAATGCTTCACTGTATGAAGTTATGTTCTTTTCTTTTTTTTCCACTTGTGATTATGAGTTTGATCC
Source organism: Burhinus oedicnemus (assembly GCA_008921705.1). Taxonomy (NCBI): domain Eukaryota; kingdom Metazoa; phylum Chordata; class Aves; order Charadriiformes; family Burhinidae; genus Burhinus; species Burhinus oedicnemus. Next base: position 430,313 of record VFFE01005840.1, read on the forward strand.
TTTTATGATTTTTTTTCCCCATTTTCTAGTCACAAGATTTATATTAACAGAATGGTCTTCTGATAAATAATATTACACTTACAAGGTGTTTCAACTTCAGGCTAGAAACAATTGAGCTGTTAGTGATTTTAATGCCTGTGAAATGTTGGTTTAATTTAAAAACATGTAGATTTAGAAGCAAGAAATACCTCAGACTTTAGATACGCTTATATCTAGGCTTCCTCCTATGCTGAATGTGTTACGGATCATTCGTCTCACCGCTGTGCAGCAGCTTGGTATGAGGGCCAGACTATGGAGGCTGTTAGTCATCCCTGTTAACTCTGCATCCCACCAACACAGGATCCTCTATTTACGAGAAAGGACTCAACCCTCAGAGCACTAGGCTGCACTGAAGGTAAGCATTTCCTAAACAGTAGACACATTTGAATAGTCTGAAAGAATGATTTAGAAATACATTCATTAAATTAATTCACCTGTTAGTACATACAATGTTAATTTTGACTTTTAAAAAGTGTGAATATTTTTATATGTTTTGTTGTATAAATTATATAAGATATGAAATACTACACATTTCAAATAAGGCCAAAGGGAGTCAAGTTCCTGAGTCATAGTTCTTGTGTTATTGATTTCCTGTTTCCTAGGAGTGTTTTCATTACCCAGTCTCCTCTTTCCACCTGGAAATAAAGCCTACTTTATAAGGAACAACAAAACAAACAAACAAACAAAGTAGAGTCCAAATTTACTTCTGCCTTGGAAACACAGGAGTACTGACATACCTGTAAGACACTGGCTGTTATAAAAAGAATATCGTGCTTCATTTTTCAGCCATTAATGGAACTTTGCTTCCTCATGTTCTTCAAGTTTGGCAAACAAAATTGTGGTACTGCAAAAGTAGTAATGAATAAGGAGCACTGAATATACAGACAGTATGGCTCCAGCCTTCCCACCGTCCTTTCCAAGTGCTGCCACTACTAATGTGCTGCCTCTAGAAGCAAAAGGAAAAGTGTCATTACCGGTATCTACCAAATTATTTCACTCGAGATTTGGGTGTAAAATACATGATCTCAAAGGGAAGAAAGTGTTTAATAGGAACACATGGTATTTCCTCTGGAACAAAAATGAGATTTTTTTTTTTTTCCTTTTTCTTTTTGTCAGCTCTCCTGCAAGTGATGCAGAGGAATCAGTCTTCCATTGGGTTTTGCCAGCCTCATGGTAGGTTTAGCCTTAGTTCTATATCATGTTTTTCTGTATCAGCCGGGTGCTTCTGCCTGGCAGGCTGTACTGCTGTACGTGTGAAACCACCTTGATGCTGTTGGGGAAATCCATCCCTCCTAACTGAAGCCATTTAAAAATTTGACAGTTAGTTCAAACTCTTATCATAGTAATTGCAGAAAGGAAGAGAGAGAACAAAGCATCTGTAATTCACTCTGTTTAACAAATAGGTATCTCTGAGAGAAGACATGAACAAGCTTTTGGAAGAGCCCACTCCACAGATTATCAAGGAAGCCTAGATGATTACATTAGATGAAATTCCTAGATTTACAAGGTTAAAGTAAATGAGTTGGAGCTCACTCTTTATGCCAAAACTGTCAAAACTTTCTCTATTCCTTATTCTAACTCTTTCCTTTGCATCTTCAGTATTTTTTATTTTCATTCTTAAAACTCTCCCCCTTAACTAGCTCAGTACCTCTCCTTCATCAGCTTCCTCCATTCTCCCCTCTCACCATTCAAACAGGTGTTTAACAATGCTGATTTTTTGTTTCTAACAAAATGTCTGTTTCCTCTGTCCCTTGAAAAGTTTTTCAAATGCTTAGTCTAGTTCTTTCTTGCAACTTCACAGTCTGAAATTACTTTGATGATCTATGTATTTCAATTCTGTAATTCCTCCTCCTGTAATTCATTTAATTCTTCATTACACTGCTATTGGAACTGGAAAACATTCTGTCTTTCTGGTCCGAGGAACTCTTCAATTTGACCTGAGCACAATTTTAATATATTGAATATAAGCATGCAAAAACTATATGTTTATTGAATCACATTTTCCCCACGACATTTTTAGAATAAATGGTGGCATAAACGCATTGACAGCAACTAATCTCAGCGGATGAAGTATGCATCCCTAATAAGCTCTTTACTCATGTTAAAGGAGAGTGAATGACAGGGAGTGCAAGATCTTATCTAAAAGGCAAAATACATTACAGTGCATAATAATGCACATAACAGGTCTGCTCAGATTTGAGCTATGGAAAAATGGAAGAAATCACTACAATAATATGCCTGAAGACAGAGGACTTATTCTAGTTATGGGTGAGTGTGCTGTTGAGATCAATTAGATCACGTAACTCCTGCAGACAGTGAGAATAGCAGTAATAAAACCTAAAGCAAAGAACATATTGCACAGTGTGCTGACAAGGTCGAATTGATAGTAATGATGTGTGATGGCAGCACTGCAATAAGGTTGTCTAATACTGTATGCATCTGATATTGGTTTTCATTACCTATACCCTGGAGTACAGTCAGAAGTTCACTAAAATGATAGTGATTACCCAAAGGGCAAAGGCAAATAAGACAGGCAGTTCAGTACTTGTGCATCCTGCAAACTGCATGAAGGCAGACAAAATTATACCTGATGCTAGATCTACGAAGCTTACTACCATTGGGATCAAGTTGAGTTTATACTGCCTTTCATTCATTTTTAAACTGATGAGGTGCCTTAAAGTGTATGCTTAGTGAGTTTATTAAGACAGTCCATCAGAGACCATGATAGTTCTCTTCAGAACAAGTCTACAATCTACATTATAAGTATGTACTGTAAATCAGTCTGTAACGCATAGCAGACACAAGATGTACTGTTGTTCTGGAAGCTCACGATTGACGTTAATACTTGGTGGACACTTAAAAGCTTGGGGTTGTGCCTAGTTTTAATAAACCCTAAATGTTTGGATGTATGTCTAGTGCTTTTGTAATACAGTTTCTTTGTCATTCTTTAAAAACCAAACCAAACCAAAATCAATCCTAAGCCTTACATCCAATAAAATACCTTCCAGCACTGCCTGAATTTCTTCAGTATCTTTTCTTTACTTCTTTCTTACAAAAGAGTGATTTAAATGTAAGCAGCTTTAGTCTCTACTGAATAAGACATCCTCATAGACAGAAAGGTTAATGAAAAGTAAAGTGTCCTTTGGAAGGGAATATCAAACGTTGCAAAGAGATGCATCTGGGAAGTTACTTCTGGTCTTATCTGATGTTCTCACAGCTCGTGTAAAATGTAAATAGTTAAATAAAATTAAGCAAAGAAATTTTCCATGGGGTACTTCTCTGGCTTATTTAGGCATTTATACAAGTAGTGGATTTTGTAATGTGATCACTTACAATGTTCCCCCCCCCCCCAAAAAAAAATATCTCAAGCCTGAAAATTTTGGGGTGACATTCAAAGCAGAGCTGAGCATTCACAAAATGGGAACTTGTGAACTTGTCTGCTCTTCACTTTCCTCCTCATTTTAACATCGACATGAACACCTGCTCTTTCCCTGGCTACATGACATTTCCCGGGTGTTGTGACTCTTCTCTTTTGCAGTGTTAACTATTCAAGGAATCAAGGCTGGCATAACAGGATTTCAATGAACTTTGTTAATCAGCTATGTGCACATACTCCGAATATTCCTGCCTGTGCACATGACACTGCTTTGAATTTTTGTGACACTGTTTAGCGGATTTTTGTGGCTGTAACTTATTCTTCAGCTCTGAAGAGGCAGGGGGAAAGGGGTGTCAGGTTGGGAGAAAGCCTCCTGTGACGAAGGGGCTGCGTGCTGACTCTGATTCAAACGTGGTGGAAGTGGGTAGGGGACAACAGGGAAATGGTGCCTGTGGCATTTGGATCACCCAGATCAGCCACCTCAGGTATTCAGTTGTTGCAGAAGGAAAATATAACAGTGTGGGTCCTGCATGTTTCAAACCCTAATTTAATGTTATAAATAAAGGCTTCTCTGTATCAGATGCATGATACATACAGACGGGCAGCTTCTGGACGGTTGGTCTTTAAACAACGGTAAGCTTATGCCACTTCTCTCTACTCAACAGTGGCCCCATTTCTGCCCCTCAACAATCTCTTGCTATGCAGCACTACCATGGCTGTAACTGCAATGCCATCTCCTACCATCATAGTCATAACTCTGTGCTCCTGTCAATCTCCTGTCCCTTGCCTCCTTCAAGAACTTATTTTAAAAAGTGTGTGGGCTTTCTCTCTTCAGTCATTACTTAATTGGGGAATTATATTCTGTTTAGAGAATTATTACTGGGTATACACATTCAGGAAAGCCAATCTCATTGATATGTTGCATGTTCTGGCTTAAACATGCTTGATATACTCTCTGAATACTGATTAAGTCCATATTTTGCCTGGTATTTTAAGTTCATATTTTGGCTCCCTTTTTCCTCCCAAAGGCCTGGGTTTCTCACAGAACTTGTTGGGTAACAACAACAAGAAAAGCTTAGGAAATCCCACAGAAACTTGTCCCTGTAAATAAGTGCCTAAGAATTCACTTTCATATCTGCAAATATTCAGAAAAGTTGATGTAAGTTAATAACCTTTCTTAAAAAGTTTCCAAACTCACAAGTGCATAAAAACAACTTTAAAAAACCTTAGCACCAATTTGTCAATATTGCTTTTAACCTACGCATGATTTCTGTAGAAAATTATACATACTGCACTTTTATTACTAAGCATAACTTTTTTTTTGCCCTAGGTTTTCTTTCTAAAAGGAGAAAAGCCACTTTCTTAATATGTGCCTTCTATTATTTTATTCCTTTTCAGCTTTACGTAAATAGCCGAAGTCATTACCTACACAGATGCAACATTTTGGAAGTTTGCTAATATCAGTTTATTATCAACAGAGCACTATCCTAACATCTTCTCTTACATACATTAGGCACCTTTGATCAAACAAAAAGCCTAAAGAAGATTTTTCAGTGCTTCAATTATTCTATGCACTCTCCTTGTAACAGCAGGTACGATTATGACTAATGTAGCCTGCATCAAGATGACTTCCCTAAAATGCTGAGATTAAAAAGGAGAAACAAAAACACATTCATTATGTTGCAGCTCTGAGTTTTTGTGCTGAATAAGAAAACATACACATGTAAGCAGTATTACAATGGTTGTAATTAGTTCTGCAGTAAGAAATATATTAAAATTTACTGTTCTTTATCAGCTGGGAAACCCTCTCTACTGAGGCATTGTATGGGCTTCTGTGAAGAACAGAACAAGAGGGACTCCTGCTGGCTCAAACACGACAAAAATTAACACTTTTTAAGTAACTTCTTTTTTCCATTCTTTTTGTACTTACCATTGCTCATTTGTTCTATAATGATACCCAAAGGCTTTGAAAATGAGTGAATGCACTAGACACTCTCCTGCAGTTCAGAAGAGCTGACTTTTAGACATTTTTTTAAATTTCTGGGACAAACAAGTAGAAAGAAGGAGGGCAGAAGTTGAGGTTACATACATACAATCCCATAAACTACCACCTAGTAGCTTATGTCCTCCTAAAATGGCTGTAGTGAACTATGAGGCTACTTATTCAGTACATGTTACTGTTAGTGTAGAAAGTGAGTATTTGGTGTAAATATTCATGTATGTATATATATCCCATGCCAGAGTAAACTAAATCAAATCATCAAGAAATGCACAGTTCACAACATTTTTTTGTTCAGCTTGATGTTAGTCTCAAGCTAAATTCTAACTTATTGTGACAAAGTATTAGAAGTAACAACGACATTATCACATACTGTTTTTTTCCTCACAGGATGTTTGCTTTATTCTGTGCACAGGATGATGACCACTGCTCAGAGAAGGAAGCAACAGCTGCTCAATATTCCCTTCTCCTTCTCCTGAAATATGTCCCTACGTACTACGGAAACCTGCAATGACTAAAGAATTATTCATTTTATCTTGGGCTTTTTTATAGTGCTCACCTCTGTATCTGAGGGTTAGATTCTTAAAATGATTTAAGGGCTGGATAGACAAAGGTATTTAATATCGAAGTCCCAGTTAATTTAGTCGGAACTACACACTGCACAGGGATACTGCTATGTCTTTGAGGACTACAATTCAGGAATGTGAATGTCCATGAGCATAGCCTGTACTACACCACAGAGGCAGCACAGAGACACCTATGCAAGCCCCAAATCCAGGCTGATATTTCTAAATAAAGGAGCAAACTGTCACTCAAAGATAGTGGCTTCACTCCACAAAATATTGAGAATGGCAGTTCACCTGAGCCACTAATTCCTGGTTCTTAGAAGTACAAGTGATCTCAGTAACTCTTGCTTTTGGAGGTAATAGGTGTTTCTACCCCTTGCTGGCTTTTGTACACTACAAAGAGATACCCTAATTCCAAAATGAAAGTTCTCAAACCATTTGCTCAGGTGCCATTCAACCCTAGAGGTGTCTAACCTTCACTGGTAACGTTTTTTGGGGGTGTCTAAGTATCTGCATCAAATTACTGTGTTTTGTCAACAATGAAGAGACCTTGCCCACTTCTCAGCCACCACTGGAATTTAATATTAATGATTTTACCCATTATGTCACCTAGGGTGAAAAATAGGTTTTCTCAGAGATGGTTAACCTCACAGAAAATACAGCTGGGAGAACAGTAACATTTTCTTTTATTGAATAAATTAGTAGTTAGGAATTCTTCTGGGAAATGGAACATTCTCATTAAAAACCTTTCCCTTTAAGGGGACTTGAAAGCACGTTTTCAGAGCCCTCTTGGCTCTCACTGATTTAAGATTACAGTTGTCAAGATGAAACATTTCTGAAAATAAATTTTATGTACTTCGTCTTGAAAAATGCACCTCTGACTACATTAAAGCAAAGGGAGAAACATCAGTGATTTGTTCAGTATTACATCAGATATTTATAAAAGGTTTTACCACAGAATCTATTTTGCAGAATACTTCAAAAACTTTCTTATGTTCTGAGTCATCCTCTCTCCCTCCCTCTCTCTCTCCTTCATCTTTGATGTCTTTCCCATCTTCTTCTAGGAACAGGATAGTGACTTCACTATCACATACAAGTTACAAGCATGAAGGCAGAAGTCAAAAAGGAGTGATGATATAACACCATGCAATTAAAGTCGGCATTAAAGTGCACAAGAGCATATGACTGCAAATGCCATGGTGCAATAGGCAAACAAGATGTGCTGTCAGGTGAGGAAAGGTTCAGGCAGTCTCTGGGGTCATAAGTGTTAGCTCAGCATGGTACATCCCAGCTGGGAGATCTGAGAGCACCTCCAGGCTCCTCTTTTGGGGCTGCCTGCACATGGTCTCCTGTGCGAGGAGGTACCTGACCCCATCGGGCCTTTCCTGGGGAGGGAGCTGCAAGCTGCAAGCCAACAGGCATCCTCAGGGAAGGTGGTCTAGCTCCCCAAAGTGACAGCAGTCCCCAGCAGTGCCACCACACAGCCCAGCTGCAGCTAAGGGGATCTGCTCTGCCATCATGGGGGCTTAGCAAAGAGAGGAGCATAAACAGGAAGGGAGCCCAGAGCAAGGTAAGCATGGCGAGACATTCTGCACTAGGGGAAGAGGTTTTGTCTCTCCTATAGCTCATTGACCTGAACTGATGGTGAAGACAGGAGACCAGTTTTGTTTCAGGCTGCAGCTGCGGCTGCTGGTTGTTTTTTTTCTGGCTGTGTGAACCAGGTTAGTAATTTTGCTTTGTGGGTACAACTGCATGTCAGTTTACTACAATATATGCTTTCTGAATAATTATTGGCTGTTCTATTATTTAATATCGCCAGCTTTTTTAGCAATCAGTTAAAGTGTTAACTCACACTCTATCTATTGGTTAGGCTAATTTTCAGCTACTCGATAACAGTAAATTATTTAAAGCACTACAGAGGACTTGCGTTTTCTTACCGCTTGACAACTTGTGAAACAGGAATCAAGAACTTAGTAAGCTTGGGAACTTCCATAGCAAATGCAGGAGATCACAAACATTTTCCTCTGAAGCTTAAAACAGCCAATAAGGGTACTTAGATTGACAGCTGTCGCCTGCTCAAATACATTTATGTTGTCTTGCCCTGGTGATGCTGGAGGTGCAAATGGGCTCAGAGAACCCAAGTCTGTATTTAGGTTTTTAAAGGTGGACTATTTAAAGCCTCAGCTTGGCCTTAAAAGCAGAGCTGAAGCTAAATGTATGTTGCCACCTGAAAAGTTAGGTGGGACCTTGATGTATTAAGTTGAAAACAGTGACTCAGGCAGGAAGAGGAATTCACCTTGCTCTAGGGAGTCAGGGGCAGGGACAGGACAGTGGCAGGGGAGAAACCTTCTCTTGTTCCTTTCCCATCATCAAAAGAGGAGATGAAGAGAGAGGTTCTAGGTGTTCCCTCAGTTGTTTCACTCCTCATTTCCCAGAGGAAGGGCAGATGAATCTATTCAGTGGTATGAAGGAAAGGTTTTAGTGATATCAATATTGCCATAGATGCTTCAGAATTTGTAGCAGGAAACTGATACTCCATGAGTAGGTAGAAAGGAGCACGCTTGACTTTGCTAAGCCAAGTTTTAATAAAGAACTAAGCAGAATTTACCTGTAAGTTAAAAACCATTAATGTTAAAATTTCAAAAGCACTACTTACATTTTCTCAGTCTATGAGATTTTCTGCAGCTGGGCAATGTAGACAGGTTCATTAAATAAACAATTGGTTATGTCTTTCATAAAAGTACGTTGATTTACAAAACTCATTAATGTTGTATTATTTACAAATATATCACCACAGTTACAAACAGATACTCTTGTAATGCTTTTTTGCTTTTGCATGAGTGCAGGTAACAGCCAAAATTATTGTCAGTTGCTAAAGCTCTCTAAATGTAAAAATAAACCTGAGCTAGGTCTCTTACATAAATGAAACTATCATCTGCTATCTCAAAACTTCTAAAAAAAATACAAAAAATGTAATATTTTTCTGCTGCAACTGCCGGGCCTGATCCTGCGGTTATTAATCGAAACAAAAAGATCTTGAGATACTTTTTCTCCACTCAGCCTGAATGTAGCCAATAGTAGCTTTACTGTAATACGATGCTGCACGTGTTTTTTAATCTTTGCGCTGGTCTGCACTAGAACTTTGGACTCATTAAAAGTAACAGTCTGGCTTTTAAGTGGAGGTGTGAAAGTTAGGTAATAAATGTTACTGCTAGAGAAAATACAATGATGTATTTCCTCCTGTGTTTCACCCAGAGGGATTGGCACAAGTTTTCAAATTAATGTTTTAAAAATAAATTATAGCATCCCTTGGGTCACCATAAATTTAGCACTTCCTTGTTTCTGCTGAGAATATGCTAATTGCAGATTTCTTGCTGATGAACATCATATTGTATAATAAATATGTGAAAAATTCAGTGAAGCATCTTTTCTTTTCAGTGTACTTGCATGCAGAGGACATTAAATATACAGGTTCAACTTTATCAAGAAAAAAAATACACATTGGTTATAACTAAAAATATACTATCATTATTTTGATTTACAATTTCTGACCAAAAAGGCATTCCAAACATTGTTTTTAATGCATTTGAAAAATACGTAATTAGTAAAAGAATTCGATTCTCTTGTCTCAGCTAATAGTGTGTTTGTCCACAAATAGTATGACTGACACTGTTAGGACAACTTGCAGGGGACAGTACTACTGAAGATGACTAGGCAACACGATCTAGTCCAAACTTATTGTACTTCAGCGGTCATCCTCAAGTATTTTTATGCTGAAGCAAACTTTCCAAGTATATTAGGATAAAAACGTATTTTTAATCATTTTTTCTCATCCTAATTGCCAAGATGCTGCACGTTCCATTCATGTATGAAAATCTCTATAATATTGATGTGTTTTATATTTAGAAGAAACTGTATTTCCTTCTGCATCTGCACATTCACAGCTCCTCTTCTCAAATAAATAGGAAAACAAAAGATCTGTATTGATCTTTTCCATTACATTACACAGCATTAGGGATTCTGATCTGGAAGCAATAAGAGAAGATGAAATATGTGATAGAAAGGTGTTGATAAAACACTTCACAAAAGTGGAAATACTCTTGGTGTTGCTTTTTGAGAAGTCAGCACAGACTAAATACAAGTTTTCAGTATGTGAGCATAAGAGCACACAAATCAAGAACAATATTTCTGGTTTCATACCCATTGTTTCCTGTTATAAACCTTTAAATTTTGATTGCAGTATGGGGAAAAAAACACCAAAACCACAAATCCGAAAAACAGATGATCCTATTATCAGTTGCACTATTTCTACAGTGCAACTTTTAAAACCAGGATATTAAAAAACAAACAAACAAAAAGAAAGAAAACAAAAACAACAACAATAAAAAAAAGGAAACAAAAAAAACCCCCAACAATAGAAAGAGGAAAGAAATATACTTTCTTGTTACTTATTACACCGTATTGGTGTGTACAGTTTTTTTAAAAAGGCTGCTTGCATCCTGTTTCAGGTAAAGTGCTGTGTGATAAATGAGTTTAATACATAGATGTCTGCCTCAGAGAAAATTCTTCCTAAATTTCAAAGAGATATTTATGCATAAAATCTTTTTGTCACATTGTCAAAGCCAGGATGTGATCAGGTCTTGCAACAAGGAAAAAGCAAACTTCTCAATAGTCTTTACACTAAATTATTTGTGCATTACAGAAACTGAAATAAACATAACTAACGACTTCATACACTGAGAAACACCATCATACTTTTTTATTTATAAGTTGTTTCGGGAAACAGACATACATACATACGTATGCAGAAGGCAGTGGCTTCTTGGCAGTCAACACACTAATGCAGCTCTCATTTCACAGGAGACCAGAGTAAGTGGGGTTTTGTTTGTTTTGGGGGTTTTTAGTTTGGTTTGTTGTGGGTTTTTTTTAAAAGTACAAGGCCCACTTCCTTCAAAGTAAGAACTTCTTACTATATAGAAACTGCTGTTTTTTCTCTTGTACATGCTATCATTTCAAGGGACACTCTGCTGTCACTGTCCTCTGAGAGTGAGTGAATGAATGAGGATACTTGGAATTTGCCCAGATCTTGTTTTTCCAGAACTCCCTATCACCTCCAATAATAGTGCCATCCATTACTCTCTCCTTTGTTGCATCTTCATACCACAATTCGCAATAGACACAAGTTCTACAGAACTTAAGTTTTGTGATTTTTCCCTTGTTAAAGACATTATTGTTTCATATAGTTCCTACTCACACATTCTTAGTGTAACTACCTATATCCAAAAATCAGTCAAGACTACTCCATGTTTTTCAGTTTTTCTGCGTACTTCAGATATGGCTATGAAAAAAGGAAGCTATTTTAGCAGTAGTTCTTATAGAAAAAAGAAAAAGCATATTGCTACAAAACCAGAATATCACATGCCTCTGTTATTGCAAGCTAATGGGCACTGTGTTTTAAACAAACAGTAAGGGGAGTACAAAATCAAACATTATAAAAAGAGCTGGACATTACATCTCTTGATATACTTAAAATGAAACTTTACAAAACATTAAAAACACATTTGTAAAACATGCATGAACTAGTGAACTTCTTTTTAGGAATGCTGTAATTTAATATTTTAATAGCTATTGACTTCCATGCATGTCAAACAAGTCCATGTTCAATATTTTCTGAATAATGACAATTTGTCTATAATTGCCAGTACTTTTAAAATTTAGTTGAACTAAGGCTGACTGTGGTCTAAACAGTAATGCAGTCTGACAACTTTATAAAGTAAAGCCTTATTGAGGCAGTAAGACAGATGAGCAGCAACGTGCCCATATGGTGACTCTCTCAACGACCAATAGCAAACAGAGGATCACAAGCAATGCCGTGGTTCTGGTGGACTATCAGGGATGCTAGGTGTCTGGGTCATCTGGCAGCAACAGCCAATCACACAAATGGCTTGTGAAGGTGAGTAAGAGTCACACCACCTCTTGGCTCCATTGATGGCAGTAAGATGTGATAGAAGCGTACCTTACATGGATAATGCGGGCAACATCCTGCCTGTGCTGCTGACATTGGTCAAAGGGGAGGGTATCAGGGGCAGGGTGTGGACAGTCTGCCTATGCCAAGGAATAGGGTGTTAGGAGGCAGGTTGTCACTTCCACCCCTTGATTCTTTCAAATCATCACTTGACATGAAGTTATAGGTTAGAGTTAGCTATATAATAAGGTAGGTGAGGTTGTTGTTCTGAAAGCTGCAGGGTGCAGGTTACATAGTCAGAAGTCAAAAGCAGGTGGGTCACAAGATGGGTACCAGGGGTGTCACATACCAACTGACTCAAAAGTCTATGTCTGGTATAACTGCAAATCCCAATGAAATATCTCTGAAAAGGCATTTTCTGTGACTTTTTATGGTTCTTAATGCCATTCTTTAGAAACTGAAACTTTTGAAAAACTTCGTCACATGTCTTGCACATCTCTATATATAGCTATGTAATGTGACCTGGTTGAAAGGCAACTGAAGTTAATTGACAAAATCCTGCTCATTTCAGTGGATTTTGTATTGGTTCATATGATCATACATCCCTTTGAATGGGAGAAAAATGCATCCAGTGTAAGTTATAGACATTTATGATATTTTACTCTGACCTTCACAAAAAACAGGCAATTCATAATTTTAACTCTAAAATTTCAAATGTGATAAGCTCTTCAGTTTCTGTTTTTCATGATAAAGATAATAATAAAAATTTCTGTGCACAAAAAGAAATAAAAGATGAGAATCTCTGACTGACTTCATGTTAATCAGTTGGTTTTTTACTGGAAACTGGTAATCACAGTTTCAAAATATTATTTTCTAGGATCTTACATCAAATTCTTAGAAGATATAAGCACCTTTTTAGCTCCTAATTTAACGTAGCACTGCTTAACTTTTTAGTGATGCAGACAAAATTGACTCTGAATGTGAATAGTTTGTGAGTTACTACTGAAAATACCAATTAGAAATGAAAACTGTATTTCTGTCTGCTGTTGTAATCTTAATTATGCACATGCTACTTATATCTACTGTTCTTCAGAACTCTCAGGGATTCAGAAAAAAATAGTCTGTTTCTGGTTTTTTGCTATTTTCTTTAAAGAATTCTTCCATGAACTTCATCTTGCCTTACAGTCTTATCAACTACTAGATGTCCTAATTACTTCAGCTCTCCTGATGTGATTACCCTTGGTATTTCTCCTTCTTCCTCCCCTGGGAAATTTATGTCTATTTCTCAGAGCTATCCTCCATCACCATCTTTAAACACTAAAGCAAATCCATTCTATTTTAAATGATATCTGCTTTTTTTGACAATAAATTACCTTTGCCATCTTTCATAGGGTGTGCTGTTTCTCCTGCTGACCCTTTGTTCCTCTTATACTTGAAAATTTTCTCCTTAATCATAGCCTGTTGTGTGACCTTCCTTCTGCCTTCCCACCTTTGGTGTTCTCATCTTCTTTTACACCCAACTTCATTCTGTGATCCTTTCTCTTCATTTTTTATTTTACATTTTATACCACTTACGTAGGTCTGTTTTACCCTTAATTATTTTTTACCCTTTATTATGTTTTTTTACTAGCATGGTTTCAGGTTTGCTGTTTGTTAGGTTGCTTGTTTGGTTTTTTTTTTAATACTAGATATATTACACCTACATTATCTGTTTTCACATTTTAAAAACTTTATTTTTCCTTATGATTTTAAACTGTTCTCTTTCCATGCTGATTTTGAAGACTGGGCACCCAACCTAGGTTTTAGAGATGGTATTCTTCCCTTTCACTTCTAATTAAAACCATTATTTTAGCAAAGGAGAAGCTTCATAATTTAAGGTGCAACTGTGTTTCCTTCTTTTAGATTATCAGATTGTAGATAAAATAGAAAAAAAAAAACTGTAGAAAAAAAAAGTTTAATGGATTTGATTAGTTTTCTTAAGACAGACAGGAACAGTGTAGCCACTGAGACACTATTCCTCTCCATTTTGCTAAAGTTTTCCACTAAAGACAAAAGCAATACAGGTACGAATTCAAAAAGTCCTTAAATTAAAAACAGTCGTAGAAATACTAGAACAACTGCTTTCACAAAATGAGCCTCTCTAACTTCAGGTATGTTATTAAGTTGAAATACTTCACTAAGGTAAGAATGGAGCCTAGTATGGAAATTTCTGATGCTTTGTCAGAATGTATGCATTTGTGGGAGCCTTAAATTTCCAGTGTCCTTTGTTTTGGTCTCATGTGACTACATAGCAGGATGCTTTCTATGTTAGTCTTGAAGAGTAAAGGTGCTAATAAAAGAGGCATGCTGCCTTCAGTGGAATTAAAATGCCACCACTCGAAATATGGTTATGTAAAGATCAATTTCTCTTTTAAAATTAACCAAGGCAGCTACAAGGAGCTACAGTTCTGTGTACTTATTAGACAATAAATAATGACTGAGGCTGGAGAAAGCATATCACTAAAAGAATTAAGGAATGTTAACTCTGTCATTTCTGGGTAGATAAAGTTTTCATTCTGCTTAAAGCAAAAAGGTGTAACAAAAAGTTATTGTAATGTCAGAAATAGAAAAATGACATCTCTTCTTATCACTGCTGTCTAGGGTTTTTTTTCCCCTTTTGTACTGGAACATGAATGGGAATTAAATACATGCATTAGTTTAGAGAATAGATAATATTCTGATATATTCTATATAATATTTTAATATAAGCTGTAATAAATCTCTCAATTAGAACAGAACTATTTAGTTTATTTCGTTCACTTTGGAAATTAAATAAACTAATATGGTTTTGAATAAAATTATAATTTAATGCAATTTAAATAGCTTGGTTTATAAATTATTATAGTAAATTTCTTTAAGTTTCCCACTGTATAAAAATCTTAATAGTGATTTGGTAATATGAAAAATGGGATTAGGTAAGAGATTTATGATTCGAGAGAAAGTTAGAGTGACTTTAAGGAATTATTCTTTTTTAGTATACTTTACATTACTTGTGATTACAGAGGAAAGAATAGAGACAAGAGAAAAATACCTAGATTTTCTAATCCATAGTGATAACCAGAAAACTTAGTTATGTTTACATTTGGACAATAGACTGTTGGCCAGGCTTTGTGCAATAGTACTCTTGCTGTTGGTCTCTTTAGATTTGAAATCCTGTTAGAAAGAAAAGCACGCAAAAGCAAGTATGTTTCTATAGATCTCACAGGCTCATAGTCTGAGATTTCATCAAAAAAAAGCAGCAGTCTTGTTTATATTATATAGCTTTATGCATAATACATAGAAGACCTTATCAGAATGGACATTCAGAAATAATATCAGGAAAAAAGAATCAGAAATTTTCCCCTTTCACCTAAGCACACCAACAAGCCTAAGAACTATTATACTTTTCCTTCATTATGCTGTCCCTGAAATTCTTGCATTTTTGTCTCTGAAGTAGTTTGGAACCAAGAAAAAGCATACTTTACAAATTTGGGGGAAGTGGAAGAGGTGAGTTTAAATCAAGGAGCCCTACTTAAGCCAAGCTAAACCAAAAGAGTTTGACCTGATATTTTATTCTAGAGACAATAATGGTATGTTACCTCCCCAGCTGCAGGTAGACATGGCTATTAATGGCCTGTGCTGTGAGATGGGCTGAGGAAATGTGATTAAGAAAAAATACTTACACAGTGAAAGTATTGAAACTGAAATCATACTGGAGTTTTTGCTGAACACAAGCCAGAACGAAAGTAGAAAAAAAATATATGGTTACAATATCATATTAAAGTGAAAGACCTTCTGTGATATCCTCACCAAATACATTAATGTCTATTTTTCAGTCACATTGGCTCCTGATACCATTCGATATCACATTTCAGTAACAGTTGTGCCTACTTACAGCTGAGGAACTGGCACTATCCAAACAAGGTGGCAATATATGGCTGGGACAGAAATGCCTACCATATAACGAAAACATAGCATTAAATGTTCAGACATGCTTCTCTTCCTGGAGTTTCCTGTTGGCTGGCTGAAGTTATCCACTCACGTACCCAGGTGGCCCGTCTGAGTCCTATCCCCCAAAGCTTCTTGCTTATTCCTATTCGTTACTGAGAGCGTTTCAATGTTGAGCTCGGCCCAGATCCTTACAGAGCCTTACAGCTCAGATGTGATGGTGTTGACTGCCTACCTCATGGGTTTTGATGGGAAGCACAGTTTTTTATGTGTGTTCAGAGGGGAAGAAAAAAAAAAGTTGTTATAATTTAAATCAGTATTTAAACGGCTAAGGGGATAGAAAGCAACTATTGACCTAAAGCTTATGTTCTGGTAGGTAATAAAGACTAAAGTAAGAAAATAGTTTTTCACCTCAGCTTTAAATACAATAAAAACCAGACGCAAGAAGAATAAAGTAAGCAGTATTATCCTTGGATTACTGGTCTTACCCTGATGTCCAGAACTGTCAGTATTACTTTTAAATATAAACGCAAAGAACATGTAACCACAAAGGTGACTTTAGTTTCTTTGCCACTGAGTTCCCAATTACATTTTCACAGCACATGCAACATGACTAAAACTGAAATTTGTCATTTCTGATCCTTTCTCCAAAATATAGCGACAGGTCAGTAATGCAATACTTTTATCATACATACAAATACTTTCATCATTTGAGTGTTGCTCACGGTATCTTGGCCAAAGACAGTTTATGTCCACTGTGACCTGGGTGCATGACAAGTTAAGAGATGAAAGCTTTTATTTCATATGTCCTCCATCTTAGCTGTGGACTCTAATACATTCCACAGTTAAATCTTACCCCATATAAGAAAAGGAACATAGTTTTACTGATGACTTTGGGAGTGGGTCTCTATCCAAATATGTATTTCTTATTAGAAATACATGGTCAGATAAAATCAGATTAAATGGAATATTGATATTCCTCAAATATTCACTTCATTGTACTCCTAGGGTCATTCCAATTATTTTAGGAAGATTTATTTTAGTGTTTTGTTTTCCATAAGCATAATTGCAATAGCCTTTGTTTTATAACTCACTGCAATGCCTAGGATGTGGTCCAAAATCTATGGAAACCATGGGGAGTCTTTCCAAGGAAATTTCTAGTTGAAGTTTTTTTAAGCTAATTCTTCAGAGTAAGGCAACAATTCCCAGGAAGTGAAGATGTGAGGTATAGTCATTATTCTACTAAGATCTTACGCACATTTGGAGCTGTTACAATTTCTACTTCCACAAAACATCACAGTGTCTTCCTTTGTGTGCAGATTAAAATGAACAAATCATCAATTCAATAACCTTGCTGCATATGTGAGAGTCCTTGATTGTAATTTTGTAGAAATGTTTAACAGCAAATAATTACCAGTTGATTATACAAGAAAAATTCCAAGGAGGAGAAAATAGCCAATTCTCAACAGTGGAAACAATCTAACTAATTTTCTGATAACTGAAAAATCATGCTGTGCTCAATTCAGAAAACATGAATCCACAATACTGTAGTAAATTTTTGATATACTTGTATTTAAAAATTCTTCTGTTTAGAATTAGGACTGGGAACTGTTTTCCTGTGTTACATTTAATAACTTGATCCTGAAAATGCAAAATTCAGTAGTTCCACTGAATGTAATGAGAATGCAAATGCAAGCAAAGTCACTTGCCTGAATATGTGTTTGCTGAATTGAGTCCTAACATCTCAATTTTCAGGGTAGAGTGTGTTCATTTAGATATGTGATATATTCTAATGGGAGTCATGCTACTAAATCTCTGTGAATCCCCTTGAAAATTAAGACATGGAAGAAAAGGTATTTGAGGCTTCTATTCATAATAGTACCATAGTTATTATGATGGATAAATGGCTTAAGCTATTTGACCTTTTTTATGAACAGACCTAAAGCTACTTTGTCCCTTTGCTACATAAGAAATTTTTTTTTTTTTTGCAAAGAATGCATTCTTAAGTTTATCAGGAATGTCTTTGTATAGTGCAAATAATGTTCATAATATATAATTCTACACTAAAAATCTTTTTTAAAAAAATTTTGTAATTTACACAGGGCTCAGAATCTGGCATCTTGTTTAAATCAGCCCAATATTTTTCATTATAAATTTAACAACTTTGAAGACAAATATTAAGATAATAGCAAACCAATAGTATTGCAAAGATACAGGAAAACATTACTTTGTCTAGACTTCTCGCTAAACTTCCCCTCTTTAAATAATATTAGTCTGTGACTCCTGCTAAATAAATAATTAGTACTGAGGAAAGGTGGGGGACTTTACATCTTTTTTATGTTTGGGGTGGACTCTTAGAGTTCTTTGGCCTTCTGTGTTTGCCTGCCAAATAGCTCACCTCAACTGAGCAAAGAATCTGTCAGACATTATTTTATCACAGTGTATCAAATTCCTTTTCCTGGTATCAAATTCATTTACTCTGAATAGTCTCAATAATATTGAATCTAATGTATTTCTCTGTCATCAATACTACCCGTTATGGAGCACCGTTGGTGACCGATGTTTTGGATATTGAGACACAGGCCTCAATAGCAATGAGGCTAATGCCTTTTCTTCATGTAGGTCTGGTAAACTGCAGATTACTTCAGCAATATTGTCCATCTGTGTTACTTTCTTGACTACAACTCAGCTGATATTATCTATCTCCTCATAGGTACAACACTCTGGCATTTCTTTACACCACCATCCATACAAAAGCAAATTACAACTATCTTCAAAGGCATATAAAATGTAAGTGCAGTAGTCACATTTTCAGCTTTATTAACCATATTTCAACTTTTGGCCCTTTTTCTATTTTTATTATTTCCCTTTGGCTAACACAGTCCTATTGCTGTTGCTGCAGAAATCTCTTCTGTAGTTTTCACTGTCTCAAGCAGATTACTTTTATTTCTCATTCATTTATGTGTCTTTATTCCCTTCTCTTTTGAAACCTCCTATATCATTTGCTAGAATAATATAGGTCAAATTAAACTTGTTCTAGAAGTATTTATTTTCCTCCAATAGCAATAAATCAGGCCCTGAGTGAGTCACTGAGGTACAAGTTCCCAGACGGTACTTGTATTAATTATGTAAAATTAACCTTACCCTAGGTGTCTTTTCAAATCCAGAACACAAATTCCATAGAAATAAGTCTTGAACAAGATACACAGTAAAATAACGCTGCTCCATACCCCTCTTCCTTTTATCTCAAAAGTTCAGCTCTGTAAGGAAAGTGCTGAGCGCATCTCTTGACACTAGTGTTTTAGTAAACGATTAGAGTACAAGAATGTTTCTGGGAGTATTAGAGTAATACTGTTAAAACATGGATTTTGCACTCAGTAATATGAATATTCAATACAAAAATACAGTCCCGAGAGTTTACTTCTTTAGTTAACGAATTCAAAGAATTGCATAATGAAAACTTTCATTTGACTCCGACTTACTTATTTTCCCTGGGTAAAACCCAGAACAGATCAGTCAATGAAGGAAACAAGTGCAATCCATATGTTCCGACTGGGTGATAATCATTGAGTGAGACAGAATCTGCCCTCATCACAGTAGAAGTGTGTGTGTATACACACACGCACACATGCACACATACTTATATGTGAGAATATAGAAGGGAGCACTTGATTTATGATTTTTCTGGTATATTTTGCTCATGAACTCCGTCGCAAATAAATTGAAAATGGGAAAAACAGAATCTAAACCTCTAACCATTGCAATAGACGGATCACAGGCAGCTGGTCCATTAGGTTACAGAGAGGTATTTATATGTTCCAAGCCAAAGAAACCCGAAGATTTTTTTAAGAGCAGGCACAAAGGAGAAGGATTTCTTTTGGACAAGGCCCTGTAGATCAGGGCTAAAATGTGCTGCATATTTTTGTATTTCCATAAGACTGTAGGAAATTAAATCTTTAAAATCACTTACTTGGCATGTGATCATTCCTTGGGGGCATCATAAATTGGTTCTGTTGGATTTATTTGAATGTGTTTATGCAGTTCCCCTTTCAGTCATCACTGATTGAAAATGTGTGGTTATCTTTAAGAAAGATATTTTTGTTGCTGCTGTTTAGTATTAATAAATTAATTATTACTTTATCACATGTCTACATTACATTCAGATATTGAAATTAAACAGCCACATGAAGACATGAATCACTTGTCAAAAAAACGTTCCTAGCAAAGCTAAAACACTAAAAAGAAGCTTTGAGAAATACAGATGTGAGGAGATATAAATGACAAATATATGTCTTCCCTGTGTAACCTATTCTGTTAAGTTTTGAAACACTACAGAAAGTTTTCTACCCAGTTGGCAAGTTATTCATATTGCAAAATTGACTGCCTTTTTTCAGGGAAAAACATCTTCAAATATTTACTGTGTTAAATAAATCTGTCAATAAGGCTCTTTTTTCTTTGTTAATTAAAATTTTATTATGTTAAAAAAAAGATTATAACATTCTAGTAACCTTTTGCACAAAATCTTTTGGGACAAAATTGAATATAGCACAAAACATTTATTGCAAGACCTAAAGAGTCATTTTCATATGAGGCAAAAAGTTAGAAGTTACCTATATGCTGTTTCACCACTGCATGTCCCACCAACATATGGTGGGTTGAGGTGATGTCTACTATTTTTAAGAACAAAGAAGGATTTACAAGTGAAAAAGAAGCATTAACAGTAAGAGAGGAAATTAACACATGAAATGTATGACTTGCCAGCAAACTTAAATACTTTGATTATTATGATTAATACTAGTGTGAGAAATATTCCAACCACCAGAATTCAAAAGCAGCAATATTGTGTAAAAATTATTACAGCATGGATTAACTTTAACTGCTTCTTTGGCAGCACAAAGTGCTTTCAGTATAACCCTGGACATTTTCCATAGGTTCATTTCTGTTGGATTTGCTGAACATTTTCCATAGGCTCATTTCTGTTGGATTTGCTGTCCAGCAACTCTCCTTGTATACTTTGCTCTTGTACACTGTCCCACTTTGACTTCCCTGTTGAAACCAGGACCGTGTCCATTCTTCCCTTGTACCCTGACTGCCCTCATCCATCATAGGCGTCCATGTGCCATTTTCATGTATATCTTTCATCCATGCTTCAATCCCAAGACTGTAGCACCCCCACCCAAAAAAACCCAAAAAACAAAAAACCCAAAAAAACCACCTTTGGAGGACAAAGAACTAAAACAATAGCATCCTATAATTTATGCTACTATGATCAAACTTCTGCTATGTGCGTTGTACCCATTCCATCAGAAGGAGGTGAAACAACATTGATAGTCCAACTGAAATAAAAATACTCTCTCTGAAAAGAGCTAATCTGAATTCTTATACTAAAATACAAATCTTTAAGTATTTTAAAATAACCAAATAATTACTTAATACACAGTACTCTTTCACATAACCTGCATATTACTTCATCCTAAAAAATTACCTAAAATATAGTCTGTATTACTGTAACTTTTCAAAAAATTTTTTAATGTTCATTATCTTATTTTATTTGCTTTTAAAATCCTGAGCCACTTGATTCAGCATACAATAAATCCTTGAAGCACAGCAAGGAAACAAAGTAGGAAGGCATTTTATTTAACAGCAGATAATTTTTTTAAAAAAGTTTTATCTTGCTTGTTAAAGTAAGATGAGAAGTTTTCTATTAACTAGGCTGGGAAGCCTTAGGGGCCACTGAAAGCTTTTTAATTGCATATTTAATTAGAAATGTGTTAGAGAGCTGGTGCTCAGCTTTTCTGAAGCTCATGGCTCCTGACAAAATGTCTGCTTTTAAGCCGTTTTGTCTCTTGAAATGTTTTCTAAAAACTGGGTTAAACAGAAGCAGCTTTAATTTTGGCTATTTTCACTTCAAAGGGATTTTATTGTTCTATCAATCCTACCATAAAACCAAGGTGAAATGACGTCTTCAAAAGTAAGCATTTTCAGGTAAAATAAGACCTCTGAAAGAACAAACTTTAAAGATTCTAACAATTTGTTGTTCTGCCTGGATCACCAGCAACTTTGGAAGCCGAAAGAAGGAAAGAAGAGGGGGATTATGTCTGGCTACTACAGGTACACAGTTTGCAAAAGCCAACCATCAGCCAGTTTATCCAGCAGTCAGTGGCTGGAGCTGAAAAGAAATAAATTTGCAAATACTTTCTTTATGTTCTGGGCAGAACAATGTTGACAGCACTGCCTGCAATTGTCAGGGTTCCCAGCGTTTGCTCTGAACCTGGACAAAACATGACAACCCCAGTATGTCTTCTCCCCAGTGCTCAGTCACACTGCTTTTACCAAAAAAGTTGTCTGACAGAACTTTGCTTGAAATTTAGGTTGCCTCAGAAGTGCTAGCTTCCCCTGAGGTAATTTAATGGATAAAGGAGGGCAGCCCCAACAAAAGCTGACAGCACTTCAACTCCCAGCACTGCAGGTATGAATACACATTAGTTATGGCTGGATAAAAATGCTTCTGAAACATAGGCTAAACCAGTAAAGTAAGCTGTTGATTTTTTAATGAAACACAGTGTTTGCATATGTACAGTCTTTTAGAGGAAGAATTGAAAGCTTTTTTGGTTTTTTTACATGACATTACCTGTTTTCAAGGTAGTTGTATTAAATAAAATTTTAGAAATACATGGAAATTAGTTAATTAAAAGTGTGATTTTGTACAATGAAGAATAAATAAATGTTGAAAGACAACTAAATAATTAAATTACATGTTATATTAGACAGTATAGCTAAATGAAGAGAATGTGCAAATGTCTTTTGATACACACAAAAGAGAAATCCACCAAACTTGCCATGGTATATTAGTGGTCACAGAGCTTTATAAGAACATGAAAGTGCTAATGCATTGCAGTCCTTATTTCACCCTCACTCAATAACACAGTCAGACACTTGAGATTCCCTGGAGTATGTCTACTCAGATAACTTAATCTATGCCTTTCATGACTAGTAAAATCCAGCAAGTAGCGCCCAGACCTTGGATTAACATCAGAACTGGAATTTTTCTGAGTGAATCATATCCATATTTTATGATAGTCCATGTGTTTGATGATAGAATGTGGCAAATATATTTGAAGGGCGGGAAATAAAGTTTGTTAGAAATAACTTGATTTGAGGAAAGAGCCTTGAATATCACCCAATCCTAGCTCTTACAAGGCACTCTTATTTAATTTCTCTCATCTGTTATTAATTATCAAACTTAGGCAAAATGCAATATTAAAAATATTAAAAATATTTCACCTTTACATTTGAATGCTCAAAGACTGGTCTTTGAGAGTAATAGCATTTCTAATTATCTCCTGCTCTGCAACTTTAGAATTTATTTATTTATTTATTTATTTTTACATGTGGACAACGTCTTTAATATGTGTATACACACTAGCTCCAACAGTAGAGATTAAGCAAATGCTTCAGACTTGGCTATGGAAAAGAGATAACTAACTCTGGTTGGTAGATGTGTTCACACAATAACCAGAAGTGACATCTCTACTAATATTAGATGCGAGAACAGTATTCATGTTTTCAATTATAACTTATACAAACTGAAGTTACAGATTGGACACAGTTTTGTGGAATTAGAGTAGGATGACTTCATTCATACTTTTTCTTATGGCATCAGAGTTGTATACATTCATTCATTGTTCCTCCATTCTTAAGATTAATACAAGTAGTATTGTGTAGAGTTCAGTCTTGTCACTTGCTACACAAACCAGTAAAACACAGGTGTGAGATGAGATGAGTTCCATTGTCATCAGTACTCCAGTGATATTCAGTTCTGTGTTTCCACATCAAAAACAAACAAAGCTGATTCTCTAGTAACTCTGTGTCTGGCATAGACAGAGTTCTGAGGGAAAGCTGGCGGTTGTAGCTTAAATCCTGTTAAAAAGACATGATGTGGTCTGGCAAGAAAAATTCTTTGAAATAGTGGCTGATGGCTATGACCGCATCTTCTGCTGAAAGCACCTACCAATGGACTTCCAAGGTTATAGAGAGTCTTAAACTCTTACTAGATTATTGTTGATCTTGGACACACAAATAGCCACAATGGCTGAAAAAGCTGAACTCCCAGTGGCCAAGAGTAACTCAGTTTGACTGAAGTGCCAACTGTATCCTGGGATGCATCAAAAGAAGCACGGCCAACAGTTCGAGGGAGGTGATTCTGCCCCTCTACTCTGCTCTGGTGAGACCCCACCTGGAGTACTGCATGCAGCTCTGCAACCCTCAGCACAGGAAAGACATGGACCTGTCAGAGTAGGTCTAGAGAAGAGTCACAAAATAGTAATAGTCTAATACTGTCTGGGTCGGATGACTCTTTTGATTACATGTTTGCATATGTGGGGATCATTATATACTAGATATTACACAAAGAGAAATTGAAAGAAGGCCCAGGCAATTACGTTTGGCTTAGCATTTACAGAGAGAGAGAAAAGAAAATTGTCTTCATAGCCCTTCAATCTACGGACATCCAGTGCATCTACTGAAAACCCATTTGCAAAAATCCCCAAAGACTAGTGCAGTATCCACAGAAAAGGTACATGCAATAAAGTCAAAGCTATCATCTGTCCCTATCTTTTTCATTAAATCTATAGTGAATGAGTTATCCCACAAAAGAAAGATCCACTGGGTATTTTGTTACACTAAAGCAGCAGATTTAAGAATCAGACTCACTGTCTTTATCTCAAATATTTTTAATCTAGATTGACATTTTAGAGATGAACAATGGAGAATGAGATACAGTTGAAAGCACTATGAATAAATGATAATGTTTTACTCATTTCATATTAGTTCCACATTCTTAAGCTTTTTAGTAACCAAATTAGTTAACACATCTCTGCAGATACGCTTAGTTCATAAACTTAAAATGTCTTAAATGGAGCAGGATAGAAAAGCAGGCTGGCTCCTTGCCATATTGGCTTGAACTACTGACATATTTTAACCAGTGTTACAACATTCAGTTTTACCAGTTAGAGATGGACAAAACACTGTCTTTACTGAAAAAACAATCTGCTTTCAAATAAGGCCTTGCTAATTTCCAAGATAAAAACTCACTACTGGGAAAAAAATAATCTTAAAGTATTGAATACAGATTTTTTAAGGCTTCCCAGATTAAGTCCTTCTCTTTTATTTATAAAGAAATACTGTCTTAACATTGGATGAGATCCTCAGACAAAATCTCTGTAATATCTTCCAGGGCTTATTCATCAAATGTAAGAGTGACCTATTTACATGTAGCACTTTTATAGTAGGAAAGGCATAACCCTTTCAACCTATTAAGGAGGCTGAGCACCAATGCTTCCTATTTTCAGTTCTTCCATACCGTTCTGGATAAAAGCGGGTGATGTTATTTCCAATTTTTTTTTTCCTGCTGTGTCTGAAGAGAGATGAAGTCTTGCAATACTTTTTTTGGGGGGGAGCATAAGCTTGCTTCAGAGCTTGTGGAGCATGCTTCTAGTTTTAAGACGTTTCAGGGGAGAAGTAACTGCCTTTGAATGCCTGTTCTTTGCTGAAGAAACGATGTCCTAACAGCGGTAAATATAAGACACAAAGAGCATAGCTCATTTGTAGCTGGATGGAATCTACAGGGGATTAGAGGACATCAAAAATATGTTAAGAGAAAAGTGAAGAAGCAGACTTCCATATGATATTTAGACATATGGAAAGAGATTTGAAATTAGGTATGGAAACCAAAGAAAATCTGAAAGATTTAGCATAGGAGGTGAAGGGGTGTGATATGTTACTCCACCACATTTTCAAACAGAGATTTGGATTCTCAATGACAATTTCTATATTTTTCCTTTATTTTATTTTCTGATAGCACCCAGCTTTTGCCTCACAAAGTGAAAGGCAGTCTGCTTCACAGAATCTGCAAGAACTCAGCAAGAGTGGGAAGCCTTTCCTTTTCCAAGAACAGATGATTGTCTACGTCTAACAAGGCACCTGCTCCTATCTAGTGGTTTCGATAAAGTTCCCATTTTGCACAGACTGACAGCTTGTGGTATGAAAGGCAGCAGTATTCCCACCATCAAGAGGTCAGCAGGAGTCCTGCAAGGTAAGATACTATCAATTAGTTGATCACAAGTCAGCAAATGCCAGGGATGCTGCTTCACACAAAGAGCCCAGCACTACCTTTTTGCAAAACAGCAGATCTTGAGTCAACAGGAGCTCAGTGGCATACTCCCACTTCCCCCATTACCTGATACATTAGAATTGCTGGAGAAATGATAGCAAGCTGAACAAATATATCTATATAAGTGTGTACATATCTTTGTATATATGTGTGTGTGTAGGTATCTGTACACATATATTTATGCTTCGGTATATGTTGTAACTGGGTTTTTTTCAAATTCAGTTCTTTAATATCAAAGAGACTGCTTGTAATCTAAGTGATCTTGTTGTTTTACCGTGTCTTCTGTGTCCCAAAATCACATTTAAATTCAGCAGGTCTTTGCAAGGAGGAACTCAGAGGACCCAGTGAATTGCTTTTCTTCATCAGTGTGGAGTTTTGTCAGTGCTGGATTCCTAGCATCTTGGAGACAGTGAGGTGCAATACTTGAGTTTTAACTCACTTTGCATCTTCCCTATTTAATTAAAAGAGAAGCTGCCTGATGCACCACAGCAGACAATTTACAAAATGTAACACTTTATAAAAGTTGGTTGCAACATCTGCAGTTGGAATAAAGGATTTCTGTTTTGCAGCGCCACATTCATTTCTTCCTTTCATCCCTCTGGAGGTCTCAGATTTTGTCATGACAACTCTAAATTTCAAATTTAGCAACGTTTTTCAGCTGTGCAACCCCATTTTGATGATCTAATCTCATGGAAAAGTAGTTATATTTTCATTTACACTTAACATTTATACTCTTTGCTTAGTGGATATTATGTACCAATAGATCACTTTAAATTGTTATGTATGTTTGTTGGTAGGAGATATGACTTTATAATAGATTTTTTTTTCTGGTATGTTATTATTTGAAAACAGAAAAATTCATTTTTAAACCTTAGGAAAATATTGGGTTAATAAACAGAAACTGATACTTGTGGTAGCATTCTAATGGCTGTAATCTGTCCACTATGGGCCTAAAATGTATGAAATTTACACTTTTATATAATATGAAAAAAAACTGTCATATGCATTGATTACTTTAATCCAAATCTGAATCATTTAAGACATGAATCATTTAAGATTATTTTATTCATCTTTCACTTGCTAATTCTCTGTCCTTGTTTCTCATATCACATCATTCCAAAAAATTAAATCAAAATTATGTATGTATACAAATTTCCCCAAACAGTATATACTAATTATTTTTCTCAAATATCTCAAATTTATCTCAAATAAATAATACTATTTATAGTATAATAACATTTTCTGGAGGGTTTCTTGATGAAGAACCAGATGCTCACTATGAAAAATAAATACTGTCTATTTTTGTAGGAAATTCCAAACCAGCATCTAAAGCCTTGGGACACCTGTTTTTTTCCTGAACAGCCAAGAACTACCACAGATAATTCTTGACCCCTTGATTGACCTCAATGAGCAAGAAGAGACCACACAAAGGAACTGACACTCTCAATTGTATTAGCTGTGTAAGTATTTGACCTCTAATATGTAGTTCAGAGGAAAACACCTTCCCCCTTTCCTGCTGTGACAGAAATTTCCAGAGCAAATGATGCCCAAGCAGCTTAGCAGGACTAATTAAGGACGGTATAAAAAAACACGGCAAATTAATAATCTGACTTCTAGTAGCACTACACAGGGTACTGAATCATGCTATGAAATGTTACACTTCAGGACTTTGATCCTGCCGGAGATTTCATACAGGGAGTAAAAAAACAAATAATTGAACTCTGAGAAGGAATGAATGATTGCTTATGCAAAACAAGCCTATAAAATTTGCTGTTGTGACAAGTCCAGAACCTGTGGTATATTTAGTAGCAAATTAATAGTGATATGGTCTTCAGATTTCTCTGAATGCACAGTGTGAAACAACATCAATCACTTTCCCTGTTTCTATCCACTCTCTCAGTTGACTCCAAAACATGCGTCTAACCCATTATATCATAATTAATACTGACCTTCCCTTAACTGTTACTCTTTTCTACTTGATGTACTCTGACTTCCACAAATGTATATTAAGACGCATCAGAGAACAATATTTTGATTGCAGAAGAGACCACACAAATCCTCTTATGGTCTACATATGAACAAGTCTATGGGAAACAGTATTTGTGATATGTTGTTTATCTTAGATAAATCATAGAATCATAGAATGATAGAATGATAGAAAGATCATCTAGTCCAACCCCCCTGCCATGATCAGGGACACCTTTCACTAGCTCGGGTTTCTCAAAGCCCTGTCCAACCTGACCTTGAACGCTTCCGGGGATGGGGCATACATAACTTCTCTGGACAGCCTGTTCCAGTGTCTTGCCACCCTTACTGCAAAAAATTTCTTTCTTACATCCAATCTAAATCTACCTGCTTTCAGCTTAAAACCGTTGCCTCTTGTCCTGTCACTACAGGCCTTGGTAAAAAGTCTCCCTCTCTCTTTCTTATAAGTTGCCTTTAAGGACTGAAAAGTCACAAAAAGGTGTGCCTGGAGCCGTCTCTTCTCCATGATCAACAAACCCAACTCTATCAGCTCTTCCTCATAAGAAAGGTATTCCAGCCCTCTGATAATTTTCATGGACCCTCTCTGGACCCACTGTAACAGGTCGATGTCTTTCTTGTACTGGGGGCCTCAGAGCTGGATGCAGTAGTCCAGGTGGGGTCTCACCAGAGCAGAGGGGCAGAATCACCTCCCTCAACCTGCTGGCCACGCTTCTTTTGATGCAGCCCAGGATATGGTTGGCTTTCCGGGCTGCGAGCGCACATTGTCGGCTCATGTCCAGCTTTTCACCCACCAGTACCCCCAAGTCATTCTCGGCAAGGCTGCTCTCAAACCCTTCATCCCCCAGCCTGTATTGATACTGGGGATTGCCTCTGATGTGGCTGCAGGACCTTGCACTTGGCCTTGTTGAACCTCATGAGGTTCACATGGGCCCACTCCTGAAGCCTCTCAAGGTCCCTCTGAATAGCATCCCTTCCCTCAAGCAAATCAAATGCACCAGCTTGGTGTCATCTGCAAACTTACTGAGGGCACACTCAATCTCATTATGTATGTCATTGATAAAGATATTAAATAGTACTGATCCAGGTACAGACCCTCGAAGAATACCGCTTGTTACTGGTTTCCACTTGGACGTTGAGCCATTGACTGTAACTCTTTAGACATGGCCATCCAGCCAATTCCTTATCATTCTAACGGTCCAGCCATCAAAATGATAACGTCTCCAATTTAGAAGTAAGAATGTTGTGGGGGAACACGTCAAGAGCCTTTGAGAAGTCCAGGTAGATGACATTCGTAGTTCTTCTGCTGTCTGGCTTGGTGGACAAGGGAAAATAAAAGGGAACATAATTTTATTCCTAAAACTATTTCTATGTCAGGTGGCAGATCTATAAATTAGAATTGGGACATAACTGACAGTCGAGCAAAGAACTTATACCCAATTGAAAGAGATGGTGAAATAGTGGTGCAGGGATTTTGGTTTTGGTTTGTGGTTTATTTTAAACATATCAGCAAATGGATCAGAAAAGAAATACAGAATGCAAATCTAAGCTTGCCCATCAAGGTCCTTTGGATATCCTCTACAGTTTCATGTTTTTCCTCAATTATTATTTTGGACAAACAGCTCTTTTACATTCCTGGCATCATAACGATCCCCTTCTAATAAAAGAACTGGAGTCTTATCAGGTATTCCCTGTTGATGAGAAGATTACTCAGGGAATGGTAATGTGTAGATTTTAGTCCTATCAAGACTATTAAAAAAACCATAGATACTATCATCTGCTGTATTTCTGAATGGTATTTCTAAGCACAGCCATACTTCAAAGACCTAGAAGGAAGACCTCTACTTTGTGGATCCCAAACACCGTCAGAGAGAAGATATTTGTCCAGATATCCATCTATGTCTCTCAAAGTTTTCAGCAGAAGCCTTCTCAGACGTCAAAAAAGGCTGCAGAGGTGGCGGGGGGGGAGGGGCTTGACTTATATAAAATCCTTCAGAATTTAAATCTAGGTGTTCAAAACCTATTTGGATCTTACCGTAAGTGCAAATATGTTCTTTAATCATTGAAAGTTACTTACAACATTAAGAGAAATTAGGTTATTGTGGATGTTTAGACTGGCCACCAGATCCACTGATATATCTGAGAAAGTAGTCCTAACTGGGAAACCATTATAGACTTGTGGGATGCCTTTTCTAATAAATGTGTGAATAAAAATCACCTGCTTTTAAATCTTATTTTAAGAGTATTTAAATTCAGTATTTATTTATTTATCTATCTATACATCTGTAATCTGTATTTGAAATCTTATTTTTATATTTTCTGTACTCTTTTTTAAGATACAGAACATGAAATTGTTTCTATTTACTGTATAATCGACAGATTACAGACTCCTGTGATGTGGATCCTGTGAGTAAAAGTTGGGGGTTTTTTATCGCTTCGTTTTCTTTGGATTTAAAACTTAACACATACACTGATAATGATTTCACAATGTCATGAGCAATGTCAAAGCATTTTGTAAGCTGAAATATGAAGGCTATGCAAAGCCCATATTAGCCCCTATTAAAATTCAGCTGTATTAACAGAAGTATTTGGCCACTCTCTACGAATTTTATTTCCAATCAAGCCTTAATTTATCTGGAAAGACTGGTCTGCAATACATGCATTCAGGACATCACACTATGAATTCAATCATCTTTTGTATGTCCAGAAGGGAAGAAACAAAATGTAATGTAATAGCATACTTCTTCACTAATCTAGAACTGGTTGCCATATAAAACAGAACATGGATTAATATATATATTTAAATTCCACAAATGCCAGAAGTATTTTAAATGTAAATAAAGGATTATTTTTTTTTTCTACAGAAATAATGTTCTTGGAGAACACTCAATTTTGAAAGATGCTGGCTGTTTGCAGCAAGAGTCTGAGAAACCTCACTCCCTCCCTTGAAGTTCAGCATGAACTGAAAGGCACTCAAAATCTTGAAGGAGCAAGCCAAAAGCAATTACTTAATATGAAATTTGTCCAGGTGCCTACCAGAGATGATGGTGAGTGGGAAAATTTATTTTTATACTGTGGAAAGTGTGCTTTATACTTTGCAGGTGGAATCAAGAAAAACTGTTTGCCCTGAAGATCTCACAGGTTACTTACAAAAAGCTTTCAGTGTTTCACCTTCTGTGTAAGCCCGGAGGAGCAAAGATCTTTGAACATTAGGGAAGAGTCAGAAAATATATAAACCATGTCATGAAAAAGGGTAAGAACAGAGGTTTATATTGTAAATGCTAGAAAACCCTCCTGTTCCAGGCTGGTAGAGGAAATTGAACATAGGAGGCAAGAAATATAGAACCTGATATAAATCACAGAAAGATAAATAAAAATCTCTCATTGCTTTCCCTGAGCTTTGCACAAAGGTTACAGTTACCTGTTTAATCAGCATGTTATTCCTTCTGTTAGTCCCTCTGGGGAACTGGGAGCAGCTCCACATCTATCAATAGACAACTTCAAGTTATCTTGATTGATCGCAATTTTTCTCAGTGCTCTGGAAATAAAAACAAATACTTCTGTCATCTTCCTTTACAGAATAACTTTTGGTGTCTTTCTGATCCATAAGAAAAAAAAGAAGGACTTAGAGAGATAAGAATATATAAGCCTTCACACAAATGATATTAACCTATATTACTAATGACTAGAGAGACAACTTCAACATTTCTGGACTCATATGAAAACAGATTCACATTTTGGCTATATTAAGAAAGATTAGTGCCTGTGAAGCTAGAGGAGAATTTTACTTTGCTTTAGAAACCTCTATTAAAAAAATCAGATCTCCTTCTTTTCTTTTCCACAGTTATACCATAATAAAAGTAATTTTAAAAAATCCATACTTTACTGTATTTTTACAGTACTGTGGTATTTATAATCATCTTCAATTTTTTTATTAACTGAAAGGTATTTTACAAGGTATGTCTCTTTGCAGTTTACTGTTGTCACATTTATGAAGCAAAAGTTGAGATAACATTATTTCAATCTGGATACAATTTACATCAAAATAAACTGAAAAGATAGACAGAGGATGACTCATTTTTTTTCCCTTCTCAATCTGAAATGAGGAAATTATAAAAGTTTTCTAGTTTTCCCCTAAATAAAACCTTGACAGCTGAGTGCTGTACAAAGATAATATCTTTGTAACTACCTTGTATGATCAGTACTTTCTTGGTTCAGTGAGGGAATTGAAAAATAATGTGAAACCTAAAACTAAAATTCAAGGAGAAATATTTTTCACCTAGATTTACATTGTCCTTTCACTAAACAGTGTTCTGAACAAAGAGGAAGACTAGTGTTTAATTTCCATCTTAAGGCATTTTATAATATCAGCCCACTAAGTTCGTGGCATTGTCTTGTATCTCTTTTTAGTTTGTTTAAAACTTTCACAGTTGAAGAACTAACATTTGTTAACTTTATATTTTAGATCAGAAGAAAAGTAACACAAAACTGTTGATTCCAAAACCCTTGAATATTTTATCCTGCTAACAGGCAATATTCATGTGTTCATAATGATGGTAAGGAATTACCAATCAGTTAAGTAGAAGGAAAGAGATTCTCAAACCATAAGACCTTTCCTACAGGAGAGATTTAACATCATTATTTTTGAAATATGACCTTCCCAGAAGCATTTGTAATTATACTTCCAAATTAGAACTAATATACTCTCGAAACCAGTCTCTGAGTTACTGAGCATATCAATTCCATTCCACAGAAAAAGTGAGTTTTCAAAATAATGTTGGAAACTTTATACTACAGAGAAATGCAGATATTCTTGAATCTTAAATAATAAGAAGTATCATCTTCTTTGTGAGGTGCTAGCAATGAATGTTAAATGCAGATTCATCTTGCTGTCAGACTTGAAAATAAGATGTAAAATGAAATAAATTTTACTAATATTGAGAATGATTTTTACTCTTCTGCCTACTTCTATATATTAATATAATAAATAGTGAAATAAAAATATCTATACTGTTCATAAGCTAGCATATACAGTTATTTGTTGCCAGATTTCCTTTTGCAGATAATCTAACTTGTATTATATTTATGGTGTACGGCTGAATGCTGAATCATAATTGAGATCTGATAATAACAAAAGGAGGGACAACACAGTGGGAAGATTGTGGGATATTCACAGAATCTTAGAATCACCTAGGTTGGAAGGGACCTTTAAGATCATCAAGTCCAACCATTAGCCTAGCACTGCCAAGTTTCTACTAAACCATGTCCTCAGCGCTACATCTACATGTCTTTTAAACCTCCAGGGATAGTGACTCAACCACTTCACTGGGCAACCTGTTCCAATGTTTGATAACCCTTTCAGTGAAGAAATTTTTCCTAATAACCAATCCTAAACCTCCCCTGGCACAACTTGAGGCCATTTCCTTCTGCCCTATCGCCTGTTCCTTGGGAAAAGAAACCAACCTCTAGCTCTCTACAACCTCCTTTCAGGTAGTTGTAGAGAGCAATAAGATCTCCCCTCAGCCTCCTTTTCTCCAGGCTAAACAATCCCAGTTCCCTCAGACGCTCCTCATAAGACTTGTGCTCTAGGCCCCTCACCAGCTTTGCTGCCCTTCTCTGGACATGCTCCAGCACCTCAATGTCTTTCTCGTAGTGAGGGGACCAAAACTGAACACAGTATTCAAGGCGGGGCCTCACCAGTGCCCAGTACAGCAGGACAATCACTTCCCTAACCCTGCTGGTCACACTATTCCTGATACAAGCCAGGATGCTGTTGGCCTTCTTGGCCACCTGAGCATACTGCTGGCTCATATTCAGATGGCTACTGACCAATACCAACAGATACTTTTCCACCAGGCAGCTTTCCAGCCACTCCTCCCCAAGCCTGTAGTGTTGCATGGGGTTGTTCTGTCCCAAGTGCAGGGTCTGGCACTTGGCCTTGTTGAACTTCATACCACTGGCCTCGGCCCATTGGTTCAGCCTGTCCGCATCCCTCTTTAAAGCCATCTTACCCTCAAGCAAATCAACACTCCTGCCCAGCTTGGTGTCATCTGCAGACTTACTGATGGTGACTTGATCCCCTCATCCAGATCATGGATAAAGACATTAAACAGAACTGACCCCAATACTGAGCCCTGAGGAACACCACATGTCACTGTCAACCAACTGGATTTACCTCCATTCACCACAACTCTTTGGGCCCGGCCATCCAGCCAGTTTTTACTCAGTGAAGCTTACGCCCATCCATGCCACGAGCAGCCAGTTTCTCCAGGAGAATGTTGTGGGAAACGGTGTCACATGCTTTACTAAAGTCCAGGTAGACAATATCCACAGCCTTTCCCTCATCCACCAAGCAGGTCACTTTGTCATAGAAGGAGATCAGGTTAGTCAAGCAGGACCTGCCTTTCATAAATCCATGCTGACTGTGCCTGATCGCCTGGTTGTCCTGTATATGCCACGTGATGGCACTCAAGATGATGTGCTATGTAACCTTCCCCAGCACCTAGGCCAGCCTGACAGGCCCTAAGTTACCCATATCCTTCTTCTGGCCCTTCTTGTGGATGGGTGTCACATCTGCGATCTTCCAGTCAATTGGGACCTTTTTAGCCAGGACTGCTGATAAATGATGAAAAGTGACTTGGTGAGCACTTCCGCCAGCTCCCTCAGTACCCTTGGGTGAATCCCACCTGGCTCCATGTGTATGTCTAAGTGGTGTAGCAGGTAGCTAAGCATTTCCCCTTGGATTGTAGGGGGTTCATTTTGCTCCCTATCCATGTCGTCCAGCTCAGGGTGCTGGGTACCAAAGCAAATTGTAGAGGTTGTTACTGAACCTCCTATCTCTTGTGGTAATAGATCTACAGAGTAGAAGAAAAATGGTTCACGCTAATGAAAAAAAAATCCACTCTGTGACACTGAAGTGCTGGATTACTCTAGACTGCGAGGGTAAACATTTCTGAGAGGTGCACAAACCACTTTCCATCTTCTTTCTTTTTATTTCCTATTATAAGATTTGGTTTAATTCTAAACTTCTAGGAAGAGTATATCTCTGTAAGGTTTCTCCAACATTAACACAATTCAGATAGAGATTAGAGGTAAGAGGTTACATCTTCTATCTCTGAGGACTGACCTGATGCAGCTTGCAAAAAGGTGCTCATCTGAGTACCATGTACAGATATTACATATCTAATGGCACTCACCTAGGTTCCAAAACATTTATCCCACACACTAAATCACATGCACTATATACAATTATATTTTGAACAAATGCATGTACACCTTTCACCCCAGAGCCGTAGTCTTTGACTGAAAAAGATACACCTGGAAGGAGAACTCAAAACCTTTCCCACTAGCTGTGCCTTGACTGCTCAGACTACAGATCAGTATATCTGATCTCCTGCTCTCATTTCGATCCTATTATTCTTTTATTTGCACCTCTAAAATTATTCACCACAGAAAAAAGACAGGAGGCTATTCTGTAGTGCACAAGACTAGACTTTTAACTGCCAAGGGGCTTTCTTGGAGGATGGCAACAAATGATGTGGGGGTAGAATCAAGCTGTTACTCTTCCCAGGAAAACATTTGTACCAAGAGTCACACAGCAGTATTTAATCTGTCTTTGTTTTACATTGACAACCAATGCAGCTGCTGTGCACTAAACTCAGTGCTGCCTGCTGTGCATAAATTTGCATTTGATTTTTTATTCCCATCAAGATTATTTTGAAGCAGATCTCCTAATTTTCCCCACTTACTGTACTTCATTTTGTATCGCAGAAATGAGTTCTTTTTGGAAATGAAACAAAAAAGCATGCTCCAAAAGGATGCCTAATGTGGTCTAGTTGCTAAGAGACATTCAGTTCATGGGACCAGAGAAGAGCTACTCCAAAATGAAATACTTGAACTGTTCAGGGGGGACATCAGCACCAACTGTTTTACTGTGTGGGTCTACACCTCTACCACACTGCTTGCTAATGCAGACATAGTCTATATGTGTTGACTGATCAGAGCAAGACTAATTAATATTGCCATTTCAGAGACCTAGAAAAAATTGAGGTGCTTTTTTTTTAGAGACTGAGTCATGACAGAGTTCAAACAGGAGCCTAGGAGTTTGGCTAGGCAAACTGATTAACGTTTCCACGTGCTCAAATTCTTGGGTGATTAAGAAATTTTGAGTGGTTGGCATTTAGTGCTTAGCCAGGTTATATGTGTACTAGCAAATAAAACAGAAAAAGGACATGGCTGCAGACACAGGTACAGAGTCATCTGTACTATTTCATCATTAGCACACTCACAACTTTTTGGTCTGTGCAGGTTAAAACATCTCTTAGACAGCAGACACACACAGAACAAGGGAAAGTGAAGCCCAAACACTCTTCCCAAAATCACTGATGCCATGCTCTGAGGGAAAAGTTCACCTCTCCATAAAAGGTGTTGAAGAGCCATGGTAACTTTCTCATGTAACACTGTTCTGAAACACACCAGTTCCTGTCCACATCAGGTGGGCTCCTCCAGGATAATCGGTTGTGACAGAAATGGAAGGACTGCAAGCAGAGACCTATAAGAAAAGAATTCATACAGACTGCAAATTCTTTAGTAAATTCCAATATTTCATTCGTTATATCTGGAAGTAAATTATCTGATATGTATTGAGAAACTTCTAGGGTACTAAATACTTAGCAATGAAAAGAGTGAAAACCAAATCTTCCTCCCAGTACTGGTCAACTTATTAGAGAGTTAATATCTATCCAAAAGTTAGCTTTAAAGAATAAATCCAAGAAAATGCTAAAAAGTGTTCTGGTGTCAATGGTTTCACAAAGAAAATTATACTTGTATAAATGAGAGTAAAAAAGAAGACAGAAAAGGGAAGTTTCCCATTAGGCAAAAATAAAAAGACAGTAGGAAACATGAAAAATCATGAATGAACAGGGAAAAGGGCATTCTAGAAAAACATGAAGATGCATAATAAATCCAGTTTCCAGAGCACGGCATTTATTTAGGAATCATGAGACATTAATAAGATCATTATTACCTTGTGCATACAATTTTTAAGTGCTTATCTTATTTAGGACAAAGAATTCAAGTGTGTTTTGGAAGTGGGTTCTATCCTCCATAGTATTTTTTTGAAAAAATAGGCTAGCAATGTCTACAGTTTATAAGTGCAGAATTAGTGCATATAGTAATATGATACCAGAAGTATAGCCCTGAATGGAGACTTTTAAGCATTGTTTGCTGTTGTTTATAGCGTTCAAAACAGACCACAAACCCTTTGAGCTAAATCAATCCATGCTCATTTTCAATTTAAAAGGGATTTTTTTGAAAGTATAGGAAAATATGAGTTAGCTACTTTGGAGTTACCTGAGCATGAAAATGTGGTTTTTATCTCTAAATATGACTTTTTTTGCATTCATATTTCAAAAATAGTTTCATTTTCAAACTTGACATATAGCATGTATTGTCACATACAGGAAGTATATGCTTTGAAAAACAGAGCAGAAATTAAAAATAAATACATAGAGAGAGAAAAAATAATTTTTATATGAACCATAGTCAGTTCCTGAATTTGTTACTGTTGTTCTTCTGCATGGTGGGAACAATCCTGCTAAAATGTTTGTAACTGTAAAATTCTATATTGGTGCAATTTTACTGTTGACCATGCACATATTTGGGAGTAAAGGAAGCAAAACAACTGCATCTGTTATTTAATCTGTGCCAAAATGCAATAGTGTTAACATATAAACCAAAAGCAAACAATACCTATAGGCCAATAAACTATGCTGTAACATTCAGTACCTTGCCTTATGTATACCATATTACGTCCATCTATTTTATTTTGTTTTGGATATGCTAGACTTTATAAATCATTTAATTATGAAACATCTCACAACAACCAAAACCTTATTTTGAAAAATGGACTTATATTAATTATACAGCTGATTTAATGCTTGGACTTGATTACAATCAATAGGTCAAATTTTCATAATGGGAACAGTCAGTAGCAAACTGCAGCATCTAAAGTCACTGTAAAAATACTTTGAGCAACCTAAGGGTAAATCCATACTATACAATAAAGTACTCTGAAGCATGCTGAACCAGGCTGAGGTGTGTCTCTGGCATCAGGTGGCCCAATCAGATCTTGGCAGAGATTTTGGAAGCTGAATTAGCTGCATCACCTATTCTTGAGTCTCACCCAAAACCAGGACTACACTTGGCAGAAACATTATGCTCCCACATGTTATGATGACTGCAGTCATAGAGCTAGTGTCATTGCTACCAGCTGCGAATGAAGGCTGTGGTCAAACGGGGCATGTACCACCACTCCATTATATAGATAAAATTGTTGGCTGACAGGCAAGAAAATAGACAATAGAGTAAAAGGTTAGTTGTCACAGTGTAGGGAAGTCACCTAGAGAGCTTTAAGGCTTTTTTAAAATATAAATATAGATGCATATATATATATAAAAATAGCTGTATTTTATATATGTGTATATATCTACAAAAACATCTGGAAAGGTGGTAAAGAGTGTAAAGTTGGCTGATTTTATGAAGTTATTCAGGGGAGTAAGGACATGGCAGATTATGAAGGGTGTTAAGAGACATTATAAGGCAATAAAATGGAAGATGAAGTTGACTGTAGATTAACGTAAAATGTAGCACACATGAAGAAACTATTCCAGTTTCATATATTAAAAGCTGGGCTTGGTGATGACTGTTACTATTCAGAAGCAAGACAGGGAGTTTCATAAAAACATCAGGTCAGGGCCTGACAGAAGTCAAAAGAAAACAAGCAAAGTGTAATGAATTATCAGGAAAGAAATAAAGAATATAACCAGAACATTATGCCACTGTTGCAAACTCAGAGTCTGCCCACAGTTGTGCAGTTCTTGTCCCCTCAGTTCTGAAAAAGATACAGGAAAACTTGAAGAGTTTCAAAGGGCTACAAGAGCTAAATTAACTTAAGGGTATGTTTTAAAAAAATTGCAAAATGAAGGGTTTTAAGAGCATGGACAACAACCAACTGTCCTCTGTCTTTCCCATGTAAATTCTAGGACTGTGAAATGAAGGGTGTGAATACGATATAAAACATAATACTGGCTAGATGGATCCTTGATAAGTTAGTCTTTATTATATTTTGGTGTTCTTAGTGAGCAGAGACTTTAATCCTTCCTAGATTGACACTCATCAACCTGGACAAAGCAGGTAGTTTTCCCATGAAAATATAAGTTGAGATTCCTTTTATCAAATGAATGCCCTAGGATAAAAACAAAAAAGTAGAAGTGTTAATTATACTGCAGGTTCCTTTGGCAACCATCAAAGTTTCGTATGATGATGGCTAGGGTTCCTGAGTACTGAAGGCAGTGTATTATTTAAGTCCACAAGCTGCAAGGGTCTGAAAGGAGCTGCATTGCCATCATGTCCCTCAAATGAACAAGGATATCAGTGCACATAGTGCTGAAATGGTGCTGAAGGTTTGGTAATCATCACTAGGTACTATTTCCACTTACCAATTTGTTTCCTATTTAATATTAATAATTTTGTATGTATATTACAGCATAGAAGAATACTGTTCCTTTAATGGCATCCACAATAGCGTTCACATTCATGTAGCAAGGGTAAAAAAAAATAAATAGTTTTTTAAAAAAAGAAAAAGTGGCAGTATCCTTTTCCTAGATGAGAAGACCTCAGACCCAGCCACAAAGATATCCAAAAATATTTAGCCATACCTCGCCTTAACATTTCTATGCTCAAGCAATTCAAAAAACTATGTCTAGAGCCAAATTTAGGTGGAAGATGGACAACTAAATCTTCATATTTTCAGGTACCCAAAATTCTGCTTATTTTTTTGTCTAAAGGCACTTTGAACTTGACAGTAATGATTTACTGCCTTCTAGATCAAGCCTGTCTTCCACAAGAATCCACAAAAGCTTTACTTTTTTACTTTCTTCACTTTCAAGGTCAGAGGACTGAAAAGAGCACAGGCAAGAGGGTGTTTGCAGAATACATTTATTGAATGAGTACCATAAAAAAAAAGCAGACTTAACTACCATTTTCCTGAAGAAGGAGGCCAGAAGAGTTGTCAGCGTCCTTTAGATAAGGATTTAGTGCTTAGGACATTCATTCAGGACATGAGATATTCTTGGTTTAATTTCTCCTCTGCGTGAGGAGACTTAAAACCAGAGTTCTATTTATGCACTTTACACTTCAAATACTTAATCAGCCCTCGGAGCTGAATCCAAACTCCAGATGTCCCAGAGGAAAGTCATAAGCACTAAATTACAGACCTTGTTCGCTCACTTTTCTTTATCCCATCCCCTCTTCTCCAACACAGTTAGTCCAGAATTGCTTTAGACCAAGTGGAAAAGCTTCAGACAATGCAGATGGCGCTCCTCACACACTCATTCCTCACTCCTCACACTAACCCTCTGTTACCCGGCTCTAGAATTCCAGCCCACTGCTCTAGATATAAAAAAAAAAGTAGCCCACAGGCTGTGCACTCGCTGGGCAGCACAGTGTCCCAGGACTTGCCTGACATGGCTGAGAGAGTTTTAGTCTATGCCTATTGCCTAAAATGTTTTAGCTTAAAATGTGTCTTAGATATGGTAAAAGCCCAGCATTCACTGCATAACAAGAGCACTGTTGTGCCAGGGGATAATGGGGGAGGCTGTTCTGCGGCTTTCACAATTTAGCCAGCAGTTAATGAGAAGGAAGCAGGTTGTTTTAAGAAAATACATAAAAAGTCATCCAGGCAGACGCAAGATCGCAGTGGAATGTGCCCTCAGGACCGATACTGGACTCCTCCAGACAAACACCTTTGGCCACTGATGACTTGCTGTGTTGGCCCACCTCTCTTTGTGAGGAAGACAGTCACCACTGACCAGAAGATCCAGGGGATCTTTGGAAGGGTGAGCCTAACAATAGAATCATAGAATCGTTTAGGTTGGAAAAGACCTTTAAGATCATCCAGTCCAACCATTGACCCTACTCTACCAGGTCTGCCACTAAACCATGTCTCTAAGCACCACATCTACACGACTTTTCAACACATCTAGGGATGGTGACTCAACCACCTCCCTGGGCAGCCTCTTCCAATGTTTGATCACACTTTCAGTGAAAAAATTTTTTCCTAATGTCCAGCCTAAACCTCCCCTGGTGCAACTTGAACCCGTTTCCTCTTGTCCTATCGCTAGTTACTTGGGAGAAGAGACCAGCTCCCATCTCACTACAACCTCCTTTCAGGTAGTTGTAGAGAGCAAGTAGGCCTCCCCTCAGCCTTCTCTTCTCCAGACTAAACAATCCTAATTCCTTCAGCCGCTCCTCATAAGACATGTTCTCCAGACCCCTCACCAGCTTTGTTGCCCTTCTCTGGACACGCTCCAGCACCTCAGTGTCCCTCCTATACTGTGGCGCCCAAAACTGAACACGGGACTCAAGCTGCAGCCTCACCAGCGTTGAGTACAGGGGCACAACCACTTCCCTACTCCTGCTGGCCACACTTTTCTTGATACAGGCCAAGATGCCATTGGCCTTCTTGGCTACCTGGGCGCACTGCTGGCTCATGTTCAGCCGGCTGTCCACCAGGACCCCCAGATCCTTTTCTGCCAGGCAGCTTTCCAGCCACTCCTCCCCAAGCCTGCAGCGTTGCCTGGGGTTGTTGTGACCCAAGTGCAGGACCCAGCACTTGGCCTTGTTAAACCTCATGCAGTTGGCTTCAGCCCATCCATGCAGTCTGTCCAGATCTCTCTGCAGAGCCTTCTAATACATGAACATTCACTTAGATTAAGTGTACCCTCAACAAAAATAATGCATATTGAAGTTGTTCTGAAATTGGTAAGAATTAAACACTTAAATACCCAAATGGCACAAGATGGTCTTCATATTACCTAAACAGTGCAAACGTCTAAACTACAACGAAATTACTAAAGTATCTAAATCATGTAAACAAATTTGAATATTCAACTTGGTATGTATTATCATATATTGTGTACTTAACAGTTCTCCATAAATTTGGAACAATCATTGACAAACATTGTTGCAGAGAGTGGTATACTATGTTAAGTATCATTTAATTTCTGAATCTATAGCCCTTACCCAGCTTGGAAAGGTCAGGAAAGTATTTTGTGAATCCTCCAAGTTTCAAAGTCTAGACCCAAAAGAATTTTGTTTATTGACAAATCATTGTTACTAATTACTTTTTTTTTCTTTCAAATATTCTAGCTACTTAATCAGGATGCACAAAGAATACATAAGTGATCAAACAATGCAAAATCTAAGTGGTAACAAACCTAAATTAATAGTTTGCAGACCATTTATATATTAGAAATTATTCTAGCTTACACAGTGAATATCGAACAGTGGATTCAGAAAAAAATAATTAAAAGAATTTGCAAGAGATTTGTTGAGAAAATTGGCTAAGTTTGCTGTAAATATTAAAAATTTTTCGAACAGCCTTTGTTATGATCTCCATTTTCATGGAATGAAAGAACTACTGAAAAGGTAGTTCTGTTTGGGCTTTTTTTATTGACCTTTTAATACCCCAAAATCACACTGGAGAGTACGTGTGGTCTGAAAAATAAACATGGTTCCAGAATTCTCATCATGTCCTCTGCTACACAAACAAATGCAATTTAATTACCTCATTTTGTAGTCTAAGATTAAAAGTTGGTGATAATAAATGTCAATATAAAAAGAACATTCAGATACTTAACAAACATGTAAGTTAATTAACTATTAGTTCCCTTCTTAAGAATTGCTTCTCAGAATCTGTTAGTAACAGTTAACAGCTGGTATATTAGTTAATGGGCAGAAACAATTTCAAGAACAAAGATAATAATATAAAAAACCAACTAGCTTTAGTAAAGATGGATTTTTCATAAGACTGCTGATATTGTACAGGGTAGTAAATATTCTGTAAAACAAGAGCATTTTGCAACAAGCAATACTGCAATACATCTACGTAGCATCATTTAAAAAAATTTCAGCTACAAAAAGACAAATAATTTTATTAAACTTAAGAAGGCCTCTTGATTCAAATATTACTACTTAAATCTATTGCAGGATCTTGGGCATTAGGTTGATTAGTTTTCTTGAATAGCAAATGGTAAGAGTATTAATGCAGACATTGTCAAAAAGGTGAACTTACTACCAGTGTAGTAATTTCAGTAATGAACTCACAGCATGTTTTATTGAATGAAAAGTGAAGTAAAGTGAATTAAAGCTTTGTATATTGAATTCATAGTTTGGTGCATCTTTGCTATTACAATAAAATGCATTTTATTTAAAATTAGTACATAGGAATGTATTTTCAATGTTCATATGAAAAGGAGGATAAGTGGACACAAACTTTAATGCTGTTCTTAAAACTGTTTTGGAATTTGCTTTTTTATTTTGACACTTTTTGTTCAAGAAAACCTGCAAACTGAGCTTTTTAAAAGATTCTAAACTTATGACATTAAAACAATACAATGTAGGTCTTTTGTTTGTTTAAGAAAGTATGCATTCATATGGGAAAAAAAGTGAGCTTCAACTTGCAATTCTCGTCATCTTTAAAAAAGGGACGAGAGAGAAGACTTTTGCAGATGTAAGAAGTGTAAGAAATAATTTCAAACTAATCCTGTTTTCCCAACAACTATTTTCTGAACAGCTAAAGCTTTTCAGTCAGAATGTCCCATTTTGTTTTGCATATATTTTTATCTACAAAGTGGAAACAAATAGCTGGCGATCACTAGAAACTTCATGTCAGATTTATAATATGGTTGTACAATTTTGTTATCTCCAATAAATTTAATAGAGTTACTACAACCAAGGGATTGGCAATTTGTTTTCATGAACAGCAAAATCTGTTACGTTGTCTAGTAAACCACATAATTTGTAAATTTTTTTGGTTCATTCACCTGTATAGCTTAAGTAAGAATCCCCAAATAGTTATTCATGTGAACATGAGGTTTGCATTATGTAGCACATTGCTTTATTTATTCGTTTGACATGTGACTATGGAATGACAAAATGACATTTAACTTCCAGCAGAACTCTAAGTGGTTACAGCTATAGTTCTTAAAAAAATTTTTAAAAGGCAAACACCATAATCATTAATAATATTTATAATCAATAGTGTTAAACTAGGCTATAGAAAGTTAAATTCATAAATTCAAATAAATATAATAGGTAGAATGGTAAATCAAAGACAGCTTGAGACTAGATTACTCAAGAATTCCTCAATAAAGCAAGGAGAGAGGCATTCCAGTTCACAGGATGTCTATATGGGTCTGGAAGCTTAAACAGTCAGAAAAAAGAAAACCCTTTTTTCTTCTGGAGCAGCCACTGGAGTTCAGACAGGATATCCCATAGAACCTAAAATAAGATTAGATTATGTCTTCATTAACAGTTAGTGTGAAGCAATAAGAATGCATCTGTAGTGCAAAAAAGTTAGTGCTGAGGATCTCATGTCCCCATTATACACATTTCATGGGAAGATTTTTTCATTTGTTTCT
The DNA here is from genome assembly GCA_008921705.1 of Burhinus oedicnemus. NCBI lineage: Eukaryota > Metazoa > Chordata > Aves > Charadriiformes > Burhinidae > Burhinus > Burhinus oedicnemus. The sequence continues at coordinate 474,859 of VFFE01005840.1, forward strand.
TTGTAGACTGGTCCACACTTTAAGTGTAAGTGGGACAGTTGATAGTTTCACATTAAATCCTGATCCCAACTAAACTTTGGTACAGAAACACACTGTATATCTATATGTGTGCACCTGAATTAAGACCAAGGTGTCTACTTTAAGTTGAGATGAATGACTCCTTAGAATTCGCTGCCTGTGTTAAATTTGGGCTTGGTTCTGTTGTTGAGTTTATAACGCTTTTAATGAACTTACAGCAGACCTACTAGATACTCTCCAACCTTTTGAAACAGCAGCTGGACGCCAAATGCAATAACCTTATTTATATCACTTAGTCATAAACACTTGTGCTTAAGTGCCTGAAATGAGCCCTAGATCTTCACTAAGATTTTGCAGACCATGTATGCAGGTAGACATTTCATTTTGATGTCTAGATTTGAACTGCCTTTTCAGATGTTTAGATACATCACTCTTGTAATCTTTTAAGGATCTTATATTATCAAAATGCTGTAAAATCTCATGTCCCATTGACATTAACATTTAATGCAAAGTTATTTCTAGCATCAAGGCATATCACCTACCTGCACGTCTGTAGCTATATAAATTCTAAAAAATAGACAGAAATCTGAAAAAAACACACATGTAGTAGATTTTATTCAAGATTCTGAAATAACTTCATAAATTTTGCTTTTTTCCTTTTCACATTATTATAACTTATCTTAACATCATAACATCAGGGTGGATGAGGTTTTGAACCTGATCTAGTGACAGTTGTCCCTGCTCACGGCAGGGGGCGTTGGACTAGATGATCTTTAAAGGTCCCTTCCAATCCAAACCATTCCGTGATCTGTTCTACGATCTTCTTTGTATCATTTACAACACATGTAAATTACTTTTCAAAAGACTAGAGGGAATTGCATTATACCTTCTCAGACAGGATTTACTGTTAATATCATGTAGCAATATCCCTCAATTCCAAAGTTAACATTTATGCAAACATCTATCAAAGTGAGATGGAAGAAAATGTTTTGTCCACTTTTTTTCTGGCTGACACAATATTTCACTGACACTAGAGGTCACTATCATATTCATTCTACCTTGAGAACAGATGAAGTAGGTAGTCTACCTTTAGACAAACTGGCACACAGGACATGTAAAGACTATAGGGACTATAGCAGACATAAGTTTGATATCTGATTACCTCTTGTTCTTCCCTTTCTTATCATTGACCTCTTTCTGTTTCACAGGTACTAAATACTCAGGTTTTCATGTTGTCTAATTCCTTATATTAGACTGTTTTCATCTTATATTTAATAGAAAATACTTTTCTTTTTCACTTTTCTTAGTGAAAAGACTACAAGTGAGATATATAACTGTTTTTTCCAGTGAAACCAAACATTTCTCCAAACTTTTATTCTCTTATAAATTTAGACTATCATGGCTACAAAGTTTTGATAGTAACACTACGAAGACCAGTAACTTGCCTCTAGTAGATATTAATATAAGGAAGAAAACATTAGGTTACTTCTTTACCTATTAATTAATTCTGGTAAATTCATGGTTAAAGTAACGCCTTGATAATTCTTCTGCTGGACATACTCACAAATACTGAATAACCCACTGCAGTTGTGAAGGTCAAGGGCAGCCTTGGTTGCAGTAACTGTGAGATTATGGACCTAAAATCCTGAAAGAAATGAGCAAGACAATTAATAGAATCACAGTCATAGACTTCAGGAGAGTAGACTTCAGCTTGTTCAGGGACTCTGCTAAGCAGGATACCCTGAGAGATCACCTTGGAAATCAAAGATGCTCAGGAAAGTCATTTTACTTCACCTCATCAAAGCTTAAGAAAAGTCCATTCCTATTGCAAGACCAGCATGAATGGACAGGGAATGCCTGCCTGAGACCAAATGCAAAAGGAAGTATAAGAGGCGGAAGCAGAGATGGACTACCCAGGAAGGATGGATAGAGAGGCATTGTCCAGCTGTGCAGGGAGGGCAACTCACTAGAAAGGACCTTTGCAGAGAAGGACCTGGGTGTCCTGTTGCATAACAAGTTAAACATTTTCTAGCAATGTGCGCTTGCTGGCAGAGAAAGCCAACTGCCTCCTGGGCTGCATTAGGGAGGGTGCAACTTGCAGGCTCAGGAAAGTGATTTTTCCCATGTGCAGTTTTTAGGCTGATACAGAGTTAAATTTTTTCATAGTAGCTAGTGTCAGGCTATGTTTTGGATTTGTGCTGAAAACAGCGTTGATAGTATAGAGATGTTTTTGTTATTGCTGAACAGTTCTTACACGCATCAAGTCCTTTTCTACTTCTCATACTACCCCACCAGTGAGTAGGCTGGGGGTGCACAAGAATTTGGGAGACGACACAGCTGGGACAGCTGACCCCAAGTGACCAAAGAGATATCCCATAGCATATGATGTCATGCTCAGCAATAAAAGCTGGAGGGAAGAAAGAGAAAAGGGGCGACATTCGGAGTTACGGTGTTTGTCTTCCCAAGTAACTGTTAGACGTGATGGTGCCCTGCTTTCCTGGCAATGGCTGAACACCTGCTTGCTAATGGGAAGTAGTGAATTAATTCCTTATTTTGCTTGCACTCACAGCTTTTGCTTTACCTATTGAACAGTCAACTCACAAGTTTTCTCACTTTTACACTTCTGATTTTCTCCTCCATCCCACCAGGGGGGAGGAAGTGAGTGGCTGTGTGGTACTTAGTTGCCTACTGGGGTTAAACCACGACATTCCCTCTTTTTGGTCCTTGTGAGACCACACCTGGAATGCTGCATTCAGTTGTGAGCTGCCCAGAACAAAAGAGGCACAGGCAAACTGAAGCAGATCCAGCAGAGGCCCGCCAAGATGGTCCTTGGGCTGGGGCACAGGACATTGGAGGAGAGTCTGAGGGTTCATTTTTTTCATCCTGGAGATGAAAATGGGAAATCTTACTACTATCTACAATTAGCTAATGAGAGAGTGATGGAGAAGATTGAGCTGGACTCTTCTTAGAGGTGCAAAGTGGTGGGATAAAAGGCAACAGATGCATGTTGTAACAAGGAAAATTCCAATCAGATAAAAGGAAAAACTTTTTCTCTATGAACATGGTCAAATAGTGATACAGTTGCCCAGAGAGACTGCAGAATCTCCATGATTAGAGATATTCAAAACTCCCCTTAAGACTGTCCTGAGAATTTGTTGTATTTGGACCTCCTTTGATGAGATATCTCCAGCATTCCCTTCCAACACATATTATTCTATGCCACTGCAAGAGTTTTTCTCCTCTATGTTAACTTTCCTCAGGATATATGTAGATCACACAGATTTAACTGTGCTAAGACCAGCAAAAGTTACATTTTCATTACTTTATTAGACCAAGCTGTACATTGGATGAATTACAAGAAAGTAAATTCAAACTCTGTTTTTAGTATGTGTCATTATTAGCCATTTTAAGTGAATGAGGAGGCACATAAGCGTGTCATTATTCTTGTGGAAATTGTTCTCATCATGTTTGTGGACAAATGGTGTACTTAACATGTCATTGTCTATGAGAAGAATGAAAGTGTCAGAACTCAACGTTTCTCAGAAGCCATTATGACGCTAAGCAGAAATCAGAGGAGAAAAGTCTTCTTGCAAATTATCTTTTTTGCTGGCACAAACCTGATGGACATGGTTTCTTAAGAATGCTAGAGGCAGCAGAGATATATTTTAAAACCATAATTTCCTGAGGTCACTGCAGCTATTCCTGAAATCTTGTTGGTATGTATATGGGAGTGACTATTAGCTATCTGACAGTTTTGTCTACCATTGTATGAGCCAACACAGGCAGGATGCAGGAACAACCACAAAACCACAGATGAAAGGCAAAAACCAAATTTAATCTTGATACCTCATGGACCAGGGGATGTCCAAAGCAGCACCTGGGCAGAGGCACGCAAGCGGGGGACACAGGCATCACAGAACGAGTGTCTTTATTAACGAGAGTCCTTGTTAGCAAGACAGTGAGAGAGTGAGAGCTCAGACTTGCTGTTCTTGCCTTTATTTCAAGGATTCAAGCAGGTGTAGTTTTCCACTGTGCTTTGATCTTTAACAGCAGGGCAGGAATCTCAACCGTGGTCAATGAGGTGTCCCTGAGTCCGTCGCAGACTTATGTTATCTAAGTGCAGATGTTCTACTTGTGAGCACATAAGATTGAACAATGATTAGTGTGATGTATGTGTTATCTAGCACCCCAGGTGTGAGTCACTCGAGCATGTTTATAATCCTCCTCACCAATCTTCCGTTACTTTGCCACAACCCTGTAGTTACAGAACTAAGCACATGTATCTAATTAGCTCATATTGGACATTGGCCTACTTTAGTCCCTCAAACTGTGATGCGCAGCTTCTTGAATACTTTCAAGAACTGATTTCCTTCATTTTAATTTGCATTTTACCCTGACTGCATTTTTTCATAATTACGTACATACACACACTCACAGCAATCTCATCTGGGGATAGGAACACAAGCAAAATTGAAAATGAAAGTAAGTATACTAACTTAAAGGGGAATTGAAACTTCTGAATGTTAAAATATCTGTGTTAAGAGCAATAATACAGGTAGGACAAGAGTCAGTTAATGGCTTTTGCAACATTTGCTTTTCTTTAGCTAGAATACTCCACTCTGGCATAGAATAAAATGTCCTGGTTTATTTGTCTTTTTTGTTGTTTTGTTTTGGTTTTTTTTTAACTTCTGCATTTCCCTTCATCTTCCCTTTTTTGCCTTAATAAATGCAATATACCTGTGGGTTAAATTTTTGGCCTTTCAAATATTCCAGTTAGCAAAGCATACCTCAACCTCAACATAGATTAAAATTATGTCAATCTCATCCTTCACTCTTATTCTGGTTTCTCTTTATATTTAAGTCTCTCACCCTAATTTCCATAGATCTGTCCATGGTAAGAGTAACACCTAGCTGAGAAGGAGACATGACTTTCCCTCATGCTGGCACAAGTCTGTAGACCCAGTTCTGTCACGAGCCAAGGACTGTCTCAAACCTCACCATTTTTTATTCCATGACAGTTTTCAATCTTGCTTTATGTAGCAAAAAGATATAGCAAACGTAACTGTAAATAACTCTTGTCACTTTCACACTGAGAAGAGAAACCAAGAAGATCACATCTGACAAACATGAATTACAAAATGAAGAAGACTTTCTGGGAGGGAGTTATATGAATACAGTAGGATTCTCTTCTGGATTTTACTACCTTTCCAAAAAGAGTGGAGTCTGTGCAACTGGTATCTGCCTGGGTAAAAATGCAAATTTTTTCTAATGATTATTGAATCATAGAATAATTTAGGGTGGAAAAGAGCTTTAAAATCATTGAGTCGAACGATAAACCTGACACTGCCAAGTCCACCACTAAACCATGTCCCTAAGTGCTACAACTTTTAAATACCTCCAGGGATGGTGACTTAACCACTTCCCTGGGCAGCCTGTTCCAGTGCTTCCCTTTCGGTGAAGAAATATTTCCTAATATCCAATCTAAATCTCCCCTCGTGCTACTTGAAGCCATTTTCTGTAATCCTACCTCTTGCTACTTATGAAAAGAGACTGACAATCACCTTGCTACAACCCTCTTTCAAGTAGTTGTAGAGAGCGATAAGGTCTCCCCTCAGCCTCCTTTTCTCCAGACTAAACAACCCCAGTTCCCTCAGCCGCTCCTCACAAGACTTGTGCCCAAGACCCTTCAACAGCTTTGTTACCCTTCTTTGGACATGGTCCAGCACCTCAACGTCTTTGTTGTAGTGAGGAGCCCAAAACTGAACACAATATTTGAGGTGCCTCTCTTAATGTGAACTGTTACCGCATTATATACCTATGCATAACTTTACTCTTGTCTTTGGTAGAAGTATGAAAGAGATCCTGATCATCACTTCTCATTAAAGGCCTCACATTTTCACTTTTTGAAGCGGAAAGCAAATTAATTTTCCTGTGTGACCATACATTCCAACCGGATCATTTCTATTTACAATCCATTCTCCGACTTCAGACCAGTTATTACATCTGTAATATGTAACATCAACATTATCTTTGAATGAGTGATATTCATTTTAACCCATGTTAAGTCATATCATGACACAGCTACTTCATTCTACACCATGCTGAGTAAAATGACTGCACTATATCACTCATTCATCTCACAGGATAAGTATAATTAATTTCTATTTAGAAAGGATTTTATGATTTTCAGAAGAATTATATATTTCTATGTAAATTTTATCAATAATCAAAATTCATGAAAAGAAATACAGAAGACAAATTCAAAAAACTGAAAAATATATCGTTTGAAAAGAGAAAAAAGTGTTTGCATGATAACATGAATAAATCATAGGATTGACTGGGGAAAACGAAAAGATCAGTAAGGTTCTACAAATTTACTTTTCAGTTTGCTCACATTTGATATTGATGAATGAATTACCTGTGATGTAAGCTTTGAGATAAATTTTTAACCAGGCATTTAGGTACCAACGAATACATTGGTGTTTCTGTATCTGTATATCATGATCTGTTTTCCTTTTCATTCAAATGAAAATGATATTAGAGATACCATATTTATATATGATATTAGAGAAAGTATATTTGTTTTAAATAATGCAAAAATCTTGTCTGAAGTGAAGGGATTTGTCAGGTTATGCAGCTATTTAAAAAATCTACTGTGTAAATAATTATATTTGCAATTTGTATCTGATATGTTTTCAGCTATGTAAGCAAATGTATTGTGTATCTCTTTTCTCAGAGATTCTGTAATTTTTTCTTTTTTCTTCAAACACATTAGCTATGACTCATACAAAAAAAAAAAAGGTGCTTTTAGTCCTGTCTTTTCACTAACATAAATAGAAACGATCGTCCCAACTCTCTGATCATTTCTGTGGCCTTCCTCAGGACACGGTCCAGCAGCTTCATGTCTTTCCTCTGCTGAGGGCTTCAGAGCTGGACGCAGTAGTCCAGGTGGGGTCTCACCAGAGCATAACAGAGGGGCAGAATCACCTCCCTCAACCTGCTGGCCACAATTCTTTTGTTGCAGCCCAGGATACGATCAGCTTTCTGGGCTGTGAGTGCACATTGTCAGCTCATGTCCAGCTTTTCATCCACCGATACTCCCAAGTCCTTCTTGGCAGGGCTGCTCTCAACCTCTTCATCCCCTAGCCTGTATTGGTAGCAAGGGTTGCCCCAAACCAGGTGCAGGACCTTGCACTTGGCCTTGTTGAACCTCATGAGGTTCACATGGGACCACTTCTCAAGCTTGTCCACATTCCTCTGAATGGCATCCCATCCCTCAGACCTGTCAACTGCACCACTCAGCTTGGTGTCATCCACAAACTTGCTGAGGGTGCGCTCAATCCCGCTATCTATGTCATTGATGAAGATATTCAACAGTACTGGTCCCAGTACAGACCCCTGAGGGACACCACTCACCACTGATCTCCATCTCAACATTGAGCCATTGACCACTGCCCTCTGGACACAACCATCCAACCAATTCCACATCCACCAAACAGTCCACCCAGCAAATCCACCTTTCTCCAATTTAAGGAGAAGGATATTGCGGGGGACCGTGACAAAGACCTTACAGAAGTGCAGATAGATGACATTGGTAGCGCTTCCATTGTGCACTGACGTAGTCACTCCATCATAGAAGGCCACCAGGTTGGTCAGGCAGGACTTGCTCTTGGTGAAGCCATACTGGCTGTCTCAAATCACTTCCTTGTCCTCCACGTGTTTTAGCCTGGCTTCAAGGAGGATCTGTTCCATGATCTTCCCAGGCACAGAGGTGAAGCTGAGAGGTTGCTAGTTCCCAGGGTTCTCCTTTCTACCCTTTTTAAAAATGTGTGCAATGTTTCCCTTTTTCCAGTCACTGAAGACTTCACCTGACTGCCATGACTTTTCAAATATGATGGAGAGCAGCTTGGCAACTGCATCAGCTGGTTCCCTCAGGACTCTGGGGTGCATCTCATCAGGTCCCATAGATTTCTTTATATTCAAGTTCCTCAGGTGGTCATGAACCTGATCTCCTACAGAGGGAGGGACTTTTCTCCCCCTGTCCTTACCTTGTGGTCCATTCACTTGAGAGGTGTAGGGAGAGAGGTTGCCAGTGAAGATTAAGGCAAAAAATCTGTTGAGCACCTCAGCCTTCTCCTCATCCATTGTTACCAGTTTGCTAGTCTTGCTTATCAATGGGGGCATGCTTTCTTTGGCCGTCCTTTTCTGGCTGACATATCTGTAGAATCCCTTATTATTATTCTTTGCATCCCTCACCAAGTTCAGATCCAGCTGTGCCTTCCTGACTCCATCCCTACATAACAGGGCAGCGTTCCTATAGTCTCCTCAGGATACCTGTCCCTGTTTCCACTGCCTGTACATTTTTCTTCTTGTCCTTTAGTTTGGCCAGCAGTTCTCAAATCAGTCATGCAGGTCTCTTGCCTTCCTTTCCTGATTTCTTGCAGCTGGGGATTGAGAGCTTTTCTGCTCTGTGCAAAGCTCGCTCTTTCTCCCTAAAGAAAGATCTGCTAGCTCTGTTCTGCTTTCTTGGCCCTCAGGGCACTTTCCCAGGGGGTCCTATTGACTAACTGCTTGAAGAGCTGGAATTTTGCTTTCCTAACATTCATGGTTCCTGACCCATATCCCTCAGGACTGCAAACTCCACAAGTGCATGATCACTGCAGCCCAGGTGTAAAGGTGGACAGAAAAACAAGAGGTCTCGAAGTTCACCTGCTGCCATACTGATAACAAAGGGGATACATGCTTGGTTATCAGAGCAACCAGACCCTGTTTCTCACAGCTGTGCTATACCAAGTGCTGCCCAAATGACAAAGGCAGGAAAAGGGTCTCCTGTTTCTCATGACTGTGCAATACCGAGTGATGCCCAAGTGATAAAGGCAGGAAAAGATTATACGGCAACCGTGTCAAACGATGATTTGCTGAGCAAAGGTGACCATAGCGCTGATGGGCCGAACTGTAAGTCAGCAGGAACTATAACCTGGTGCTGTGCCTTACCCCAATTGGGACCCTCACCACCGTCACGACTTGAGAACCATGGATCCACGGGACACTGCTGACTCTAGAGGATCGACGGGACGCCACGGACCTGTGGTGGTGACTATACTCTTGCTGTGCTCCGTAATACTGCTTCTCCTTTCTACCATTTCTCTACTTCTGCCTTTACTCTATCGCTCATCTCAGTGACCATTGCTAGGAAATAACAATAAAGCTCTAGTGAACGGCATTTGACCTCGTTTGTGTCTTAATCTCACGCTTGGAATTATTATGAACCTCCCCCGGACCCTCAATCTGACTGGGACGTAACACCAGGCTGCCTCCAATCTTGACATCACAAATTAGCTCACTTGCGTTGGTGACCATCAGGTCTGGTATCCCATCCCCTCTGGTATGGCTAGTACCTGGCTTAAGAAGTTATCTTTAATGCACTCCAGGAGTCTCCTGGATTGCCTACAGCTCACCATGCTATTTTTCCACCATGTGTCAGGGTGGTTGAAGTGCCCCAGCAGGATGAGAGCCTGCGAGCATGATGCCTCCGGTAGCTGGAGTAAGAAGGCTTTGTCAATAGGCTCCCCTTGATTGGGTGGCCTGTAGTAAACATCAGCCACAAGGCTGCCTTTGTTGCCTCAGTCTCTAATTCTTACCCATAAGCTTTCAGCTGGCTCATGGCTATTTTTCAGAGACAGCTCTTCACAAACTATTCATTTCTTCATGTTGAGGGCAACCCCTCTGCCTCTCCTTCTTCACCTGTCCCTTCTGAACAGCCTATAGCCATCGATAGCCACACTCCAGTCATGTGATTTGTCCCACCAAATTTCAGTAATGGCAACAAAGTCGTAGCTTTCTAGAAGCACAGTGGCTTTCAACTCCTCTTGTTTGTTGCCCATGCTGCGTGCACTGGTGTAGAGGCACTTCTGCTGAGCTGTCAGCCGTGTCACTTTAGATGAACACGCCTTAATTCCTGTGGGGTATTTCACTGGTGTTTCCCTCTTGGCTCCTAATACCTCAGGAACCCCTGGCTCATCTCTGTAAGACTTCAAGTGTGTTGCAGTGTAGCCAGCACATCTCACAGAAACAGCCTGAGGGCCCTCCCTAGCACCCTATCCCTCTAACCTTGGCACGTCATCCCACAGCTTGTCCCGGGCAAGCCTGATATTATTCCCCTGCCCCTTCAAGTCTAGCTTAAAGGTCTGTCAATAAGCCCCACTAACTTGTGAGCAAAGACCCTCTTCCCCCTTTGAGAAAGGTGAATGTCATCTGACACCAGCAGGCCTGGGGCCATGTAGGCCATCGCATTATGGAAAAACCCAACATTGTGTTGGTGACACCAGCCATGGAGCCACACATTAATAGACTGGGTCCATCTGTTCCTTCCAATGTCACTGCCCGCAAATGGAAGGAGAAAGAAAAAAATAACCTGTGTTCCAGATTCCCTTACCAACATAGAGTCATCCTGAGAGAATTTGAAAGTATTTTTTAAGCAATGGAGCACTTTGAGTAAAAAAATTTGTCCCTTCCCTTTTCTGTGTTACTCTGAAGTTGATAAAAACCAAAACCACCGAAACATAGAGGTCCAATTGAAAAGTATGCATTTGTCAAGGTGGGAAAAGACATTCATTCCTGAATTAGATACTCTGGACTTTTTCTCTTTATATTAATTTTTTTTTTTTTTTTTTTTAATGGAGAAGTAATTGTTCTACCATGTCATGTCTGGGGCATTCCTCAGAGTAACCAGAGACATGATTTCATCCTCTGTGGGCAGAAAAGAGACTTGAACTCTGACTGTGTTATTTCTTGGTTTAACAGGAAAAAAAAAAACAGTATTATTTTCAGCATTTCCTCAGGCTTAGCTTTTAGGAAGGTTATATATAATTTGACCATGTTTATGAGCCTGTATCTCAATGATAAATATAGGGAGAATACTTTCTGTTTTAAATATGAATGAGCACAAGGTCAATCACATCACCACTGGCAGAACTTTGCAGTTTTGCCTTTTACCAGTGCTGTGTAAGACTGTAGAAATGGTATTATTTTTAAAATGCAGAAACTATTCAAGTTTTTCAATGCATAGAAATATATGTAACTTTTCATTTAACTCATTGAATATATAACTTATGTTTACATTTTATCTTCTCCAATTCTTAATAGAAGAGAAATTGTTATAGAATAAGAAGCATAATAGAAAACATTGACTCATAAATATCATTAGTTTTTTATTCTTCTCACTGCTATAAAAAGGAAGTTGCAAAGTTCTTTCATGACATAAAAATACAGAAATGGTAAAAAAAATCAGTCTGATGGTTATGAAGTCAACAAAAGCATTTTAAATTGACACAAAACAATTTTTTGTTTATTCACTCGCAGCAAAGTATTGAACAACAACCACAGTATACTGTTATGAGACTGAAATAATAAATCGGTGAATAACACCATTATAATAGAATATTATTAAGACTGTGCTTTATTAATGCACTAAAGACTCTATTTGAAAAATAAAAGTTTATAAAGATGCCTAAGTAAATATATACTGATAAACACAACACAGAATCAGTCAGCACAATAGCATGCCATTTCTTTCAGAAAATGTTATAAGATTGACAGAAGAACATAGTAGAAATTTTAATACCATATCCCAAATTAAAATTATTGAGGAAAACTTTTAGGACCTCACATCTGAGATACGGGGATAGAGGGGTTAAGCATGCTTTAAAAAGCTGTCTTTATCATTTCAATTCTGCTGTTGTCTCAGAAGTATTCAAAGCAGTGATTGTTCTTCTAGCATTTTCTATCCTTCCTGTTCTCTTGCTTCAACTAAAAGATAACTTTTACTTCCTAACTCTGGTTTTGGTCTCTGTTTTTTCTGTTACACTAATTTACCTTTGTTTTAGTTCTGAGAGCAGTCATGCCAGTTTTTACCACTAGAATGAATGTGTGAGTTAACTGAGAAGCAGGTGGAGGAACACAGGTGCCACTCTTATAGTTAGTACTGGTGTGGAATTTTATTTACATTGTTATAAATATACATTGGCTAAGGGTGATCCTTTTCCTATTAAAATGAGTGGATGTTTCAGCCTCTGTAGGAATCCAACAGGCCGGATAGCCAGCCATAGCAAACTACGAGTCATACATGAGAGAATATGGTTTAGTGTTTTTTAAAAATTCCTAATTTGGTATTAATCCACATAACATGAATCACATAGTTAACGCCATTCCAGTTTATTCCACATCTGGCCTATCAAAATTTTAAATCGTATCAAACCTTCTAAGTCTATCAACATCACTGAAGTGCTATGTCACTAGTTTTGGAGTCCAAAATCATTCCCTCTGGCTAAGAAAAGAGTACACGTACATCTACAGTGAAAGCTTTCTCATAATGCTCTCCCTGCTAAATAAAGTCTTGGTCTTACTTATACACACATATAATTAATTTCCTACACTCCAGGTAGTTTCACTGATGTCAATGGTCCTACTCAAAATCTGCATGCTTATATATACAAGATTTTAAACAGCACCCTCTACAATGATATCTTAGCCTTTCCCCCTTCCCTTATATATAAATATTTATTATCGGTGTCAATGGTGGTATGTATACCTGGTTTCTAAACACCAGGCTGCAATCACAAGTCCATTTCATACATCCCCAGGGGGAGCTGCTGGCCCACGAGGCACACTTACAGTCAGATACAACCGCTGTGACTTCTCCCTCTCTCAGGACTGGTGTGTGTTAGAGGACGGCTCATGTTCTTTTTAATTCAAGTAATGACGGCTTGGCTGGTTGGTTCATTTTCTTCTGCCAAAAATCTATAAAACTAAAAAGAATTCCAAATTCATGGTTTTGCCTTGACTTTAGACTTCTGTTACCTTTTCTTTTGACAATTACAAACTCAGATTTGGCTATTTCTTGCCTTGTATTCTTTAACTTCTAAAACTGTGTGGGTCAGGCCAACCTTTCTCATAGTGTAAGCCAAAAACCGAAACCTGCATTGGACTAACAAGTGCAAGACCTGTATTTTGGCTCTCTGTTAGTTGACAAGTACAGAGAACAAGAAAGTCTGGGCTATGTGTCTAGTTTGATCCCATGATAACTCCTTAGGTTAGGTTTTTGGTTATATCACAATAATTTGGAAAAAGTTTCATTCTTTTAGTGAAAACCTTACACTTTCAGTTTTATATATTCCCTTCAGATATCTTTTTTTGTTGTTATAATTGTAAAAATGAAAACGTTGTGGTGTGGCCTGTTTCTCTTAACCTTCCTAACATAATGCAAAACACAGTCCTTACATCAGTGAATAACCTGAAGTGTGACCACATCTTTCTTATCGTTTCTTTTAGCATATACTAATGAAATATATTAGTTGGGGGTAAAAAGTCAAACGTTGGAGGATGAAAGATATTGCAGGTGTATGTTTTACCATGGTGTTAACTGAGAAGCAGGTGGAGGAACACAGGTGCCACAAGTGGCATACAGAAGGCAGATGGATAAAAGAGCAGCGTAAATGTGGTGTTTGGGTCCATTGAAAATTAAGGTGAGTTAAATTTTTCTTCTCTGTTCTAAAAAATTTATATGCAAGAAGGCAGCTGCTATTCTTGAAATCATTTAGGTTTTGTTTGTGCTTGTGTATACATACCAGTTTCAAGTTTTTGCTTAACTTGTCACAAAGTAATTTGGGGGGAGCCTTTTTTTTTCCCCTCTTTATGCATTGTAAATTAGTACTTATTGACAAACGGTGGGAAAACCTCACTTCATATATTGTATACATTGAATACAAACATGCTGTTTCTGAGTATTTAATAATTAATGTTTTACAAGAGACAGGGACAAATTCCCCGATGATAAAAAAGTAATAGAAAAAGAATTAATGCAAACCAAAGGATATCTATGGGTGTAGATTTAGTGCTTAAAAGCAGGGGAAGTCTTTCAACATCTTCTGATGCTATGTGCAATATGATGAGATCAAAGTGGCATGTTTCTTCTCTTGATTTCACAGTCAAGACGAGGCTTTGCAAATCCTTGTTCTAGGCAACATTTTGCCACTGTCCTGAGCTGTGATCTTTGCCAGCTTGCTGCATTTCTGATTTCCTTCTCATTCTTTTGAGCATTTTATTTTTTAAAAAATTAATTCAAGGTCTTAAAGGAAAATAATTGTCTCATGTCTTTCCATGGTTCTTCGCACTAATGCAATTTTGTAATATTAAGTGAAATGTAGTAGGGACTCAGATAAGAGGGAGAGAATTAAGATTTCAGATGTCTATCTGCTTTTTCCAGTAGTTTATTAGAGTTTTTAAAATAATACAGTAAACCCAAAACAGCAGTTCAGGGATATTAGTCTCAGTTCCCTAGATTAGTTAGATCCAGGATCATTTATGACTTCTTTCTCTCTAAACTATTTTTTTGGCTCCACAAGCTTCAACAGGAACAAGGGATAAAGTTCTCCTGGAAATAATGTAAAGCCTAGTCATTGCAGCATGTAAGCGGGCAAAGATTTCCCTTTTCCTCTCTGAGTTATGTAACTGCTAGCCAATTTATACCTCTGCTTTTTTATCTTTTCAGTGGAACTTAGCTGACTTTCAGGTAGTCTGTCTACTTAGATTTGTTTCATAACAGAGCTAAAGGCAGGAAGATAAAAGCACCTATTCACCTATCTTTGCAGAATAAATACTTCCAAATACATCTGGAAGACAACAGCAGATCATGTAGTCAGGAGCCAAAGGAAATATTTATAAAGTTTTTGTATTACACTCAGTAACAACGTCACTTGGGCTAAAAAAAACTACGAAAACTTGTAATTCTCACAGTTACCTTGTTTTTAGTGTATTATTTGCTCACAAATCTGAGTTGGTAGAGCTGGCAAGAATCCAGTTTATAAGAAAAAGAAGAAATTTGTTGTATGAAACACTGCTGTTAAGCTCTGTAAAGACTATAAAATTCACACATCCTCTTCACACAAGTAGCCTAATTGTTGCATCATAAATTTGCACATGTTGAAATGTTAAAAGCAGCCTAATCTGAGAAGTCCTAGTTTTAAAGAAATAGGAAGCATATGGGAAAGATTGTGGAAGAGCTTAAAATAATTGTACAAGTCTTATTTTGTAGTTAATTTGTTCTATTTTATTTATTTGTTTGTTTTGTAACAGAAGGTACATGTAAACCCCTGTGTTTTATTACATTGTTCATTACCATTTTGCTGACTTTCTGCATCTTGTAAGCCTTCTCCCAAACTTCATTCTTCACACTAAGGAGTGCTCTGAAACCTGCTCTGAAACCTAGATGCATATTAACTTTGGGAACCAACTGATACGAGATAACAGTTTTACAATGAGGTCCTTAGTGTCTGCCAAATAATGTTATTCTAGAAATAACATGCAAGGTAAAAGCACTTGACATACATACTTAATCAAGAATTAGAGCCTTGACAAAGTTTTACTCTGTTCCTATAAAATTATTCTCGTTCACAGCATAGGAGGATCATCCTACAGTGGCTTAAAACATTTGTATTCAGTTAAGAGTGACTTCTAGCAATTCCCTGGGCTTTGCTCCCTCCATCCTTTAGCAGAAACTATTCATTTTACACACTGTGTATTACAAACTATTTCATAAGATACATGTCAGGAGACTGTTGTAAATGTTCTATGTGTTAGATTCTAGCCTTTTCCTTGCATATTTTATAGGTTTCCCAAAAGGTCAGCTAACTCCACTGTGCTTCAGGTCTAGCCTGCTCTTCACAGGGACCTGGCTGGCCACATAGCACTCAGACTTTCCCTTCTCACTGAATTAGGTTTGAGACAGAAAAACACATACATTATTCCTAATATGCTTATATATATATATATATAAGTATTTAATTTAATTCTTCAATTTTAACTATGTCTTATCTATGTACCTATTTTTTTATTGTATTACCAGATATACCACTGTTGCAATGGAAGTTTCATTTAGATGCAAATAAAAGCCTCCAAATAAATATTTTTAACAAAATGCAGTTCATGCTATAAAAAAATAACACTGTAATGGGCAGTATTTCCTAAAAACATCATCCTTAGAATGACATTAAAAAAAGTGCACAGCTATGATTTTAATACATTTTAATACTTATACTTGATCTTTCCATTTTTCATTAATCTTTAAAAAGAATTTAAGTTCCTTGTGCAGCCCTGTTGGCATAATGAACTACAAAGCAGGTTAGGAACTTTCATGTTAATTTTCAAGACTGGCTGAAACCGGAACATGTCCTATACTTTGGCATTTCTCTTTCTGTTTATACTTTCAATTGTTTTATTTTGGGGAAAGGATTGTCTTTCATCATGTGTGTATAAAACTGAGGCATAGTGGGACACCAAATGTCAGTATAAATATTTTTAATTATAGCAAGAAGATTTCAAATTAGTTGACACTAGGACATCACTTCAGATGAATAATTATTGGTCTCTACTGCCACAGAAGAGCTCTAAGATATACAGTTTGGCATCTAAAAGTCTGTTTGGAAAGATGCATAGCTCCTCTGGGTCCTTTGTTATAACCGCTAGACTGTGCGGATGCTGTAACAGTTGGCAGAACTGGCAAATACAAAACCAGCCATCTATAGCACTGGACAACTATTCTTAAGCAACTGAATAAAAGTCCTTAGGTTCTCCCCTAAGTCAGACAGACATAGGCAACTCCATCCCGAGATAGTTGTCTATATAGATCAATTTATTGACCTTTTAAAGATGGTAGTCTCTCTCTTCATATTATTTATAGAAGACTAAACAACTTCTTTATTTTATTTATTTTATGTTGGGGTTGTTTGGTTTTTTTCTGAACAGCCAAAGAAAGTGAGATGAACTAACCATAACAATTTTTCTACTAACAAAAATTAAAAATCAAACCTAGAAGGAAGGTTAGGAAAATTAATTTAGAACCAATAACCCTACCCTCCAGCTCCCAAACTAAATGTGAAGACTAAAGAAACATGTGAATAAGATGCCACTTTAAATTGCAGTTGTCTCTAGCAGGGACATTTTCTCTCAATCTACATAAATATTCAGATTTCACCTCCCGATGCACGCTGGTATAGAAGGCCTATTTGGTCACTGAACTGCTAAAGCACTTAAAGGTTTTCAGAGAAGTGAAAATCACAAGTCACTCACATTCACAACAAGCACTTCACTAACATGCTGAAATTAATCTGTTTTGAGACAGAAGGTAATGCAAAGAAGGAAAGTCTGTACTATAGCAACAGCCACATGAATCTTGACAACTACATGCATGCCTTCTAAAAATCACATACTGTGCAAACTCTAGTATATAAGAAGAGCTATTAGATGGCCTTTCAATGCTGGAGTCTTCCTTTCTCATCTCTTAGTGCATTATTTCCCAAGGAAATTATTACACAGAAGATATACTTTTGTAAGGTTTTAAATTAATTTATCAAAAATTTAATGTGAGCAAAATGTAGTAAATGTCACATAATGCCAAATTACTTTTTAAAGCAAACTTTATGTGACTGCTTTATAACAATGTATAACTTTTTAATTGGTAATGAGAGTGTCTTAAGGAGTTATAAAATGCAAGAACATAAATTGGTTGGCTCAATAAAATCAGCTGCAGACATTTTTCTACATTTGCTCATTAACAAATCAGGAAATATATTTAACTCAAGGTTCAATAAAACTAGCAAATCCTACTCCTCAATTGAGGAAACTTACTATTGTCAGCAAAGAAACAGATCATCCAATCTGATATTGGTTTAGAAAGCTTATTTTATTGATACTGTTTATTGATATATGTAGACAAACAACTCACACCAGATTAGGTCCTCATAGTAATACACTTATGTTCTTCTTTACAAATGGCAAAAGCTGACAAAAGAAAAAGGCATTCAGTAATCCAGGCACAGAAACCAATGCTAAGCAGTAATTGAAAATGATGCATTTGCTTGGAAACTGCTGAGAATACTGCTTTGTTTCAACTGAAGACAAAAATAAAGTAAACATTAATATAATAAAACATTTTCCTTCCTAGGTGTAATTGATCTTAGTTTTAAGAAATGGCAACAGAGAACACTGAGTATGGTTCTTCAGCCTCAAAAATCTCTCAAGACAACCCACAAATGTTAGAAGACTTATCCTAAGATTAGCTAGATAACATTAGACAATTCAGATGGAGTTATTAGGTTATGGATGCATAGACTTGGACTCAGATTAACAGTAATGAAATATGCCTACTAAGAATAATGGCCCTTTCAGGAAAGAGTACATCTAATCAAGCGTGTTACGCACCATTGAGTTTTTGTTCAAGGGGCTTACTGTTTAATAGCTGTTTGGTGGCATTTGGAACTGGATGCAGTTATTAAACAATGTAAAAAGCTAATTTGTTTCTTGGCAGGAGGAGTTAGCCCTTTTACTCTCACACAGATTCAAATAAAATGACCCTCAAGTTAAATAACTACAGAGAAGGTAAAGCATACGCATGTGATAATGAAAAAACTGACAGCCTATTATTTGCAGTCTTGCAATCTTCTGTTGGAAGATTTCATTGAGAAAAATGTGGATATATTTCAAAGTATTCTGAATCTGAAAGTACTCTGAATAAGATAAGGAGAATAGGGACAGAATCAATAATATTGCCTATAAAGAAAGTTTTGGTTTGATTATTTCTCATTTGTCTAATGAGAATATACTACACTATAGATAGTACACCATAAGATATCACAACATCATAAAAACTATAGGATAGCAAGATGTCCCTGGCCTGGCACCTTTACTCAAGCAAATTTCCTCTGAAATTAGTTTACTGTGTTATAGAAACAGTACTCATTAGAAGTATACAACCATTTCATTAATGAATCCTTTCAGCAATTGTAGGATTTAGTTTGATTTTTACTTAGTTTCACAATACCACACTAGAGTCCAAAATCTAGATGCAATAAAACCACTAAAACAATTAACTCTTGCCAGAGATTCAGAAATAATGAAATCATTCCCAGTAGATCCTTTATAAAATAATAATAATAATAAATTACTACAGATCTCTATGAAAATGTGACCACTTTTACTCAAAGATAGTCTACAAAGACAATTTAGAAAGTTAAGGTGGGCATTCCCTAACTGCCATACAGCAGTCATTTATCACATCAGTTTTTGTGAAACTTGGGATTCACCTGACTAAACAAGTACAGCTAAAAAAAGTCATTGCAAACACGTATCATTCTAGTATGGATTTAAATCCAATGGCTAATTTAACATTCTAATCTGAACAGATCAGATTAATTTTGTTCAGGAACGTCACATTCAGTCACCTAACCTTAGTTACCTAATGACGTTTGAGATATGTTAAGATGTTTTATCTCATCACCATCTGCTATTTTTAAAGGTTGCAGCTTGTAAAGGACTTCTTTTGACATATGCTACCCCTATGCAGGTAGACAGTCTAAAGCTCTAAAATGGTCCAAGCTCTCTATGTTTAGGCAGTTGAAGTGAGCCCACAATGCCTTTCCATCTCTACTGTTTACAAAAAGTTTAAAATGCCTAGCTCAGATTTTGCTATCCACGTTTGGTTAGATGACTTCCAGCAACAGTGACTGAGTACATCTGAACCTGCTAAGGGCCAGGTCAAAAATGGGCAGTTTAAATTGCCTCTGAAAAATCACATATTTGATTTTACCCTGAAATAGACTAAAAATTTCGCAGAAACCTAGATTTGTTCTATCTAACTGTGTATACTTAACTAAAGTAGATCCATGCGATCTCTCCTGTGTACGCCAGCCTGTCTAAAGCCCAAACTGACAGGGATCAGTCTGACTTCAGTACAGATGACTTGAAAGTACGTGACTGAAATTGCGTGGAAGGGTTTAGCGCTCACTACTGTGTAAATGTGCATGCTCATATAAGCTTCAGCTCAACTCAGAACAAGTTAATCATCCAAACATTAAAGTTTACCCCTGCTTTCTGTGGGTGTGTTTGTAAACTGAATAGGGACAAACCACTGTTTTTAGCACTGGTATGTAATTTCCATACTGTTAAATTCTTAGCATTGCCCTTCATCTAGTTTTAGCCTGTCCTAACTTGTAGTCTTGAACCAGTGCTCAGGCAAGACAAAATCTGCATCTAACACAGACTGTTCTCAATAGATAGCTTGGTTATGGCCA
Source organism: Burhinus oedicnemus (assembly GCA_008921705.1). Classification (NCBI taxonomy): domain Eukaryota; kingdom Metazoa; phylum Chordata; class Aves; order Charadriiformes; family Burhinidae; genus Burhinus; species Burhinus oedicnemus. The sequence goes on from VFFE01005840.1 coordinate 495,000, forward strand.
CCCTGTTTGATCAATATAGACACAAGCTGTGATGTGCAACTTATTTTATAGGTCAAAGGACTGTCTCTGGTATGTTTTATTTACTAGTATAGACATATTCTGTATGGGTAGCACAGTTCCTGGCTCATTTTGGACCTTTACGGCTACTTCTCCCAAAAGGCAGTATGGACGAGACTGTATCAATTTATACTTCCTCCATCCTCTGTAGTCCTCTAACACTATTCCAGCAGGTGTTGGGCTAAGGCACAGCTTCCCCTTACTGCAGACACTCCCAACTAACATGCATGCACAATTGTGCTTATGCCTTAGTGTCATCATGTATATCCTGGAGGAAATCCACAGCCAAGTACCATGAAGACGTTCAGCCTCAGGGTTATAGAACAGCAACAGGCTCTGTGTTACATAGCTGTCCAACCAAGTTTAGTTATCATTCATATACACTGAATTATGTTGTTTCAAAGGTGTGGACTGCCACCTCAGTATACTTGTAAACCATTGTGATGAGCACCATAAAGAACTTGAGTCAGTGACTTTTTTTTCCATGTGTCAGGATTAACATCTTGACATTACTTTTCCTCCACAACTTAAAGGAAAAGTCAAAATATCAAGATTACACAAAATTAAAGGTTTCAGAAAAATTCTATTGAACAATGTCATTCATTTCCATTTGATTTTTTTAAAAAAATATTTAGTTTGAAATTAGATAGGGAATGCTTCAGTGTTGAAGGAGTTGCACTGAGATATTTCAAACATCCATTCTCTTTCATGCATCAAACACTTCAGATACACTATGTCTAAGATTACTGTAGCATTATGCACCTATTCTCCTTTGCATAAATCCTTATGCACACATATGGAAAAAAATAGAGTATGATAACCTACTACTGCTTTTAGCCTGGTTGATAACATTTACAGCATGGTATTTTCTTCCAAAGTATTTTAATGGGTATGTCCAAATAAAATTGTCTGAGATAGATGTGGCACAAAGGAGGGGATTCCACAAGATGGCTTCTAGCAATCATCACTTGATAACAAAAAATGCCAGGAGTGTAGACTTGGAAGACTGTGAATTAATTGCCATCAAACCTTCAGACATTTTTTGACGGTAAACTAACATTGAAGAAACCTGTTGAAGAATAAGTGTTTATGGGATATACAAGCATTCTTTTAGGGGCAGAAATCAGAAAGGACAGGCTTGTTTAAAAGGGCACTTAGAACAAACTATGTGTGTTAGAAGAAACCAAGCGTAGCATAGCATCCTCTCTATGGCACAACAACATTTTACATATAGGATGTTCTTAATTTTCTGAGTCCTTTCAGTTTTGTATAATGCTTTTGGAAAACTTTTGGAATATTGTAATAGTAAAGGGGTAGAATGCTAAATGGTTTAGATGTTTTATTTGTACTATTCTTATGGGAAATATGAATTCTCTCCTTGTAAAGTATTTATATCATGAGGTATACATCCAAGATTTCCCATATAAGAAAGCAAGGCATTTCTAAACTTATCACCTCCATTTCAATACATAACGGAATAAAATTTAGTTAACCTGGAAAAAATATTTCTCACATTTTCAGCAAACTTTTACTGAAATATATTTTAGGATTTACTCAAGAATTCCCATGCAACTTTCTCCTTTTTCTGTACCAGCAGTGAATAAGCAATTTTAGCCACTTCAAATTCTACAGAATTTGGAATTAGATATCATTTTACATAGAAAATCTGTTCTTTTTTAAAACATGAACCCATTTGAAAAATAGTTTCCAGTTCTTGAGGGAAGCAATATCAATATGAAATCATCTGAATGGCTCAGAATACTTACAATATTGAATTCCTTTTATAATTATTTCAAAATAACAAAAGACACTTTGACAGTGAAATATGTTGTTTGTCAAACTTCTATTTATCACAACAAAGGAAGTCATATTTACAGCAAATCAAACATAATCTTATTAGTCTCATCAACTTGTCATTTTCTGTGGTACCTACCTCAATTATATATAAACACTGTTCTATGAATCCACATAATGTGTAATTTAAAATGCTGAGTGGGTTAGCCAATTTTAACATTCTGATATGTTTGGTAGGAATTCAATGTCAGCAAAATGTGAAAGATTTTATAATATTTTTTTTACTTTCAATTCTAATTTTTTTTTTTTCCATTTAAGGATGTTACAGCCAAACTACAATTTCAAATGCAGGAGAATATACTATCTGATAAAAGTCACATTCATTTAACAGATTACTTTAAGAAGCAATTTGGCACCAAATATTAATGCTGAATACTGGGTGACCTCAGCAATCATACTCTCAGGGTTTTGATCCAATGTTCATCCCCATAAATGAAATAAATAAATGAGATTTTTAAGAACTTAATTAGAATACACCTGGGAAGAAAGAGATTTTTTTCCTATAAAACATAATATTCCAGGCTCTCTTAAATCAAGTAGCAACTAATAACACTCTCAGTTAGAAATACCGGTCTTGACTTTGCTTCAGTCTGAATCATATTTTTGTACCAAGCACAGTCCAGTAGCAATCCTATTATAACTCTATTTTTCTTTTCTAGGTCATGCCCAAAATTAACCACGGACATGGCTTCTTAGGATGCCTACACTCAACCCCTTACACATAGTATTTAACTGTCAGCTCACTGTCAGGATCATTTTGGACTAGCCTAAAGAGCTCTTATACCCCACAGAAAAGCCCACTCCTGAGCAGCATGGGTGCAAACCAGCTTGTTGTCCTTTGGATTTGGACCCAGGACCCCTGCTCTCCTTTATGTAGCAATATCATCATAACTGTAGAATTCTGCTGTCTCTGAGACATGCACAGTGTCACAGTGTTTCAACACATATCCCCGCACCCTAAAGGGAGACTCAAGAATATTTCTTTCTCTTGGCTTTATATCACCAGTGATTTTCATTTTATATAGAGAGTTAAAAATGGGACTTTTCTGGTGGCAAGTTATAGCCAGAAACCAGACTGAACAATACAAAGATGTTGGAACACAATGCAAAGTCTAAGTGAACTATGTTAAAAAGCTTCGATGTTTTTTTTCATCAGGTCTTCAATCATTCCCTGCCTCTTTGTGAATAGAGTGTCTTTGGTCAAAATTTATAAATTTGATAATTATTGATGTTTTCTGTTTGCTTTTCAAGATAAGTCTGATTACTCTGTTAATGACTCTGTTCAACAAGTATTCTCCTCTTCAATTTCTGCTGAAATAAGACGAAACTGTTAGCAAAGTAAAAGACTCAGGTTTTTTAAAAGTGATTGAATCTTCATGATCTGGCAAAGTACTTGATTTAGAGTAATGGAGAATAAGTAATAACAGAATTCAGGCATACGTAGAATGCTGTTTTAAATGAATCAGCGGACTTCAAGGACACTTAAAAGTTCTTACTACTAGATTTTTTTTTTCATGCTGAAAACGACCTAAGAGCTGTTCACGACTCTTGTGATAACATGTCATATTTTGCTACTGTTCTTTTCCAAATGAATCTTGCCCTCATGTCTGTTGCCCTTTTATTCCAATGAAATCACGTTGGATATTGATTAATACCAGCCACCATGGCATTTAAAGTCTAAACAAAGGAGAGGCTTGTGGGAGTTTTTGTCAAGACAAAATGTTAAGCCATTTTGAGTTTTTCAAACCCAAGGGATAAGACCAAACGTTGTCCTCCATTTTAAGTGACTCTGGTCATGTGATAAATGCCCTTTCACTGTAATGAAACATTTTCAAATTGTAGATAAAAACAATCTACTCGGGGATTTCACTTTTAGTCTGTGTTCATGGTGCTGCAAATGATTAAAATGCAATAGACTGAGAAGTATACAGGAATAAGGATAAATCTTTGCTTGGGAATGTTGTAGAACAGACAAAATTGCATGAACAATTAACTAGAACAAACATATAGGATTAAGGGATTCCATTTCTATTGTATGAATATACTTTCTATTGCATCTATTCTACATTTAAAAGATGCCTGTGAAACTTGCTATTCCTGGAAGAGCCTCTTAACAGGAAAAATATTGATGACTAGTACAATCAGCATTCACTTTTGTGCATTCCTATCCATCAGCCTCCTTTGTAATTGTGAAAATAAGTAAACTAGAGCTTTTGCAAGGTGTTTTTTTTGCTCATGAAGGCATTTTGCAACTTCTAGAAAGCTGTTTCAGGGAGCTGTCAATCTGACAGTGTTCTATTTTTTTTCATACTAAGCAGAAAAGCTTTATCCACAGAAGGAAAAGATGCTAATATATGTAAAAGAATATGAGAGGGGCCATGGGCAAAATTCTAAGAGTATCAAATTAATTGTGACTTTTTTACTAAAAAGTGTATTAAATATTTTCAGTTTCTTTTTTTTTTGTTGTTCAGTATTTCACATACGCATGGACCACTGAGTAAGTGTACAGACACATTATGGAACAGCATATGTTATTTTAGTTAAAATATTTTTTTCTTTAGTAACTCCTATGTCCCAGCGGTATGGTATCATACTATATTAACTTTAACTGAACTGACATTTTTAATGAAAATTTGTTTGAAATTTTCTTAACCTGTTAGCTCATTTTGTCATTTTATTGAAGAGACATTATTTCCTTCTTTTCTGTTCAAAACCAAAATATTATTAGGAGGAACTGGCAATACATAACTTTCCCATGCCTACTGAAAGAACAGAAAAAGAAAAAATACAATGTTTTAAGCTATTGTGATATTTCTTTCTAGACCCCTTCTTCCTACATGCAATTGTACATGCAAAGCAAAACCACCTCCTTGCAGCATGAATATCCTATAGGAACACAGAGGGGGATGAGAGGATTTTTGCCCTTATTCATACACTGCAGTTCAAATTAATTAATTAAGAATTAATTTAGGGTTGTCCTATGACCTGATCACAGTGCTCCCTTCTGATTTGTTGGTTTAGGAGTACACAAGTGTAGAACAGCATAACAGATGTCCTAGCTTTGTATAAAAGAACCTACCTAGCATATATTTCTAAAAGCATTAAGAAAATCTGTGGGGAAATGTCTGGACCATATGCTTGATGTTGCATACCAGGCAAGAACTGACCTTCTAGATAGAAATGTTCAAGCCAAAAGCCTTCACAGTGTCCTTTTCATTTGCTTTACTTACTTCATATTCAGTATACAATAAGCACACTAGAGGATTGAGAGCTGATGGCTGTCACATCTGAGAGGCGGTAATAGCTCTCATTACATCTGCCACTGCAACTAAAAATGCAGGTTCAGCTGACAAGCCATCTAAATTTGGCTGAAGGATGGAAAGCAACTTGGCAAATCAGAAATTAAAAATAATATGATCCATCATTTTGTTACTCCAAATTTACACAAGTACTGGACTGTATTCAGCAAAGGTACACTTGCAGAAAATCGTAAAACAGCAAGTCAGGCCTATATATTTTATTATGGGAAAAGAACTGAATCCCTTAAAATATACCCATGATCAAAGATGAGTGGGTCTTTTGCAGAAATGTCAATTTTTAATTTTTTTTAACACTGCCTTCTCCATTGTAATGTCACATAATCTGTAAAAGCAGTCTGTAGAAGTGTGGTTAAAAAGGCCTATACATTGCAAGCTGTCGTAATCTTAAGGATCTTACCAGGAAGAATCAGGTTGATGGACAGTGATTGTAAAGACCCTTATTTCAGCTTGGAAAGAGGTAATCGCATGCTTTCCAAATGCTTCCAAAGAAACAGAATGGACTCAGGTGAACTAAAACTACTTTCTTCTTTTAAGCAATATTACACCCAATTAAATGGAGACTCTACTGATTTATCTCACTGAGAAATGTGCGGTCTATAGACTTTCATCTGTGTATCTACAATCTGGCCATCTCATATTCAGTAATTTGTTGTCATGAATGAATGCTGCTTGAGGGGTTAGGGGATGACAGACATACTTCTCTGTCTCTCGCTGAAATGTTTCTTAATGCACATGTGGAACATTAAGTTGCCTTTTATTTCTGTCAGCCACTCTTTACAGCTAGCAAAGGGAACGCATTAACTGTAGAGCCTTCCAATTTACAGATTTTATTACCTCAAAACACTGGAAGCACTAACTACATGTAAATCTGATGGCTCAGGTTTAAACGGTATGCAAAACCCTCCCATCCTCCAACCCAATTTCAGAGAACTCCAGAAAAGAGAACAACTCTAAAAAGGGAGTAGCCTGAGTGACAGGTGGGGCTGTGGAAACAAACCAAATGGAAAGGCCAACGTGTAGGCCTTAGACGTGGTTGCTTTGATTGTATTGTGTCACTGTGTTTGAAAGGCATTCCTGTTAAAATGCCAGCTATAGAGTCTTTGCAATGATAGTGAACGGAAGTCTAACCCACCTAACTCTACCTAAGTGTAGTAAGGTGAGCTGTCATTCAGCCTAAAGAAATAGTTTATGGTATTGACATGTCCAAGAGGCAAAGAAATTAGCTGCTTTTCTATAAGTCTCCTTTAAACTAGGAGGAAATGACAGAAGTTGTGCGTGCACCTCCTTTGTGATGGGAGATGGCATTTCTTTTCCAATTTATTTTCCAGTTCTGCACATAATTTTTTTTAAATATAATATAATAACACTTTTTATTTTTAACCACATAAAATGTTAGTGCATATTTTCGAGTTATCTAGAGGGGCTGGAAAAATGTAGAATTGATAGAGGTATGGCTAGAAAACATAGGAGCAACATAAGGGATGGGCAGTGGTAGCTGTTAGCAGAACAGGAGCTTCTAGTTGCAGAGGCTATGTGTGTGGGTAGAGCTAACAAAAGCATAGAAGGTTTTCAAAGCATTAAAATGTAAATGAAGGTTACTGCAGAAAAGGTAAGTCAACTAGATGATGTCTTGGTTGCCTTGACAGAGGAAAGACTATAAAACTACTATGATCATATACTAAGAATTAGTTATTATTACCCTGCTTACTTATTTATACTTTTTTTAGTGCTTTGTATATCCCTTGAATAAAAATATTATTTATTAAACTTTAATTCGTGTCTGCACATGGGACACTTAGTCATTTGCGTAACAAAAGCTTAGTACAATTAGCCCAGGTTTACTGACAGGTGCTTGAGCTGGTGTTTTGGAAGCAAGCCCTTAAATTTTATTTTAGTTATTGTTGCTGTCTCTCAAGTCTTGGCAGGAGGGCTATACAATCGCTTTTTTAGAAAAAGTATTATATCAAATTACAAAATGAACCCAATTTTCAGATTGATAATATCCTTTCTAAATTAATCCCTTAATCTCCAAAGGACAAATTTGGATTGCAGTAGGTCTGCTTAGCTATCAGTCCTCAGAATAACAAAGTATTAATAATTCAGTGACATTTGATACAGGAAAGTTCCAGCCATGTAGCTGATGCAGGATGAATAGAGTCACTCCCAGGTTAAACTGAATGTTAAGACCATGGCTTAAAGGTAGCCTGCTTGAATTATATTTTGATTAGAGTCAGAGGATAACTTGACTCCCAACACTGAACTTTCCTACATAGAACTTAGTATAGGTAATATTTAAATGACAAATATAAATTAAAGTAACAATCATATGGTACAGATTAATAAATATCTGCTACTGAACATACAGAGATATTATTGTATGTAAATGTTGAACATTGTTCAACAATTTCTGTTGAACTGTCTTAGACTTTTGAAAAAGCTCTGCTCTACAAAAAGTCCATGCCAAACACAGTTAGAACTTATGTAGTCTGTCCAAAAAAAAGAAAAGGGGGGGGGGCAATAAATAATAATGAAGTAGACAAATTTGTGTGCTTACAATGACTGGGGATGCGGTGTGCAGAGGAAAACCACACATAACCAGAATGCTTGGTTCTTTTGTAGAATAGTGGTCACAGAAGGGGATTTTCAATAACTTTCTGGAAGCTAATAACTTAGAACTTTAGTTAATGATTTTAGAGGAACCAGGATTAAATGCTGAAGAATCTCCTGATAGAGGTGACTTTCTTGTCTAACTACAGATGCTGTTAAAGCCATCAAACGCCTTTGACAATGCAGAAAAATCACAAGTCTCTGTCTTGGGTATGGTGACATTAAGAGGCTAGAGAGTAGAAACCATTGCACAGTAGAAAAAAATCAAACAGAAACCAAAACTGTTTTTGAATAAAAAAATTGTATTTCTTCTTGCATTTTTTAAGACAATAGTTTGGTTCATTTGTCTCCTTGATAATTCTTCAAGAGCTGTTTAAGGAACTAAGGGGCACTCTTCTTACTTTAATAACTTCTCAAAAGAATACCTCATTATTAAAAAAGGACTTCCCATTTCAGACATTCGGGGTGAGGAGAGATATATATATATATACACACACACACAAAAATAGACTCAATAGGTAAATCAGCTGTCAGAGAGATGTTGGAGATTGGAAAGGTTAAGGCATTATTCTTGTTTCCTTGAAAGCCCTAATCCAAAATTCAAGACTCAAAATTCAAAACCATTTTTAAAATACATGTTAGCAGAGGAATACACCAGTTATGCATTAATTCTGCTACAAATGAAGACAGTCCGGTTTTTATATATATATATATATATATATGTAATGTGCTTTTAATTCTCCTTTATTTTTGGAACTCAGCTTTTCAACTTCTAACAGTGTGCTTGACATACAAAACCCAACAGAAATGTTATATACTAAGTAAGTCAGTGTGAAAAATATTTTCCCCCTAAAATTATATTTTGAGAGCTTAAGATTTATACACTTACATGCCTCAAAGGGACAAGATTCCTGTCTGCTACATCTCTCGTAAAAATTTATCTGCAGTCCTGACATGATGGTTCTGGTGAAGTTCTTTTTCACGTCTCAAAACTTTACTTAAAAATAAATCTTCAAATTTCTCTTTCAGTATTTTTTATCAAACATCATTATGACTGTGATCCAGGAAGCATAATAAATTTTTAATATTCCCAAAAGGGGAAAGGCAAAATATGAATCTAAATTGCTAGTATGATGAATATCTATACATATATAAACATTTAAAACCACAATGATGTTATACAGAAAAAGATATTTCTCTAGTGTATACGTTCAACTAAGGAAGACCGGACAAAAGAGTTATCTCACAGAGAAGATGGGAATTGTGAAAGGTTTTTGAATTAAACACAGTTTCCCTAATTTGCAGCAACCTAATAAAGCCTCTTGATGAAGCCTATCGCCAAGACCATCTTTTCTGTGCAAAGTCTGTAGGAAGTAAGTTTAGGCAGGAAATAAGTGAAAGGACCTTCCTCCCTTTACGAAGAAGCTTTGCCCTTTTTGTTTTGCTATCCTTCTGTGCACATTTTAGTGGGCAGCTATTGTCTTATCATTTTGTCCAGACCTCGATGACTTTAGAGGTGAAGCTGAAATACTTGTTAAATTAATTAGTATCACATAAAGAAGTTGCAGTCAGACTGAGAAGCAGTACAAACACCCAGCATTTAACCTGGTAGCAGGGAAGAAAACAAAGGAGCAGCCTTCCCTGTCTACCCCATCTCTGCTTCTAGCACTTTGTTCTCATCCATCTGTGCAGCAGAAATGTAGCTCTAGCTAAAAGGATTTTGTGCATATTTACTCCTCTTCATAGATTCCTTTCACCCTATTTTTACCACCTCATCTCTGTCTGAAGGTACCTGACAGTTATTTTGTAATCCACCTGAGTACATAACAGTCTGGGTTTCTATCACTACACCAAGTCCAAGATGATTTCTTATAAAACTGGGAAAAGTGCTTACAGAATTTATCTCATATTCCTCAAAGGCATGCTTGGTTCCACTTTATTGAAATGAAAAAAGTGTAAAACCTTTGTTTGAAACTGCTACAATTTGGACACTAGATAGATTTATTTAAGACATATTTTCAGAAATTATTTGCTTCACTGGATTTTTTAAATCATGATTATGGTACTTGCATCTTACAATACTTCTACCACCTTGAAAATTTTTGCTGGTTCAACAAATATTCCCTATTGCTAGTTAACATAGCCTTTGAGAAGTTTTTAATTGTCTCTCCCTTTGCTACTACCGTATTATGCAGATCCCTCTTGTGGTGATTAAATAATACATAGTTTCAAAGTAAAGTACAATCAGAAATAGTTAAATGTAAGAATTAAAAAGGTAGCTGGCATGTCAAAATTGTTACATGCTCTACCCATTAAAAATGCAAGTCAGCAAACATTTAGAGGGAATCTAATAATTTTATATTATTAAACTGTTTCTCATAATTATACATAAGTATAATTTGTATGCAACCTAAATGTGGAGTAATATACATACAGCAGAGGCATAGTTACTGGCACAGAGTGGGAATTAGTCAAAAGACTGCTGTAGAGTTCCCTTCCTACTGTTAGTTCTTCTCTGAAGGATGCCACACATTTCGTTCCACATGATGGGAAATGCTGTGACACTGCACAATGCCCACAAATGCCGGGCTTGTCTACCTCTGGCCCTGGCCAACCTATCACCAAAATTCTTCATGAGTCTACCAAGGAATACTCTTCTAAATTTGATAACTAAGAATATTTTTAAATTTTCTTTTTGTCAAAGGTTAAAAATCTAACAGAAACTTCCCTAATTCCTGCACTAGAATTATGACTAGTTTCAATGGATATACAAAGAGAAAAATGTGAGACAATCTGAAAAAAACATGGTTATAAATAAAGATCCTTATAGAGGATATAGTTGACACACCAATAAGTACTGACAATCGTCACTGAAATTATGTAAAACTGATTTTTGCTCATCATTTTGTTTCTCAGATGCCTGTAAATGTAACTGTAAAATTCTCAGTCTAACTGGTTGGTCAATTTGAGGTGGAGATTTTCTTTCACAGGAATGGAAATCCATACAATTTGCAGCGGAAGAAACCAGAACTTTTTTTTTTTTTTTGCCTCTCAGACCAAATATAACTAATACATTATTCAATCAAGTGATGTGTTTGAAAGATTTATAAAACCTAATCATTTTAAAAGCTTTAAAACAGTTTTGAAATCTGTCTACAATTATTGAACTGAATTGTGTGAAGTTAATGAGCCTTGAGATGCTTTCAAATATGAAAAGCATATATTGCATAGTTATCCAAGATTAACTTGTATCAGCCATCATAGAAGAGAACTGCATATATAAATAGTCATATATATAATGTCAAACCTACCTGAGAACGGTTGAGTAGAAGCTTCTAGCACTAAAGACCTCCTGACATCTTTTTTACCTCTGTAGGTTACAGTAACGATATTTTTCTCATTGATTTGTATATATGTGTATATACCTCAAACCAAGACAATGTGAGAAGACTAGTAATTATTAGCTGCCAAGTAGTGAGTCTCATTCAGGCCTCAGTTTCACTACATCTCTAGCCACTCATTCAAGGAAAAGGGTAGCCATGAATGTCTGGAATTAAGTCTACAATGACACTTCACACTTTGGATAACCATGTTAATAAAAACATACAAAAAGGTAGATTAATAGGGGCTTTTATGAGTTTTCATATTGTATAGTGGAGCAAGACTGATTTTACTATGCTTAATAATTGCTCTGTTTAGGACTCTTAAGCATAAAGCCCTTTTTCTTCAATAAGCTGTGAGGTTCACAGTCATTTTTAACTAAAAGGGTGTGTCTCCTGTCATTTTTATCGATCCTGTCATTACCTTATCAGCCAAGCATAAACAGGCCTGCATAAATTATATTTTACACTATTGGAAGTTTTCTTTAGAGCAGTTCTATACACACTGCCATTTAATTTAAGGGTAACTAATTCAATTAAACTACAGATTCTTCACAGAACAATGAGGATTTTCTTTAATATTCTTTCCAGGGAGTTTCTAAAGAACTTCTGTAGGATTTTTGCTGTATTCTTTTTTTGAAAGAACAGGACTCTCTTATTGTAGAAGACACCAAATAAGCACTTGCTTGTTACATTAGGTATCGTTTCTACCTGGCAATGACAATTACATTTGCTCAGGAGAGATGGAGAGAATTGCTGGACTCCTGGCTATTATGAACAGTCATGTAATAGTTATCATAGTCAGGACAAAATAACCTGTTATTGTTCTTAATTAATTTTGGGGTTTTAATACCAGTTATTCAATAGGACCAACAGACTGAGCCTTAAGGATATTATTTTCACTGTTGATATTTTTATTTCAGGTGATTCGTAACAATCATTTAAACTCACATCTTTTATATTTGAAGGCATGTAAAAAACAAGCACTTTGTTGTTTTCAGGTTGAAATAGTTGCACTTTCTGTTGATAATATTTAGGCACTTTTCTCAGAAAACCTATGTCCATATTCACAATCTTTGACAAGCAGAGCAGGGTTCTAAATATTGTCTTTCCTTGGTCCAGTTGAATAACTAGAAATATTACCTATAATAATTTTTAATTGCCTCTAATATATGGGCCATAACTAGCTTTGGTTTCCTTAAGGTATTCATATAGTAAAGACTCCTCTGATAACAGGAAAATAAACTCCTTAGCTTGAGAATCCTACTTTGGGCTCTGGGATATATACTAAAGTGAAATCTCAGACAATAATCGCAAAAGCCAGGGGACTTTGCGCACGCTCACTGGCATGTATTTAAGGGACTGGGATTTGAATGAATGGGGTGGGATTTGTTTGACCTAAATTTAAGTAAATTCAATACACATACCTAAATGTGAGCTAAGCATCTAGATGTCCACCATAATTAGCAGAGATCACCGATACAATCAGTGTAGTCTAGTCTCGTGATAAAGTAGACATCTCTCTAGACTCCATTAAGTTAGGTTCCAGCCTCATAAGTAGATACATTTTAGATATTGTAGGCAGGACTCAGTTCTCTAAAAACTGATTTTTAATACGTTTTCTGTCCAGTCTCCAGCTGCCACCAGGAAAACCATAGGTCTTCCCTAAGTTCAGTGTTTTATCTGCACGTGCCTCAGAAACTATTAGGGCATCAATAATGATACTAGACAGATATGTTTAGGCAGGTGAATCCCTCATGAGGCTATCTGGATATGAACTCTATTATTCTGGCTGAACATCTCATTCGCGTTCTCATACCATTTTAAATCAGATATTAGATCACGAGGAGTTCAGCCATACTTTTTCAGAGCAGAGGCTGACAACATCTGTGTTCTGATGATAGATAGCAGTAAAGGCTTATAGAAAACCACAGGAAAAAACTGTATGATGGAAAAGGTAGTGAAGTACTGCTAGACCTGACCTCAGTCTTCTTTACAAGACATTTTTAAGGGACAGATTAGTCAAATGTCTCTGACAGTGACTGTAGGGATGCAGAATTAATGCCTGGGCTTGGATTAGATCATTTCTTGAAACGCATTCCTGTCTTTCAGCTGTATGTTGCTCAAATGGTAGTTGAGTCGACAGCAGAAATTAAGATTATGGATTTGGTTTTCCTTACATTTTTTTCTTTTTCTTTAAGCCAAAATGGAAAAGGCTTTAGCAGATAGAGTATTTGACACTCCTCAATAACATAATAAATATTCCAATGTTCTGAGAGTTTATAAAAATGTGAATAAGATTTATCAGATTTTAAAATATAAATATACATATAAAAATTTGCCATGATTCATTTCTGAAATTATGATAAGATCTACTACAAATCCTTACAATTTTTGAGAATCAGTGGAAGGTGGCCTTAAAAAAAGACAACCTCAATAACAGATCTTGAGATAATCGTTATTTATACTCATCACTCCTGGAAAAGGACAAGATACTCACTGAACACTGACAGGTGAATTTTTGTTTCTTTGCTTCAAACAGATATATTGAGCATATTTAGGGCATTATTTATTTGCCCATGCAAAAGAATTTAAGAAGACTGCAGATAAGCCCTTCTTTCTTAAATGTATTTTTAATTCAGTCTGATATCAAGACTTCACAAACGATGTAAAACTTACTTGGCCTCAGAGACAATATCAGCTAAATAAATTGCTTTCTTGTCCTTGCCTCAGGGTGCCCAGCCCAATTTTGAACACAATTACAGTAAACAAACACCAGCTACAAAACATAATGTTCTATTTTTAAATATGCATACAATCAGCTTCCGTTTTTTGTTTCTGGTCTGGCCAGTAGAACAAAATTTCTTTTTTCATCTAGAAAACCATTTATGGCTAAACATGAAAAATGCTTATAAAGACTTCTGACTTCATAATTTGGATATGGTTCCACATTCAAAAAGAAAGGTATGAATTTTCATTGTAAGTGCTCACGTAAATAGGGAATCAACTAAGTAATGTTGAACATCATTTTAGTCACAGACCAATCTGAACTCCTGATCCAATAATTGTGTCTGGGTTTCAAAACCCCAGTTGTAAGCTCTTTAATGACCATAGTATAGCCATCAAGCCACCCTCATCACAGCTGTTTAAAGAATCACAAAGTAAACTATTAGGAGTGTGCAAGTTGAGATTCCTGTAAGGTTCTCACTACCACTACTGATTTTCTATAACTGGAAAGGAGCCAGCATAGTTTCCTTCTCTCAAGGAGTTCCTCTCCTTTTTATGAAGACAAACAGCAAAGTGCTTCATTCTATCCCTGAAAAAAATGTATTTCTATATGGTCCCTTAATTTTCACTCAGAAGCTGAATGAACACAACCCTGCCTTCACCACTGTAATTTGGGGAGAGGCGTGTCATGTTCTTTTATTGCTTCTAGCTCAAAGTGTTTGATAGAGATCCACTTTATCTTTACAGTCAGGCAGTATTAACTACTTTAACAGAACATATGCTTCTGCAGTATCCCTTCTCCAGGGCCTTCTCTGATGTGAAGCGCTATCAGTTAAAAGTGTGATTCCCAGTACCATAGATAGCACCAAAGACCAGCTAGCTGTATATATTGTTAAATGAATTTAAGTTCCAACAGATCCTTTGCCTTCATTTTGGCACTGGTTTTGTAAGAGGTATCTATCTAGCCTGAAGGTGAGTAAAGCAAACTTTTAAATAATTACAGAAATACCATTGAGTGTGTCTCTTCTTATGAATCTATATGCTGGTTTCCTACCTGTCAATAAACAGAAAGAAACTAATTTATAGAATTAGAAAACAAAGTGTGCTACCTTCAGGAACTAAATTTTTCATCAAA
Organism: Burhinus oedicnemus; assembly: GCA_008921705.1. Taxonomy (NCBI): domain Eukaryota; kingdom Metazoa; phylum Chordata; class Aves; order Charadriiformes; family Burhinidae; genus Burhinus; species Burhinus oedicnemus. Next base: position 510,080 of record VFFE01005840.1, read on the forward strand.
TCTACTTGAGGCAGTAGCCCTGTTTGATATTATATATATGCAAATTTGCATGGTTTCACATTTATCTCAAGCTAGTAGATCTGATATTCCTACCTGTGGGTCAAAGAGATGGAGGCTGTCTTTACAGCTGCTTAGGATCGTAAAGTCTTTACTTTAAAAATCAGACTTGGGAACACATGAAACTTCTTTTCTGTTCTGTCTTCCAGTAGTGCATCCAAGAACCACTTTGGACAAAAAGCACTGCCTGATTTTCAGTAAGAAACAGCAGAATTCACTGCCTGGATGTGAGAAGTTAACACATTCAACTTCTGATTAACATTGTAACTTTCCTTGTTACCCCTTCTGTAAATTCCCCCAGCTTCCATCTGCCCTGGGAGTTTAGTTCCCTGTGTCCCACAGATCCAACGCCCAGCACTAAATCAGCACAATTTCGCCTTGACTCAGAGTTCTCAGGAAATTGCTAAATTGTGTGGAGCAAGAGCTGTTAGAAAGTCTGTAGAAAGGTATCACAGATAGATGGCTGAGATAGGAATCATTTCTATCTTAAGGATTCAAGAGGAAAAATATCAACATGGAAAGATACAAAATCCTAAAAAAAAAATAACAAAACCAAAACCCAAACAAACATACCAAAACAGGACAACAAAACAACAGAGTGCTGGTCAGCCATTAATCAATGTCACCAGTTTTATCAGTGCCAAAAGATTTAGTGGAAGATGGCAAATTGGCAATGCTAAGCATCCATCCAGGGAGCAGTGGAACTGTCTTGCCAGCAAAGTTACCTGGACGTCTTCTCAGGGGTGATGAGCACAGAAATGCCATAAATTGTACCTGTTTTTCTGTGTGTTAAAGAATAAATAATTGATTTACATTTTTAAGCTGTTTACACCCTTTTGCAGTGCACAAGCAAAGCTGCCCTTAGGGATAAAGGAGCAGAATAGAGCTGGCAGCTCTCTAAGGACTTTTTTCTTAGAGTGCAAGAGCTCTTGATTCCCGTGTGTAAGAAGTCAGGCAAGGAAGGCAGGAGACCAGCATGGCTTAGTAAGGACTCACTGATCAAACTAAAGTGTAAGAAGACAATGTATGCAGTGGAACCAGGGATGTGTAGCCTGGGAAGAATGTTGGAATGCTGCCCAGATGTGTAGAGATGGGATCAGGAAAGCTAAGGCACAGTTGGAGCTGAATTTAATATGGGATACAAAGAATAAGAAGGCTTTCTACAAATATGTTGGCCAGAAAAGGAAGATTAAAGAAAGTGTATCCTCCTGACAAATAAGACAGGATAACTAGTGACAATGACCATGGAAAAGACTGAGGTACTTCACAATTTTTGTCCTCAGTTTTCACCAGTAATCACTCTTCCCATATCTCTCAAGTCCTTGAACCTCAAGGCAAAGGCTGGTGGAACAAATTCTCTACTATATTTAGTGAATATCACGTTTGAGATGCCTGAGGAACTTGAACATAAGTCCATGGCACCCGACAAGATGCACCCTTGTGTCCTGAGGATTCTCTCAGGATGTGGCTAATGTAATTGCTGAGCCACTCTCCATCACATTTGAAAAGTCATGGCAGTCAGGTGAAGTCCCCAGTGACTGGAAAAAGGGAAACATCATCCCTATTTCTAAAAAGGGTAAAAATTAGGACCCTGGGAACTACCAACCAGTCAGCTTCACCTCTGTGCCAAGTATGATCACGGAACAAATCCTCCTGCAAGACATATCAAAACATACGGAAGTCAGGGTGGTGATTAGAGACTACCAACACTGCTTCACTAAGGGTAAATCACACCTGACTAATGTAGTAGCCTTCTGCAATGGTGTGACTGCATCAGTGGACAAGGGAAGAGCTACGGATGTCACCTACCTGGGCCTCTGAAAGGTCTTTCATACCATCCCCCACAACATTCTTGCTGCTAAATTGGAGAAGTATAGTTTTGATGGGTGGACTGTTAGATGGATAAGGAATTGGATCAATGTCCAAGTGGAAACCAATAATGAGTGGTATCCCTGAAGGGTCCGCATTGGGACCAACACTAATATCTTCTTCAAAGACATACATAGTGAGATTAAGTGAACCCTCAGCAAGTTTACAGATGACACCAAGCTGAGTGGTGCAGCTGATATGCTTGAGGGAAGTGATGACATCCAGAGGGACCTTACAAGGCTTGAGGAATAGGCCCATAAGAACCTTATGAAATTCAACAAGGCCAAGTGTAAAGTCCTGCACCTGAATCAGAGTAATTCCCAGTATCAATACAGGCTGGGGGATGAAGGGATTGAGAGCAGCCCTGAGAAGGACTCAGGGACACTGGTGGATGAAAAATTGGACATGAACCAGCAATATGTGTTCACAGCCCAGAAGACCAACCGTAACCTGGGCTGCATCAAAAGAAACATGGCCAGCAGGCCACTCTCCCTCCCACTGTCCCCCTCTACTCTGCTCTCATGAGACTCCACCTGGAGTACTGCATCCAGCTCTGGAGCCCCCAGTACAAGAAAGACATCGACCTGTTTGAGCGGGTCCAGAGGAGGTCCACAAAAATTATCAGAGGGCTGTAACACCTCTCCCATGAAGAAAGGCTGAGACAGTTGGGGTTGTTCAGTCTGGAGAAAAGAAAGCTCCAAGGAGACCTTATTGTGGCTTTTCGGTACTTAGAAGAGGCTTGTAAGAAACACAGACAGACTTTTCACCAAGACCTGTAGTGACAGGACAAGGGGCAACAGTTTTAAACTGAAAGAGAGTAGAATTAAATTGGATATACGGAAAAAAATTTTTACATTGAGGGTGATGAAACACTGGAACAGGTTGCCCAGAGAAGTTGTGGACTCCCTATCCCTGGAAGCATTCAAGGTCAGGTTGGATAGGTCTTTGAGCAACCTGAGCTAGTGAAAGATGTCCCTGCCCATGGTATCAGTTGTTCACTGACATTCCCTTCTCCAGCTACCCATTTAAACAAGAACATCTCAAACTTCTGACCTCTCATCCCATCCTATTTCTGAAAAACAGTTTACAATAAAACTACTTTTTTTCAGCCTGCTTTTCTTGTTCATTTGGAAAGGAGACAATGTCTCTAAGTTCTCTTTCTGAAGAAAGATAAATTCTTTTTTTCTTCTCTAGTTCAGTGATCTAAAGACCCTGAAATCCTTTGACAAAAAGGATGATTTCTGGCTAGAGAAAGGAACTGAAGGTCTCGGAAACAGAAAAGAAAAGGAAACCACCAGTCAAAGAAAAAGCTTTTTGTTTTAAGAAATTTTTAATTTTTTATAGGATCAAAATTGTTTATCAACAAAATCTGAAAAAATGCTATCTCTAGGTTGAAACTGAAAGCTGACAACAAACAAAATGAAGTGTAACAACTTTGAGCAAAATGTCTATGATGAAGCATTTCCAAGAATGTAAGAACATGCTTTAAGTTGGGTTTGTTGGTTTTTTTTCCAGGGAAGATGGCATCCTCCCTGTAGCAAAAAAGTTTTGTGAGAAAGAGAAAAATCCAGCCCTGAGTGCTGGATTGCTTACTGAAATGCTGATTGCTGTATCCTGTAGCCATGTTACAGCTCAGAGAACTAGTCTGTTGATAGGTAGTAACACCCTTACACCAGACAGTAATATAAATGTTAATTTCATATTCAACGCTATCCAGACACTCATGCAAAATGTGTCTGCTAAAATAATACCCTTGGTCATTTCTTCATTAAACTTCTTAACCCTTAGTGCAATGAGAATAATTATGCTTCAGCTCAGTGAAGAGAAGAAAAAACAGAGCAGAAATATGAGAACAACTAGAAACAAAACCCTTGGCAATAAAAAGAAAGGAAGAAAGGAATGAATGAAGGAAGGAAGGAAGGAAGAAAGAAGGAAGGAAAGAAAGAAGGAAGGAAAGAAGGAAAGAAAGCAAGCCTGTAGTATTCATTATGTGACATTGCTTGCAGTGTGGCAAACACACAGTAAAAAAGTGGGAAAATATTCTAGTGAGCCAAACAGTTATCTCCAGTCCTAGTGGAAATAACTGATCTGATCTTCCTTGCAGAAGCAACTCACTAAAAGTGCACCTGTAGGGGAAGAGTATTTGTCAAAAAGAACAGTGAGGAAACATGGTTATTAAACAGCATACCTTCCAATATGACAAACTCTGCTGCCTTTCATGGAGCTAGGGAAGAGGGTGTCTGGGCACTGCAAATATTCCTTTCCTTCTCATGACTTTCTCATTATAAAGTTCTTAGGAGCGGAACCACCAGTATCTTATGAGAAAGGCCTTTTATCCTTTCCTTTATTCCATTTTATTCTCTGTGCATTTCTCCAGGGAATCTGTAGAAGAACTAGTAAAGTGCGTATGAAAAAATTGTGCTTCTTCTGATAAGGCATTTGTGAGAGGGGTAATGCCAGAGAAGAATATAAGAACTTCATGGTACTTAAATTGAGGGATATTAATCAATTCCTGTACACTTATATCTTCTGGAAAGATCCAATACAATTAGGAAACAAATATTCTGTTTTCTCATAGGGAAATTTATATATTGTTCACATGTAAAAACACAAAGAGGAAAGACTTGCAAAAGGAAAAGACTATGTTGCAAAAGACAACATAGTTTCATATGCCTGACATTTTTTGACAGAATTTATTCTTGTAGAGTTAGAGCTTCAGTTTCAAACAAGAAAAAACCTGCCCTTTTACAGCTGTTGTATCTAAAAAAACTTCCCACAAGCCCAGTCTTCCAAAAGTTGTTTATGTAAGTAACTCTATAGCTATCTTCCCCAGTGGTAATTTGCTAGAATAATAAAATGTCATCACAAACTCCTTTTGTTAAAAGGCACTCAATATGATAAAACTAAAATATTTATTTCACTGTCTTAGAAGTTTACTTTTTCTTTCATGGAATTAAGTACCTTTTTAAGCAAACAGACGACATGCTTCATCTGTCTTTAGGCAATACAAGACAACACAAGATTTAAACAAAATATTTCAATCTAATGGAACATCTGATGCTGCATTATGATGGAATTCCTACAGAAATGTATATTTGCAGTATCTGCTGTTGCATCAAATGCATTTTTAATGATCCATGTCTCAAGCAAATACCAATAGAAAGATCTACAGTAGCAGTAATAATCTGATGTCCAGAGTCATTACTCTTTAGCCCATTGAGAGAAAGGAATGTAAAGTTCAGTCATTATCTGTTGCATTCAACAGCAGGCAAGTAACTGAGTAACATGGCTTTGTGCCAGCTGCCCAAGTATCACTTGCAAATCTGCAAATATCTACACTACAGCTTTTTGTCTGCTCAAGAGAACAAATCTCTAGTTAGGGTGTGTGACATACTGGGAGGTGAAACAATGGACATGGAAAGGGACTTATTGTTAGTACAGGGGAGGGAAGATTAGAGGACAAGCTAGGAACCCGAGGAACGTGATCATGGATCAACTGGACAAGGTGTCATAAAAGTAGACTGAAAGAGAAGGCAGGGAGGAGACAAGGTTAAAAAAGACAAGAGGATAATTAGAGAAATTGAAGAGGGACTGCTGCAAACAGAAGGGCCTGACAATACTAAGATGTTTGTTTCTAGAGAACAAAGAACAGGAATCTGTAGGAAACTAGGTACAGTGGATTTTACTGATGATTAAATAATTTGCTTTCTGTTTAACACTATACTGCCTTACCATTTCTGAGGTGTTATAGCAACTATTTCCTGCTGTATCTGTGACAATGCACTGGCCACTCCTGGTAACTAGTAGTTTTATCAAAACAAATTCTTTTTATTGTTCAAATTATAGCAGAATGCATACATCTGGACATTTATTGTATCGATTTCTTTAATCCAGTATCCATGATGAATCGTGTCTAATAATGAAGAGTATTTTATTTTGGAAAACATGTTACTGCAAACAGAGAGTAAGGTATGAAAATCACAATCATCGAAGAGAAAGATAAAAGATCCACCAAATCACCTAATGCATTGCACTGCTAATGTACCACTGATCCCTGCAAAATCTGGTAGCATTTTGTTCAGAGCAGTAATAATAGTCCTTAGCAAATCAGTTTCTGTAACTGCCTTAGAAAGTTAGCCCAAAGGTGAAGAGATTTCTCTCTGTCAGTAAATTTTATACTCCTCATTCTAATTTTTGCTGTCCTTTGTTTCAGTCCATTATTCCTAATTAACCTTCATTTATCACCCTAAATCATTCCACTTTCTCCTTGGAGTTTAGTCTCCTGAATTTGTAGTTGCCATGAAATCTGATTCTTTTCTTAAAGTTAACTCCTCAGAAGTCATTGTTTCTACTCTTTTGATAGTGATTGTTTTCTTGTACTCTGAACTCTGTCTAAATTGTCATTATCATTCTGGAAAGTGGTCCTAATGACCAAAAAGCGTATTTCAGCTGGAGGAGATAGTTTTAGTCTTATGTTAGAAATAGTCCAGCAAAGAACCACCAGGATGACTGAGGGGTTGCAGCTTCTCTCATATGAAGAAAGGTTGAGAGACCTGTGATTGCTTGAGAAGGGGTTTGAACAAGATGACCTCCAGAGATCCCTTCCAATATCAACCATTCTGTGGTTCTATACTTTTATAGAAAACCAAAAGCGTGCTGTACTTTACAAATATGCACATTACTTGTACAGACCTTGAAGATTTTTTCATGTTTTCTTCATTCCAAATTTTCATTCTTATTTTCATACTGAATTAACTGTGTTTCAGAATAGATGATTATGTCCAAATGTCTTGTTTTCTGAACAAATCTTATGTTGCTTTCATTTCTAATTTTCTGCATTTCTTTTTATTGTATTGCTGTTTCATTGACATTTACAATGTTTGTTAAATTATCATCAACAAACTTTTATGAGCATGTTCTATTTCAAGTTTAAAAACTGAACTCCATTTCTCAGCAGTGAATCGGAGGGGGTTCTTACAATGTTCTTCCAAGAGCTACCAGCTGAGACTAGAGAAAGGGCAGGAGACAAGGAGTTTCATGTTGTCTTTTGCACATTCCTGATCTTTGGTTGTTCTAGGACTTGAATGTCAATGTGCACACAAAGAAGCATTTAAACATTTTCTTTGGCAGCTACAAGAAAGATCACCTTAATAGGAGATCAGCAGCATGAGAGAAGAACATGCTTCTTAGCAGAGGGATTTGCTGCTTTCTTATTCTGTAAGCTAGTTGATAGATCTGCCAGTTCTTTGTCTTCTCTCTCTCTTACCATTTTCTTGACATTTAGAATAGGGAAAATATCACATGCTCTGTTTACTTTGTATATATTTGAAAAACTCATAACTACTTGACATACAGTGTTTGCAAAGAGGCATTCATTCTTCTTTGTGATTTGGTACTAACTTCTATTTATTTCTTTTTCTGTATTAATCTTCCCCACTAGCATATTGTTTAATTTTTTAAGAGTCTACAGCTTGATAGTACTTTTCTTGTTCCTACTGATCTAAATTGGCCTCTGTTGTCCTTTTATCTCTTCAGATTTCTCTGGGACACATTTCAGTTAAGGCCTTTCCAGCTTTTCTGGAATCAAAGCTGAAGCCTCCTGGAACGTTTTGTAATGTGTTCTATTTAAAATTAGGGACAATTAAAATATTAATGTTTGGAGACTTCTACCTTGTTAAAAGCATCTGGATAAAAATTATTTCTTTTCTTTCTAGTATTTTATTTGTTCTTCTTTCCCTTATGCATTTGTCTGTTCTTTCTCTAGCTTGTAGAAATAAACATCTGTACCACCAGACATAGGGGTGCTTTTTAGTACTTTGGTGTGACTTCATAACAGGAAAAGCCATGGGTCCATGCAGGCTCCTTCTGGACCCTAGTTTCCACAGAGGGAAACTTGGACACATTTTCAGGAGAGTAACTGTAAAATGTTCCAAAAGATCCTTCATCTTCTTTTCAAGCTGGTCTGTAAGTGGCCTGATATACACCATCATATACACCATGATATATTTACTTGACACTGTGCCCATGTCTTCTCCCTGGACAATATTTTACCCTTTCCTGTCTAGCTGATCATAAAAGATATGAACTTAGATTTCAGACGTAGTTTTTTTCAGATCCAACCTATCTTTGCTGCCACTTATTATTCTGTCTCACTCTTCCCCTTTCCAATGATTTCTCTCTCATGTCTAATCTTTTTTTGTATATATTTTTGGAGGGCTTCCCTTGGCATTGCCTTCTTAACAAGCATCAAAAGCAGCTCACGTAAACATAGATACACTTAAGCTTTTTAAGAAATTGATAGATAAAGCTTATTAAAAGAGATTTACACTTATTTAAAAACTTCCGCAAAATAAAAATGCAGTATTTATTATGTCAAACGAGTTTGAGAACTGACTGCTCTCTCCCAAATAGTCACCAGTGAGCAATCATCATCAATGGGTGGTTTGCCTGGGTTGCAGAGCCATAGATACATTTTCAGTGTTGTCCAGGAAGAAAATACACTAACAAAGATGCCAAAAGCCTGATAGAAAGGTAAAGAGCAAACAGAACAGAAAAGTCAGACTGAATGAATTTGAATTTTAGCTATTCAAACAAAATTAATTCTAGAATATCAGGTACAAAGCAATATATTTAGAAACAACTAATGCAAGCTAATGGAGGATGTATTCTGGAAATCCCTAATTAGCCATGCTGTTGAACATGAATTGTTAGGGCAATGCCATAGCCATGCGACTAGATGTCATACTTATTTTAAAGCAGTGAGAAAGAGTACTGATTTTATCATTATATACATCAGTGTTAAGACAGCACAGAAAAAATGTTCTGGAGTTGCCCTTTTCAAAAAGATGCTATAAAACAGGAGAAGGTGTAAGAAGAATGGGAGGAAACCTTTTTGTTGATAAATATAAGTCATTCTGTCCAGCATATTAAAAGGAAATTGATAAGAACTTTCCTTGTACGTATCCATGACTCTGATACTAAAGAGTTTTTGCTCAAAATGCAACAGGTAACAGTGAATAGAGCAAACTAAAAGGAAGCACAAGTAACCTCTTTTATAATAATAACACACAAGAGAAGCCTTTGGGTTTTTGTATCTGCAAAATCATCATCAAGCATTGTGTATATATATATGTTGTAAATGAGAGTTTAATGGTTCCATGCTTCTTTTAGGAGAGAAGTGAGGTATCTCTCTGGATGTTCACAGTCAGCTGCTCTCATACTGAATGAGATGAGAAAGCATACAGGTTTAGCCTGAAGAATTAAAAAAAGGGCAAAGCAAACAACACACAAAGTAATCTCCTGAGAGCTGTTCACATCTGAAAGTATGGAATTAGACCCTGTAGTTCTGAGTCATAGAATAATAGAATGGTTTGGGTCGGAAAGGACTGTGAAGATCATCTATTTCCAACCTCCTTGCCCCGTACAGTGACACCTTCCACTAGACCAGGTTGCTCAAAGCCCCATCTAACATGGCCTTGAACACTTCCAGGGATGGGACATCCACAACTTCTCTGGGCAACATGTTCCAGTGTCTCACCACCCTCATAGTAAAGAATTTCTTCCTAATATCTAAACTAAATCTACCTTCTTTCCGTTTGAAACCATTACTCTTTGTCCTATCACTACACTCCCCGATAGACTCCCTCCTCATCTTTCTTGTAGGTCCCCTTTAAGTACTGAAAGGCCACTAAAATGTCACAGAATCACAGACTCACAGAATCACCAGGGTTGGAAGGGACCTCTGGAGATCATCTAGTCTAACCCCTCTGCCAGAACAGGGACACCTAGAGCAGGTTGCACAGGATGGCATCCAGGCAGGTTTGGAATGTCTCCAGAGTCCGAGACTCCACCACCTCTCTGGGCAGCCTCTTCCAGTGCTCTGCTACCCTCAAAGTCAAGAAGTTCCTCCTCATGTTTAGGTGAAACTTCCTATGGTCAAGTTTGTGCCCATTACCTCTTGTCCTACCACTGGGCACCACTGAAAAAAGACTGGTGCCACCCTCCTGGCACCCCCTCCCTTTAAGTATTTATAAGCATTGATAAGATCCCTCCTCAGTCTTGTCTCCTCCAGACTCAAAAGACCCAAGTCCCTCAGCCTTTCCTCATAAGAAACATGTTCCAGCCCCCTCATCATCTTTGTAGCCCTTTGCTGTACCTTCTCCAGCAGTTCCCTGTCCTTCTCGAACCAGGGAGCCCAGAATTGGACACAGTACTCCAGATGCGGCCTCACCAGGACAAAGTAGAGGGGGACGATAACCTCCCGTGACCTGCTTGCCACACACCTCTTGATGCACCCCAGGATGCCATTGGCCTTCTTGGCCACAAGGGCACATTGCTGGCTCGTGGTCATCCTGTTGTCCACCAGGACTCCCAGGTCCCTTTCCACTGAGCTGTTTTCCAACAGGTCAGTCCCTAACTTTTACTGGTGCATGGGGTTATTCCTCCCCAGGTACAGTACCCTACACTTGCCTTTGTTGAATTTCATAAGGTTGAATTTCATAAAGTTGAATTTCATAAGGTCTGCCCAGAGACTTCTCTTCTCCAGGCTGAACAACCTCAACTCTATCAGACTGTCCTCATAGGAGAGGTGCTCCAGCCCTCTGATCATCTTCGAGGCCCTCCTCTGGACCCGCCCCAACAGGTCCATGTCCTTCTGATGTTGGGGGCTCCAGAGCTGGACACAGTACTCCAGGTAGGGTCTCATGAGAGCAGAGTAGAGGGGCGAAATCACCTGCCTCGACCTGTTGGCCACACTTCTTTTGATGCAGCCCAGGATACGATCAGCTTTCTGGCTGCAAGCGCACATTGCGGGCTCATGTTAAGCTTCTCATCCATCAACACCCTCAAGTCCTTCTCCTCAAGGCTGCTCTTGATCCATTCTCCACCTAGCCTGTATTTGTGCTTGGGATTGCCCCAACCCACATACAGAACCTTGCACTTGGCCTTGTTGTACTTCATGAGGTTGGCACAGGCCCGCCTCTCAAGCCTGTCCAGGTCCCTCTGGACAGTATCCCTTCCCTCCAGCATGTTGACCGTGCCACACAGCTTGGTGTTGTCAGCAAACTTGCTAAGGGTACACTCAATCTCACTGTCCATGTCACCAACAAAGATGTTAAACACTAGTCGCACTACTGACCCCTGAGGAGCACCACTTATCACTGATCTCCACTTGGATATTGAGCTGTTGACCGCAACTCTTTGAGTGCAACCATCCAGCCAATTCCAAGTGGTTCATCCATCAAATCCATGTCTCTCCAATTTAGAGACAAGGATGTCGTGTGCACATGTCCAGGTAGATGATGTCAGTTGCTCTGCCTTTATCTGCCATCACTGTAACACCATTGTAGAAAGCCACCAAATTTGTCAGACATAATTTCCCTTTAGTGAAGTCTTGCTGTCTGTCACCGGTCACCTCATTATTTTCCACGTGCTTTAGCATAGATTCCAGGAGGATCTGCTGCATGATCTTGCCAGGCACGCAGGTGAGACTGTCCAGCCTGTAGTTCCCCAGGTCTTCTTTTTTACCCTTTTTTAAAATGGAGGTTAAGTTTCTCTTTTTCCAGTCAGTGGGAACTTCACCAGTCTGTCATGACTTCTCAAATATAATGGATAGTGGCTTAGAAACTTCATCCGCCAGTTCCCTCAGGACCCATGAATGCATCTCATCAGGCCCCATGAACGTGTGCACCTTCAGGTTCCTTAGATGGTCTCAAACCTAATCTCCTATGGTGGGTGGTTCTTCATTCTCCCAGTCCCTGCCTTTGCCTTCTGTAACTTGGGTGGTGTGGCTAGAGCACTTGCTGGTGAAGACCGCGGCAAAAAAGTCATTGAGTACCTCAGCCTTTTCCATATCCCAGGTGACCAGATCTCCCATTTCCTTCCGGAGAGGGCCCACATTTTCCCTAGTCTTACGTTTGTTGCTGACATACCTATAGAAGGCTTTCTTGTTGCCCTTGATGTCCCTGGCCAGATTTAACTCTATCTGGTTTTTGGCTTTTCTGACCTGATCCCTGGCTGCTCAGACAATTTCTCTGTATTCCTCCCAGGCTACCTCTCCTTGCCTCCACCCTCTGTAGGCTTCCTTCTTGTGTCTGAGCTTGTCCAAGAGCTCCTTGTTCATCCATGCAGGCCTCCTGCCGTTTTTGCCTGTCTTCCTCTTTGCTGGGATGCATCACTCCTGAGTTTGGAGGAGGTGATCCTTTAATATTAACCAGCTTGCTTGGGCTCCTCTTCCCTCTAGGGCTTTATCCCATGGTACTCTGCCATCACACCTTGATAGCAGTGTTTACTGTGAGTGAGGATTTGATTGTTTCTTTGCCTATGTTGAGCTTTGACTGCTAGGTGGACAGAATGATAAATACACAGATATTTTAGTTCTGCTTTATTCTACTCATTCCATTACAAGTTTTCCATCTTCCCTCTATACCATCGTCTCTGACTGCAACACTATATGCTCTACATGCTTCTATATTTGAAGGCACATATTGTTTTCACATTATTTTGATTTTTATCTTTCTTTCTCATTTATGGATTTCACTACAATTTTTACTCTTTTTTTTCCATATCTTTTTGAAAATCTGTCTATCAGCCTGGATGTCTTATACTGTGGCTGCCATTTTTGTCAGCTCCCATCTCTCTCACTGTATCTTTCTCCATCTGTCTTAAATGATACCTCTTGTTCCATACAAAACAAAATAAAACAGAGATTGCATCATGTGCCCAGAAAGCACTTAAAGATATTTTTTCTCTAAATAATTTTGCCCAGGACTTTGGTTTTTCTTCCTAACAGAAAAAACTACCTTATTTGTAAAACAGGCAGCATATGATCATGTGAAAAGAATTATTTTTTTGAAGAATAGTAGTCCTAAAGATAGATTTATTTGTCTGCAGCCATGCATATAGATGAAGAATGGAACATGAAGAATGCACTTATTTCTATCCCTTATTGCCATAACATAACAAGCAGTGGGAGGGCCTGCAAGTCAGACAACATTATTGAACCTAGCTGTCTGGCGTATGTGGGAAAAATGGAAATTAGAAGCCAGAGGTAACAACGAGTAGCTTAGTACAAAAATGGCATTGTAAGGCAAATTGCAGTGATGAACAAAAAACACATTCATAACATTCACCTACCAGTCACCTACAGACAAAGTTGAGTATCATCCTTGTTAATATTCCAATTCAGAAGTTGAGGCATTTTTCCTTTTGTGTTGGGCATGTGCTCAATCCCTTGTGAAATCAGCAGCACTTAGAATTTGGTCATTGTGTTTTGCTTAAGAAAGGTGAATTTAAAAATATGCTTAAAAGGTATGACTGAACAGAGGTCTAAGGTTTGATTAACAAGATTTTCCTAGTGTCTGAAGAGTCTCACTGACTATTAGAAATGGCAAGCGTTACTCTGACAATGGTAGACCATGTGCATGTCTCGATTGCCTCTATGTGTAAGTCAAAGAGAAAAAAATCATCTGATTGCTCTGAAGTGACAAATTGTCAAAGCAGAAGAGATTGGGTGAAGTGAAGATAAGAAATTTTTATTGGAATAGAAGAAAAAGGAAGACTGTGAAAGCAAGGCTGCCACTACATAAATCAGTGGAGACTGACTTTGAGATCTAGGTCACAACCACATCTAAGGAAAATATGGAATGGAACACTATCTTTCCATAAGACTAATTTTATTGGGTTTTTTGTTACACAATTTCATATTAATCTCTGACAGTGAGAATTTGGCTTACTGTCTGCCAAGACTATCAAATAAAAAGGAAAGCTTTCTTAACTTTCCATCTGAAACTGTGTGACGTCTTCAATAATTTTGAACAACAAGCAAAAGATGGGTTCCCACATTAAGCATGTTTGGAAAGACATTGAAGGGTTGTTCATGAATCATAGAATCATAGAATACTTTGGGTTGGAAGGGACCTTCAAAGGTCATCTAGTCCAACCCCCCTGCAATAAGCAGGGACATCTTCAACCAGATCTGGTTGCTCAGAGCCCCGTCCAACCTGACCTTGAATGCTTCCAGGTATAGGACATATACCACCTCTCTGGGTAACCTGTTCCAGTGTTTCACCACCCTCATTGTTAAAGATTTATTCTTTATGCCTTGTCCTATTGCAACAGACCCTACTAAAAAGTCTGTCCCCATCTTTCTTATAAACCCTCTTTAAGTACTGAAAGGCCACAATAAGGTCCCCCCGGAGCCTTCTCTTCTCCAGGATCAAGAACCCCAACTCTCTCAACCTTACCTCATAGGAGAGGTGGTCCATCCCTCTGATCATTTTTGTGGCCTTCCTCAGGACACAGTCCAGCAGCTTCATGTCTTTCCTGTGCTGAGGGATTCAGAGCCGGACGCAGTAGTCCAGGTGGGGTCTCACCAGAGCATAATAGAGGGGCAGAATCACCTCCCTCAACCTGCTGGCCACGCTTCTTTTGTTGCAGTCCAGGATACGATCAGCTTTCTGGGCTGTGAGTGCACATTGTCAGCTCATGTCCAGCTTTTCATCCACCAATACTCCCAAGTCCTTCTTGGCAGGGCTGCTCTCAATCTCTTCATCCCCCAGCCTGTATTGGTAGCAGGGGTTGCCCCAAACCAGGTGCAGGACCTTGCACTTGGCCTTGTTGAACCTCATGAGGTTCACACGGGCCCACTTCTCAAGCTTGTCCACATCCCTCTGAATGGCATCCCGTCCCTCAGGCCTGTCAACTGCACCACTCAACTTGGTGTCATCCGCAAACTTGCTGAGGGTGCACTCAATCCCACTATCTATGTCATTGATGAAGATATTCAACAGTACTGGTTCCCATACAGACCTCTGAGGGACACCACTCATCACTGATCTCCATCTCAACATTGAGCCATTGACCACTACCCTCTGGATACAACCATCCAACCAATTCCACATCCACCAAACAGTTCACCCAACAAATCCACCTTTCTCCAATTTAGGGAGAAGGATATTGCGGGGGACCGTGACAAAGACCTTACAGAAGTGCAGATAGATGACATTGGTAGCGCTTCCATTGTGCACTGACGTAGTCACTCCATCATAGAAGGCCACCAGGTTGGTCAGGCAGGACTTGCTCTTGGTGAAGCCATACTGGCTGTCTCAAATCACTTCCTTGTCCTCCACGTGTCTTAGCCTGGCTTCACGGAGGATCTGTTCCATGATCTTCGCAGGCACAGAGGTGAAGCTGAGAGGTTGCTAGTTCCCAGGGTTCTCCTTTCTACCCTTTTTAAATATGTGTGCAATGTTTCCCCTTCTCCAGGCACCAGGGACTTCATCTGACTGAATCCTAATGTGACTTGCCACATGTGTCCTGGTATCTTTGAGTTCAAATTTGATACCCTGATTAAGTAGAATTCCCAGTTTTGCATGTCTCATATAAGTAAATTATGCTTTATTATTATTATTGCTTCCAAAAAGCACTAATAATTCCATTGGATTCTTCAAACTATCTTCGTGCTGTAAATTAGAACTGGGCAAAACAAGCGGGAAGGAAAACTTGCTTTAAAAAAAACAAACAAACAACAAAACACAATATTTTTCTCTTCCTCTCCTGTAGGTTTGATTTCTGAAAATACTTTAATGACAAAATTTCACTAATGAAAATGTTTGGAGACAATGAATTCTTATAGGAAGCTTTTTGCAAGAATTCCATTTTAAATTAACATGAACAGTATATGTGTCAAAAATGGTTTATGCTCAACCAACCATTGAACAAAACTATTTGGCTTCTCAGTCATAGCTATGAAATAGAAGTCAAGCTTTGAAATGTCACAAACAATGCAAAAAAGGCAAAAAACAAAGTTGAGAGTAAGTTCCCGAAGTCATGCTCGGGCCTTAGGTGCATTACATATGGAGAAAGAACCTGAAAACTAATTGCATCTATTATTTCTTGTGAATTCTTAGTGCAACTGTATCAGCTCTAAGACTTTCTCCAGATGCAGCTCCATCTTTTTATCTGTTTTTTGTTGTGTGTTTTTTTCTAGTTAGTTAGTTAACGAAGATATCAGCTACTAAGTATATGGGATCACCCGGCTAAACAGGTTTCAGAGCACAAAGGTGAAAGGCAGGGAGATGTAATTCGACTCAGCTTCCTCTCACCTTGACAGGTCCTTATCTATGCATAGATGACTTGGGGGGTTGGAGGGCGGGCGGGGGGGTGAGCTGCAGAAACGATTTAGCCCTGGGTTGCCATCACAAAATTAGCAATGCAGCCCAAGGGGCCACCACACAACCAAAGATAAACATTCTAGATAGTATAATCCACTCAGGCATAATCTACCTACCCATCAAATCAGGAAATAAAAACCATAAGGTTTGGGTAGAAAAATGTGGAGTCTTTTCCAGTGATACAGTTGGCCTGTAGGAGATTCTTACCCCTTTGTCTGAGATGCTGTGCAAGGTACCTTCCCAGGGATTAGGAGGCCTTACCTGAGAGAGAGGGTAAGTGATTAAGAAACATAGGTATAGCATTCGGCATGCTTTAAGATCGTGATTAGTCAACTCTTTTAAGGTATTAATATCTAGCGTGCTTGTAGTTTCTGTTAGTACATCCCGGAAATCACTTGTAGGTTGTGATAGTGTATCCTGTGAATTGCTTTTTAAATTGCAATAGTGTATTCCTCCGTTGTATCCATAAAATCTGCAACAGTAGCATATTAAAACTGTGAGTGAAGTTCAAATAAATTGTTAGTTTGAACCTTACAGTGTAGTGTCTCTCTCTCTCCACCACACTAAGTTCTATGTTGAATGTGTCAGCTAATTAGAAATGCCTGAGAATACAATCTAAATTAAGACAGAATGCACTGTGGGGCAAAGATGCCTTTTTTTACTGCCCTTCCAACTATATGTTTTATAGATTTGCAAAACTAGCTTACAACTGCAGCAGTATGGAACTCATGGTAATAAAAACTTCAGGGCTTACAAAATGTCATAAAAAGCTCATGGACTATTTCTAGAAAAATCATGAATTATTTATGAAGCAACTTTCAGAATTAGGTTTTCTGTCCTGCTTCCATTTATATTGTATGTCTCAGGGTCATCAATTTCAGTTTACTTTAACTTATGAATGATAATCTTTCGCTTTTGAACTAGAAAGTAATAAACTTTGGGCACAGTGTCAAATAAAAGGAAGCCAACCATTTATGGCATATATGCAAGATATGCTTATTAATTAAACATAGACATTTAAAAAGAGGAAAATGTTAAGTGTCCACAGCTTCAAGGCAGCTTAAAATTTATGAGCTCTTTACTAAATGATTTATTCCAGTTTCATCTGATAGTTAAAGTTGAATAAACAATTTGCAACTAATCATTTTTTTCCTAGTAAAATTATCCTCTTCTTCTGTTTGAAAATGGAGTAACAATATGTGGGTTCCTGTGGTAGATTGACCTTGGCTGGATGCCAGGTGCCCACCAAACTGTTCTATCACTCCCCCTCCTCAACTGGACAGGGGAGAGAAAATATGACAAAAGGCTTGTGGGTCAAAATAGGACAGGGATGGCACTAAGCAATTACTGTCATGGGCAAAACAGACTCAACTTGGGGAAATTAAGTCAATTTATTGCCAGTCAAATCAGAGTAGGATAATAAGAAATAAAAACTAAAACTTAAAACACCTTCCTCCCACCCCTCCCTTCTTCCTGAGCTCAACTTCACTCCCGACTTCTCTACCTCCTCCCTCCCAGTGGCACAGGGGAATGGGGAATGGGGGGGTGTGGTCGGTTCATCACACATTGCCTCTGATGCTCCTTTGTCTTCACACTTTTCCCCTGCTCTGGCATGGTGTCCCTCCCCTGGGATACAGCCCTTCATGAACTGCTGCAATGTGAGTCCTTCCCACGGGCTGCAGTTCTTCAAGAACTGTTCTGGCAGGGGTCCTCTCCAAGGGGTATAGTCCTTCAGGAATTGACTGCTCCAGCATAAGACCTGCACAGGGTCACAGGTCCTGCCAGAAAACCTGCTCCAGCATGTGTTTCTCTCCATGAGGTCATAGGTCCTGCCAGGAGCCTGATTCAATGCAGGGTCTCCCCTAGCTGCAGCCTCCTTCAGGGCACATCCACCTGCTCTGGCACAGGATCCTCCAGAGGCTGCAGGTGGATATCTGGTCCTACTTAGATCTCCATGGGCTGCAGGGGCACAACCTACATCACTGTGGTCTTCACCAAGGGCTGCAGGGGAACCTCTGCGCTGGTGTCTAGAGCAACTCCTCCCCTTCCTTCTTCACTGACCTTGATGTCTGCAGAGTTGTTTCTGTCATATATTCTCACTCCTCTCTCTCTTCCGGCTGCTGTTTTTACCCTTTCTTAAATATGTTATCACAGAGGTGCTGCCACCGTTGCTGATTGGCTCAGCTTTGTCAGCAGTGGATTTCTCTTTGAGCTGGCTGGCATTGGCTGTATTGGACACAGGGGCAGTTTCTGGCATCTTCTCACAGAAACCATCCCTGCAGTCCCCCTGCTACCAAAACCTTACCATGTAAACCCAGTACAGATGCCTTGCCCCATGTTCTGCAAGCAGACAGCAAGTCACACATAGGACTGTATCTTCCTTTTTGGGTTTTTTTTTTTTCTTTTTTATAATTTTTTTTAATAAAAATATTTTTATATCATTTTATTTTAATGATAATTAGAATCATCATTAAAATACACATTCATCACACAATCTACAGTCTTCACAAACTTCACTTACACCAAGAAAAGAATTCCGCTCACCAAAATCAAAATAACATCATCATAGCACCAACAAAAGTGGACAATTTACACACAATCCACCCCTCATTCCTTCACCACAATTGTAACAAAAATTCCTCACAATTATTCTGCACTCTAGCTATGTTCAATCCATGTTTTGCTCTCCAATTACTATGCTTATCTCAAATTCCTCATGCCCCACATTTGGGCACCAAAAAGGATTGTGGTCTGTTGACCTTGGCTGGCCACCAAGTACCCACCAAGCCACTCTATCACTCCCCCTCCTCAGCAGGACAGGGGATAAAATAAGATGAAAAAACCCTCATGGGTCGAGATAAAGGCAGTTTAATAAAGAAAAGCAAAGGCCACATGTGGAAGCAAAGGAAAACAAAAAGATTTATTCCTTACATCCTATCAGCAGGCAATGTCCAGCCACTTCCTGGGAAGCAGGATCTCAGTATGCACAGCAATTGCTCCAGAAGATAAATACCTTAATAACGAATGCTTCCTCCCGTCCCCTTTTCTCTTAGCTTCTATTGCTGAGCATGATGTCATATGGTATGGAGTATCCCTTTGGTCAGCATGGGTCAGCTGTTCTGGCTACATTCCCTCCCAAACTCTCGCTCCCCCCCAACCCACTGGCCTTTGGAGGCCAGGTATGGAGAGACAGCTTTGATGCTGTGCCAGCGATTTTCAGCAGTAGCCAAAGCATTGGTATGTTATTGACACTGTTCTAGCTATGGATACAAAGCACAGCACTATGAGGGCTGCTATGGGGAAAGCTAACTCCATACCTGCCAGACCCAATACAGTTCCCTAAGAAGAAGAATAAAAGGTTGCATGCAAGCAACTTTCATCACATCAGCACATGAATAGAAACAGCAGAGTTTCTGTGGACTAAAATGCTAGAACCTCACATACTGCTGGACAAACCAACCACGGTGCACGCTTGCAGCCTAGACATACACTTCAAAAACTGTTGTTCTTCTGTAGCAGAACTGTAGCACCAACAAGTGCAGGACTCTCCCCATCAGACACAGACCAAAGACTCAAAACGGACCTAGAAGACATGTTCATTGCTGAAATGTTAACATCTCCATGTTTGTGTGAGTTTTCAAGTTGTGTTTCTGAACCCTCTGAGGGAAGTTAGTGAAGGACTGGGGGATGAGGGAAGCCTGAACTGGAGGAGAGACAGTGCTTCTCAGTGTTTATGACCTGAAAGAACAAACTCATCAGCTTTGCAGTGGGAGAGGAAGGAGGCTTTCTGTTTGCATTTCAGTGTAGATGTGTATCTCAGATCATCTGTCTAGACTCCCCTAACAAAAAAATGGGGAGAAATTACAACTTCTACAGTACAACTCCTTTCATTCTAAGGAGGGGCAACTACATTTGGTCACATGAACTATGTAACGGATGCACGTATTTCTCTCAGTTGAACAGCAATGGAGCTTAGAGCAACCATCACAACTATAGATGTTTAAAGCCAAGTGAGATGAATCCTGCCTGGGGTCTTCGCCTTCAGAATACATATGAACTCATAAGTTTGTCTTTCAGGATCAGAACAAAATTCTTTTCTAATGATCTCCAGCAATTGTGCAAACTGTAGCATACGGTAATGAACCATCAGTTGCCGACTTCTGTTGAGTCACTGCACATATAAACAACATATTGTTTTGCGCTTCTGGAAAAATCAATGCTTAAAATCTATTCAAATAATAAAACATTTTGGTAACAAAACAATTAAGATAAATCATTGAAAAATGTAAAATTTACAGGATGTATATAAAACACTCCTGGTATTAGTTGGCTAAGGAAAAACCCAGCTCTTCAGAATTCCATATAGTTTATCTAATATCACTGGCCAAAATATTTTTTTGGACTCAAAACATTCTGACCTATCTGTCTTAGTGAGAAAATATCAGATTATAGAGCACTGAATAGAATGCAGGAGGAAGCTGAATTGTCTAGCTTAAACACAGAATAGTCTGACTTCTAGTTAATGTTGCAATAGTTTACCTAAAGCAAGCTAGGCATTATAAAACCATTATCAGAAAAGCCGGGGAGCGGTGGGGAGTGTTACCTTTCACCGTCTTGGTTCCCCTTCTCTGGACACACTCTAATAGGTTGATGTCCTTCTTCTATTGAGGTGCCCAAAACTGCACACAGTACTCGAGGTGGGACTGCACCAGTGCAGTGTTGAGTGGGACAACAAAATTTTTGGTTCTTTGGTTAGAGAAATAAAAGAATGCAGTTAATTTATAAATTTAATTATTGGTGATGTTGCTTGCATTTAAAATAACATTAACTGTAAATAATTTCTTCAGTTATTTCAGTATACCTTTGCACGTACATATTATTTCATATCAAAAGTAGTCTTTACTATGATTCTTTTTATTACTATGAAGGATGGGACAATCAGTGCCACAAGTTCTGGATCAAACTTAGATTACCTTGGTATATTTACGTGTTTACTGCTGAAATGAGAGAACAAAATACCATACAGAGTAGGCAAGGCACTCCTCCGGGGAACTCAGGCCAACATGAGTATTTAGTTCCCAAGAAAAAAATTTCAAAAATTGACTTGTACCAGACAGTAAAACTTCTTTCATCTACTCTCTTAAATTAGTTTTTCACTTGGAAACTTTTAGTTAACCAAAAAACTTTCCAGGAACATCTTTCCAAGCTTAATAACTTATTCATGCACCCACCAAGAGTTAACTGTAATAGTGCTAAATGATGACATCTGTTAGAATCATGAATTTTGACTAGAGTTTGTCAAAGAACATTTCAAATAGTGTTAAATTGCAATGTCCTTTCAGTCTGATGCATAAAAAGGATTGTCTAGTCATAAAAATCAAGTAATACATGTATTCCATGGATCTGCATTAAAGTATCGATCCATCTCCATTACAAAAACCAGGTAGAAATAAGTCCTAAATTTTGTATGGAGATACAAACACTATAATCCTGAACAAAGTTATATTTTCTTTTTAAATCTCCCCTTAGAATTGCAAACTATGGTTTTATGCTTCCACATTGATGAATTACTAGAGCATACTACCTCAAGTACACCCAGAAAACTCTTAGAATTTTATCTATTTGATTTTTAAAAAATTTTGAGTTTTCTTTCACCCCTGAATATTTCAAAGTATGGAGAAAATCAGATGAGAAGTCTACACCATTTTGAAGTTTGTATAGTGCTGGATCTGTCAACTTTGCTTTCACACTCTATTTGATATCCGCTGCAACTATGGAATCTGAAATCCACAAACTGCATAAATTGACTGCAATTTTGTAACACCCTGTAATTACTCTAGACTATGTCATCAATGACTGGAGATCGCTCTCCAAAATACTTCTTTTTTTAAATCCTGGCAGGCACATGGAAGTTTGTTTGCAGTATAGCATCTTAGGCTTTAGACAGGGTTTTCTAAATCTCCATATTCAATCACTAGTTCTTCATTCTCTGATACACTGCCAAAATTTCTCTAAGACATCACTGAAGAATTCTAATGACACTGCCAACCTTTTGCATGTAACTGACAGTTTTAACCTTTATGTTTTGAGAAACATTCAATAATTCTTCCCATACCACTTCCCAATAATATCTATTTTCCTCTTTCTGGATGATGTGTTTCAGACAGCCTCCCGCATGCCAGGTTATTTAAAGCTGCAATATAACCCACAGTTAAATAGAGAATTATATGACATAGATTTCACCATCTGGCATAGGAGTTTGATCTTTTTTAGATGTTCTAAAATTATTTGTCAACCAAGAATATTTCATTAGATAGCTGTTATGCAGTCATGATATTCTTCATTATATGAAAGTATATAAAAATAACACTAAAGTTTAGGCTATACACACTTAAGGCACATCTGTACAATTAGGTACAAAGACATTTGCAATGATTCCAAAATACCTAATGTATGTGGCAACTTAGTCCTGTAAATATTATGGTTTTATTTGAATAGCAATGTACTAAATTCAAAGTTCAACCTAGAATGAAAAATTACAAGAGTACAGCACAATTTCATATTCACAATAACGATAAGTGTATTGATTTCAGGTAGGAGTTGATCCAGACATTACCGTATAATGCCATTAATACATACTAGCTCCTCAATAACTCAGAATTTTTTCTACCATACTTCACTGTGTAGACATGTCTTCTGACATTGTTCTGAGTTGACAAGAGGAATTAAAAAGATAATATTGTCTGTAATGCTTGTTAAGGTGAGGTCCTTGGGTCACATAAATAAAATAACATTTGGATTTCAATAGAGCTGTATCAATTGAGTTCTGTCATTCACTGACTGAGAAAGCATATCTATTTGAGGGTTTATTTTAATTTGCATTACCATAAACAAGGGAAGCTTTGCTCAGGAATGCAAAATTAGGAACAGGTAATCAGTGCTTTTTATTAGCATTATGTGCTTTACAACAGTGCATTTTGGGGAATCACAGACTCTGAAAGTGGAATGTGGTAAATTGTTGAAAAGGTTTTTTGTGTGTTTTTAGTGATTTAAAATAGATTCATATACAAGAAAAACAATGGCCTCTGGTAGCAAAGAATCCAGGGCCAGTTTTCAAAAAAATACAAACACCTGAAGTCACGGAGAGATACTTACTAGGATTGTTCAAGACAAACCTTGTAACTCCCAAGGACTCTACTGAAAACCTCAGCGAGAGCTCATCTGCTCTTATAGGTACTTTAATTTCTTTAAATCTGGCTGACAGTTCTTGAAAACTCCTCTGATCATGTCTCTGCACATCATTCACAGACCAACTGTGACAAACTTTTTTAAAAGTAGATTTTTTAAAAAGTATACCTAGATCTATTCTCTTAATTCATGAGAGCTTATTTAAGCTCCACAAGAAAGAGGATCAATAGATCAATCAAGTACCCCGCTGCTCCAATGTCCTGACACTGCCAGACTGGTAGTTCTTCTCAGTAACTATACAACAGTGACTCCTAGTTCTGAGTAATCAGAGAGGAGGCTGAAACAAAATAATTCAAAAATTATCTGTATAATGGGGGAAGGAGGTTAAGCTTCAGGCAAAAAGGCTTGAGTGGGAAGTTGCTTTTTGTTCCAGGAGCCTGGCATTCTGATGAGCCATTGGTGCTTGAACAGCTCATGACTGATTGTGCACAGAAGAAGCCAAGTCATTTGAACTATGAGTTGGCCATCTAGGAAGAAAATCTGAACACAGATACGCTTGGCTGCTTGACAGCAGTGCAAGGGCTCCTTCAGCTCACCAAGTATGTACACTGTAAACAAATGGTACTGAATGCAAACAAACACGTGACGGATTCTTATTACCACCTCTAACCTAGGCAATTTCTTCAGCTGGCAGATGGGTTAATCCAATCAGTATATTTTACCTGAGCCTAAGATTGTGGAGACAAGAGCACAGTAACTGAATACATAAAATCAATCCTCACTGCAATTGTTAAATTATTAGGATAATTACCTACATTGTCATCTCTGTGTCAAATTACGTGACGAGTAAGTAGCCAGGAAAAGGGAAGGCAGGAATCTTTCAATTTTATCATTCTTCTACCAGCATGCATATTTTATTTCTACTAAATCATTTATAGAATACTTTCTGGTTGTCTACAGAAAGCTCAAGATATTTTTATGTATCATTAAAGAATCTGATGACCTATATCCACATGTGATGGGAAAGTTCCATGGGCTCAGTTAAAACTCATATCATTACCTACTTTAACTCTACAAGGTACTTGAACTGAATCTGTTATGCTGCTGCTTTTTTTCCGTCAGGCATTTGATATGTTCAAGTGTATCAACGTAATCAGCTAAATGCCACTTATTATTTGACAGTCATTCTCTGACAGGGCATAAATAGTATTTGCTGAACCAGAGAAACTACAGTTACAAGTCATAGATTGTGCTTTAAAACAGAGTAAGTATGGTTTCAGCTACACCATTTTAGTGCAGATTAATTGTCTTCCTGTAATCTGGAACCTTTAAAAAGAAAGTTCTCAATGTCCATGCTGAGGTAATTAACATGAGTAAAAGTTTCTGGATTTGGTCCTCAATCCAGACTACATTTCAAACTGTAAATTTTTGCTAATGGACTTTTCAAAATCCATTTGATGCAGAAAAAAAGGAAAATATTGTGCAGGAGCCTGAACTCCTTCTGGCAAAATGCCTTATGAACCTAATGAAAATGTCTGAGGAAAAAATGCAGTGTTGGACCTTTTTAGTTACATAGAGCAGAAAACAAAAATAATTCCTTTGAAGAATCTTATTGATATGGAAAAAATAAATCACAAAGCTGATATTCATAGCATGTCTACTTTTTATTGATAGAATTAATCTCATTTGGGCAGAAGGGTGGGGTGCAGGGCTGGGATGGGTAATGAAATAGCCTACGTTTATTTTTGTAAACAAGCCACACTTTGTTCAGAGCTTGTTTTCCTTGGCTGAAACATGGCTTTGCCTAGTAACTAACATTATTAGACTGTATTTCTTTTCTCACTTTCAAATATTTTATACAGCTCACCACAAGCTTTAAGACTCCAGAGGGACCTAAAACTTCTAAGAGCTTTTGCAAAAATAGATGCCTCAAACCAAACAGTACCTCAACAGGTAAGTTATTTGAAGTTGATTTCTCTCAAAGAGAAGCTCATCTTTCAAAGTGAGCCAACATTTTAGAAACACGTTATGACTTCATCGTCAAACTCAAATTCATAAACTCTCTAACACCTTTGTAAAATTGGGATAAATTTGTTCTTGTTTTTGATCTGAGAGTCCTGCAAATATTTTTCTTGATATTTATTTCATCTTTTTCCGTTTTGCAAAAATATGTTCTTTTATCTGTTTACCTAATATACCTAAAATGGATACAATTGTTTTCATTGCATAAGTTTCAGAAGCACTTCACTATAACTGTACATCTTGGCTTTCCCTCAGCACCATTGAAAATGTCAGAATTTATCTGGGATAATATTAGTCAACTAATGCTTCAAGAGCATAAAAGCATAAGCTATTTTTTGTTGATGAGTTTTCTTCCTCCCGAGGAAGAAATTAAGTTGAAATATTTAGGGAGGAAATGTATTCCCTCTTTTTCATGGTGATATAAGGGTACAAAGTAATATGACTAAAAATAAGTGATCTTTTCTGCCTTAAATACAAGCACAGGAGAATCTGAATTAGAAGGCGGCATTGAAGAACAATTCTTCTCTGCACAAGAGGTCAAAGAGACAAAGAGACTGCATGCTTAAAACAGATCCATGCAAGAAAAACCCTCAGCTGATCCTCCCGTGAAGAAATCATAATTTTCAGTGTATATACACAGGCAATCAGATGAAATACAGGAAGCGGCTGGTTTTTTTCCTCAGGCAAAGCAACTGTGTCATACAAGAGCAATGGTTTTATTCCTCTAAAATAAAAGAGGAGTCAGTCTTGCTCAAGTAATCATGAAATGCTTTATTTAACCCACTCTATTTTGATGAAAGCTGTTAGCTTTTTCCAAATGTAGAATTCTTCATAATAAGTCAAAGAAGGTCCATACATCTAAGATAACGTGTTTGCAAAGATCAGAGTAACTTCATCCACCTGTTAAAAAACATATTTGTGAAATTAATTTTTTCATACATATCAGATTTAGTATGTACTAGTTAACGGCACTTCATTTTTGTAACCATTTTGTGGCAAGATGAATTTAAGAAAAATGATTTATTTTGAAAAAAGGAAAGAAATAATAAGATGACATTTTTCTCCTTCAGAGTAGAATAACCTACCCTTCAATCAGCATTATAGATTTTTTTAAAATGTCCTGAATAATTCCAAGGAAAACCATGATTTGCAAGAGATCAGTAATGTGCAAGAAAATACAGAAAAGTAAAGCAAGGGAGACCCCTTGTGGCCTGATTCTCGTCTAATAAAAACGCCATTTCGAGGTTCTAATATTGATTATAATATACTATGGAAATAATTGTATTTTCTATAAGTATGTATGCTAAATAGTACTAAAATAGTAATATTTTTGGCACAAATCAGCATATCTTGGTTTTACTCATTGGAGTGTATAGAAATGTGCACTTCTCTTCGGTCTTTGAAAATGAGAGTGCTCTCTCTCAGGTAATTCATGGTCTAAAAATTCTCATTGATACTGTCAACTGAAAATGAAACACATCATTCCACTTCCAGGTTATTTTTATGACAAAAATAGTCATCTTTAGGTGGATTTTAAAATCAAACTGTCTTATTGAGGCTGTAAGTGAAAACACTGCTCATTAAAAATATCCAAATAAAATTTACTACCTTTTCCATACAAATTTGTGTGTGGAATTTTGCTCAGATGCCATAATAGGCATGGTCATTGACAAAACTTCTCTTCATGAAAGACTTATTAATGGGAAAAAGAAAAAAAAAAAAAGAACTTGTCTAGTAAAGCAGACTGTCTACCAAAATTGGTTTGATGGTTTTGGGATTTTTTTTAATGTAACTGAAGAGAATTTGCTGTAGAGAAGCAGATAACCC
This sequence comes from Burhinus oedicnemus, assembly GCA_008921705.1. Lineage (NCBI taxonomy): Eukaryota > Metazoa > Chordata > Aves > Charadriiformes > Burhinidae > Burhinus > Burhinus oedicnemus. The sequence continues at coordinate 537,214 of VFFE01005840.1, forward strand.
ATAAGCATTTAGACAACCTCAGGCAGAAAGCAAGACCTCTGGAAGAGAATGAAGGAAAAGAGAAAGCAAAAAGATCACAAAAAGACTGTCAGGCCGTCAAGATGAATTCATAAGCAATGGGGAAAGGGAATTCATGCCTTTACAAGATGAGGAAATATCTTATAGATAAAGGAGTAACTATCATCCTATCTCAGTTAGGAGAAAAATTATAAAAGCCTGGTGGCAATCAGAGATAAATGCCTTAGCAGTGCTAGTTAAAGCTACAGCTGCTCTATATTTCTGAGCAACGTGATCTTCTCATGGGGGAATGGGGGCACCAGAGGAATAAGTCACTCTGCTCTTAGTTAAAATGGTCAGTCTCCACATGTCTTTCCTCTGTGTTTTTGTTGTAGTTAATTCAGTACAAACAGAGGAACAGCAAGTCATAGGTGAGAGAGACCTTTTGCAAAGCAGACATCTCTTCTGACCAAGGTGCGAGTCACTGCATTAACATTCCCCTCAACCCAGCTTGGAGAATTTGGGGTATTTTCAAAAGTAAAACACTTTAACAATTCATGGGGCACTAGTAAAATGAACAAACACCCCACGACTTGGTTCCTAGGGCACTTGTGCTAACTCGTTGGCTCTTTCTTTGCCTCATATAAGCATTCTGATGAAAAACTTGACAGTTGTTGCCACATAGCCCTGCAAAAGAAACACATATAACTTAAACAGGCAGATCATCTGCTGTATTATGTCATCACCAAAGTACTTACATTGTACCCATAATCATGTTATGACTCAGTCGCAAGGGGACTAGACTGGCTTGGAAGTGTAAGGCTAGATGGAATTGGAAAGATTAGCTGCTGGATTAATACATAAACTTAAGTTACTACAATGTGAGAACCAGGGCTTTTCTTCAAGACTGTCTCTGTGGGACTTCTCTTCCTTCATTATTAATGCCAGGGAGCTACTCCAATGTGATGCTCAAGTCCCCGTAAGCACCCTGGCTGAGCCCAGCCATGGGCCCTGTGGCACCAGGCCTGGGGCGGATCTGCAGCTCTTATAGCACTCAGAGCCTTGTTACGGGCAGCCAGGAGCTCACCACACATACGGGCTGGGAATTTATTCCTAGCCCAATTAATATGTTAGCAGTATAACAGTCCACATTATCTAATTATTATGGAAAGGCCCATTAATCACCCCCTTAAATCTGTTAAAGAGAAGATCTTTCTTAGATTCTACTCTTTTTTTTCTGGTGTTATGCTCCCCTGTCCAGTCTGGGCATTTTCTGTTGACCATTTCGGCCTTCCTCAGGAAGGCCAGGACCTGGGGACCTGGATATGTTGCTGGTGTCCTGTGGTCCCCGCTGGGATGAGTGGGGCACCTACAGTGGGTATGGCTCCCTTAACCAGGGCACCACTTAGGTCTCTGGGGGCACATTTCTTCTCCCTCCCTGCCATTTCCTTCTGGAGGCTCCTTGGGGGAGAGCAGCAGGTGCCCTTCCACCCTGTGACACAAAGGGCAGTTGCTCCCCCTCACCTCGTTTGTCTGCTGGCAAGAGATAACTAGTCTGTCCTCCTTAAGCTTCAGACCTTTTTATGGATGAGTATGCTTATCTTTCTCTAAGAGTCATGCCTTGCTTGTTTTCATGTAACTCATCTGGTTAGGACTATAATTGCATTCGTATATGCATGTCTGTACTGGATCAGCCGAATAACCTTAACTCCAGAAGTGACTTCTCATGGACTCCTATGAAGAGTAACAATTAGACAAACATGTGATATTGTTCCCAGTACTCTCCCAGTCTCAGACTGTTTTCAGCTCTCAAATGCCATCCATGGATTGAGGGTTGTCTTAGGCCTGTTAAAGTTTCTTTACAGTAACCCACATTTGATCAGTCCTTGAATACTTGTCCAGGCTTCTTGAATCTTGCAAACTTGAATCTGTAATACCCCTTGGCAGAGTTCCACAGGCTACAGGCATGCGCTACGCTTTAATACTTCCCTAGTTCTTGTTCTGGAAAAGACAAATTATCTTTTATCCACCCTCTTCATGCTACTCATTTCATAGATCTTTGTCATATGCTTCTAAAACTGGGCCAGGTTTTAAAATAGTAGATAGAAGCTTTCTAGGTATTTAGAAACTGTTGTGCGTGTAAGTCATGCCACAGGAGTCTCACTAGATGACTTGCTGTATCTCAATATGTCTAAACACTTATAAAAATCTGCTCAAAATGCGTAGAATGATGAAGAGCAAAAACATATCTCGCTACTATTAGCAGTTCAGACTACTTTATGCTATTATATTGAAAAGGGTTTACATCAGCCTGACTGAAATTACAATGTGGCTGAATGGTTGCTAGGATCAGAAAGACAATTCCTTTCAGGAGAACAGTGATACTATTTCTGAGCTTCCTTGTACTGTGGAGGCATGTTGGCTCCATATGCCATTTATAAATTACATTGATTTGAAAATGAAACCAAATCGTGACCACTAGGTTCTGCCATGCCTTGGTTCTCAGTGATCCTTGCCCTTCCAGTTTATCATGTTGTCTTTCAGACTTTATAAAGTGGACGAAAAGCACTAATTATATGAGTATAAATAATCATATGGGACAGAACTAATGCAAGCCATTCCTGAGACATAGACATGTCCAAGCACAGACATAATCTAAAGTTTTACAAGCAACATAAAAAATGCATATGTATTCCTGTATTTTCTAGTCAATATTTCTTCATGCTAGCTATACTTTTCTTTAATATGGGATCAAATCAATATGTTATGGAAAAACAACTTTTTACATTCTGCATTTTCAGATCATCTATGAAAAGAAGATATCACCTTGAAATTTTAAGAAATGGCAAGACAGAAACCATATGTTTGTCCTCAAAACATAATTCCAGAAAGAGCAAAACATAATTTTATTTCATAATGTAACACACTGAGAAAACTGAAAAATCGTGCTGTAGGAGAACAATGTTACAGACCAACAAAACTAGTTATCGTAAGCAGCCTAGGAATTCTAATGACTGTGATGCCATTACAAAATATAACTGATACTATTGTTTTGGGGAGTAAATGTTGTTTCCTTTTTTGAATTTATTCTATACAGATATTTAGATCTACACAATGCCAATGCTGAGCCAAGGCTCTAAATTTAATATAACTTTCTTTTTAAGAGTTTTAATGGCTCTGCAGCCAGCATGTAACTCTCCCTGGGGCATCACATATCTAGAATCTGTCTTTTGTGCTTGTATGGCCTTCTGTATGGCCTTTTTTATGGCCCTAAATTAAGAATGACCTCATATGACCATTACTTGTTTTCTTGAGAATATGATGTCCCAAGTACTACATTTTAAAGCTCCATGCACATTACCTGTGTAAGTCTTATTAACCTTTCTTTCTCAGTAAGTTGTTTTCTATTTTTTGTTCACTGCTTTTAAACCTTTAATACCATGCCAAAATACTAACATCATTCACAGTAACAGACTTTAATAATTGCCACAAAATTCCACATTACTTACCTAATTACACACTGTGGTAACCCATTTAAAAGCCATCATCTTCTGTTTCACATATGTAGCTAAAACAAGTTTTTAAAATCTCTTTCAATGAAACAATATATAGATAATGCTTTTGTTTCTTTTCCTTAATTCATTTTATAAGCTTAATTGCACTAAAATTTGAAAAAAAATATACAAACTGTTAAAACACATCAGTCACTTAAAACGTTTATAACCAAGTATATAGAACAACTCCAATGAAATTTTTTTTCATCAGAAAGTACACAGAATTTTTTTAAGAAGTCACTAATTAAGCATTGATGATATTTCCACTTCCTTCTTTTTCATTAAGGAAAACAGTGTTTACTGCCCAAGACGTTTGATCTTTATACAGTATGTCCTATCCTATGTATACAAAAGAAAATAAAACAGAAGCTGAAGAAATCTGTAATGGTTGAATGAATTGCTGGATAGCTAGGCATGCAAAAAAGCTGTTAGACCCCTATGTGCAAAGAATGTGATCAATAGTGTAATGTCCAGATGACAGCCAGTGACAAGCAGAATATCCAGAGGTCAATACTGGGGTCCATGTTGTTCAACATCTTTCTCAGTGATCTGGACAATGATATGGAGTGCAACATCAGGAAAGCTTTTAATGGCATTAAACTTGGTGGAGTGTCTGACCCAAGCAACCAAGTGTCAATTCAGAGCGACCTCAGAAAGCAGAGGACTGGGCCAAGAGAAACCTTGTGAGGTTCAGGAATCACGGAATCACAGAATCATTTAGGTTGGAAGGGACCTCTTGAAACTGTCTAGTTCAACTCCCCCATTCAGGCAGTCAGCTAGAGTACAATATCCGCGGAGAAGAGTCTGGTTCCCTCATCTTCATTATTTCCATCAGATATTTATACACATTGATAAGATCTCCTCCCGAGTCTTCTCTTCTCCAGGCTGAACAGCCCCAGCTTTCAGGCTCTCCTCATATGAAAGATGCTCCAGTCTCTTACCTGGCTTTGTGGCTTTGTGCTGGACTTGCTTCAGTAAGTTCATATCTTTCTCATCCTAAGGAGTCCAGAACTGGACAGAGTACTCCAGATGCAGTCTCACCAGTGCTGAGTAGAAAAGAAGGACTGTCTCCCCTGAACTGCTGGTAACACTGTTCTTAATGCACTCCAGGACACTGTTGGCCTTATTTGCTATGAGAAAGGATTGCTGGCTCATGTTCAACTGCTGTCCACCAGAACCCCAAAGTTCTCTGCAGCGCTGCTTTCCAGACGGTTGGCACTCAGTGTGTCCTGGTGCCTGGGTTTATTCAGTCCAGTTACAGAACTTTGCATTTCCCTTTGTTGAACTTCATGAGATTCCCCTCAGCCCATTTCTCCAGCCTATCTAGGTCTGTCAGCGACTCCTCCCAGTTTTGTATCATCTGTGAGAACTTGCTGAGGGTACACTCTGCCCCAGCATGAAGATATTAAACAGTATTGGCCCCAGTGTCAGCCCCTGCAGTACACCACTAGTGACTTGTCTCCAGCTGGACTTTATGCCACTGGTCAAAATCCAGTGGGTCTGGTCTTTCAGCCAGTTTTCAATCCACCTCAGTGTGCACTTACGTAACTCATCGTTTGTCAGCTTACATTTGAGGATGCTGTGGAAGACAGTGCCAAACGCTTTACCAAAGTTGAGGTAACCATCAGCCACTGCTGAATTTGATCTATATTCAAGAGACATTTTTTCTTTTCAGAAGAAACATGTTCAGTACTCTGGTTCTTTTATTGCCTTGCATTCGCCAAACAAAAACTAAGGAACCCCAATCAGTAGGTGATTGAGAAACCTTGGCGCAAGCTATTCTTTTATCAGTAAAAGTCTGTCACAATTTGAGTGTTAGTATTATAATAATAGAGAAGTATAAGCAGCACACTTAAGAAAAAAGTATACCATTACTGTTCTGTAAATATTTGAATTTACCATCAATTCAAGGTGTTTACAAGCTCATCTATATTCAGAAAGAGTACAAGTATATTTCTTTCTCTTCATGTATATTGTTAATGCAGGTATACGTTCCTTGTCAAAGGTCCAGCTCACTAACCGTCAGCAAAGACCACCAAATTCTGTCTCCAATCCAGTAAGAAACATGGATGAGATTTCTGTGCAGACAGACGGAGCTGAACACCGATTCCCACTGAAGCTGCACACAGTGTGTAATTCATGTAGAATTCACAGTTGCAGGATGTTGTGGACTCTAAAAGTATATATGAGTTCAAGTTAGGAATAAGTAGACAAATTAATGAAAGAAAAATGCAAGTGGCTATTAGAAACAATGGGCAAAATGCAGCATCTTTCTTAGGAAAACAAGAAACCTCTGACTTCCACAAGCTGGAAAGATATATGATGTGCAGGATCTGTCTGTACATTTTCTGTTGGTTACAATATTTTTCTAATCATCTGCTAACATCTCCAGTAACTTCACTAATATGTTGAATTTTAATCTTACCAGCATCCTGATTTTGTGTTCTTAATTTTTGAGCATAGGAACATGGATAGTCCTACTGAATTCAGTAGGACTACTTAAATATTACAAGTTAAGAATTTGCGTAAATACTGTATTGGGTATAAGCTTTTTCTTGTCTTTAAAGTACAAGTATTTATTTGTTCAAAAGCTAGCATAAGGCAACATTTTTGTAACATCAAAACTCTATAGCACAGATAGATAATGTTTCCCCTTACTCCTTTCATAAGGAAGTACTTTATTTGACTTTAAATGAATATGGTTGTAACAGCAGCTCAAATCACAAATTGATTATATCACATCTCTAGACAGTAAAAGAGTTTTTCAAGGACTAGGGCCACAGATGGCTGAACTCTGAGTGGTTTGTACTGCTGTGTTGCAGAAATTTTGGAAACAATCATTACTTCCTGTTAACATTCTGTGACAACATTTTAGGCTGCCTTCAAGGTAAAGACTTCAGTTCTCAGGAGGTGATTTGATTTCATTTACCAATTCATCTCCACATAATATTCCAATAGAATAGTCTGTTCTGAAAAAAAGCCTCTATTTTATTACTGTAATGTGCAAGATTATATGCTAGATAAGATCATATATTCTGTTGTTTAAAGAGAAAATTAAGAATGGTCAATGTCTTCTGTTCTATCAGCCATTAATTCATACTTGATATCACCATAGAGCTATATGGATTGATAAAAGAAGTGAAATCATTAAGTTGCTAGATTGCTTATACTCAGACTGAGAAATCAGTGAAAAATAAAACTTTAGTGTGAAAACATAAGGAAAAAATACTATAATTCTTGCCTATCTTACTAATGAAAGTGTTAGTAAATGTAATGAATATGCATCTTATTTACATTTAAACCTACATATGTCATTTCAACTTGTTAAAATACTGACATTTTTTATATTCCTTACTGATGGTAGTACTTAGGCAGAAGGAATAATAGGTGTCTATTCAAAATTCAAGTCACAGAATAGCTGGTGTGAATAATTAGTGACAAATAATTAGGCAGGTAGAGCCCCTTTTGTCTCAATGAATTCCTTATGCTTTTATGTAACAGTTATTTTCATCATCATTAATATTATTGCAAATTTTCATTATTCATAAATGATGAAATAATAAGAAGGCTTCATTACACAGACAATTCCAAATTATTCACTTTGGTTACTAATACGTGAATGAATCATTCTTGCAGGATTTTTAACTTCATGATGGATTTTTATAAACAGAAGATCAAAATCAAAGGAGCATCAGTAGTTTCCTCTTTCTGTTGTTTGTATTTTGTTCAAAAAATAGCAAACTGCAGGAATATTTTTGAAATACAAAATGGATTGGTATTTATATGTAATTCAGAGGGATTTGCCATGTTCAATTTCAGCAAGAAATGTAGTTCGGCATATAGAATAAGTAAAGACAGCTTAAGGAATATGTTTTCTGCCAATCAGTGTGGTCACCAGAAGCTGATGGTTCATTACTAAGGAAAAGAAAAAAGTAATTCTTACAAATGTTCCAGAAATTGTTAAACTTTCTAACCCAATATGAGGATCTCCTTATCTAAACATGCATATTGATGAACACGACACAAACAGGACTTGTCTTGCATATGAAACGTAAATGGACCAAGCCAGGGTCTGGGCCATACTAGGCCATTTTCTTCCTGAAAGCAGGTGCAGTTTGGATTTTTTTTTTTCTGTAATGCATCTAAACAGGCTCTAATCTGTCATTTTCTACAGTTCCAGAATAGCTGGAACAGTACTTAAAGGAATGTTTTAAGATTTGGCAGAAATAGAAGAGTTTATAAATTACCCCCCCAAAATATGTAATTTTGCAACTGTTTATGGAGTAAGGAATATTCCTCACTGTAGTTACTTTTTGTCCCAACATGGGGAAAAATCAAATCATAGATGAGAAAATCTACCCTTCACATGTATCTCATATATACATTTCTTTATTAACTCTTAAAAACAGGTTTGTTCTTTTATTTTTTTTCTATCTGCAATGCTCAAATGTATTCCAGTCGTATTATTTTTCAAAATTATGATAATATCTTCTAAGCAGTTCTGAGTTCAGAAATTCGGTCCTGAGTTACAGGAACCTTTTGTAAGATTTGGCATATAGGCTGGGCAGGACTGAGTGTTGTTTCTCAGTACAATGTTACAAAATAAGGTTCTGTGAGAGACATGCAAGAAATTTGCAAGTGTTTATTTACATCTTTAAATGGTTTTGCACTTTAATTGCCTTCTGCATACCTGGTTGTGTCTCTAATACATAGCTGTAAACATTTGCCTATTGTTTTTGAACAGGATTAATTATTATCAGAAAATCACATTGCTTCTTTGCATTCTTCGTGACAGGCATTGATGGTACACAGTCCACTTACCTGGTCCTATGCTGTTTACAGTTCTTTCTCTCTCTAACCTCTCCAGGTCTAAATTAAGTTTTTGCTTGAAAGTGAATGTATTTAGGCTACTCTCTCCTAGATTTATTTTTTACTGTATCATCTCAAAAAAAAAAAAAAAATCCCAAAACAGAGCCTGCCAGAACTTTTAAGTCACTTTAACCAATAATTGTATGCTAGGATGCTGTTTTCTGTCATAGAAGTGCAACTTCTATGTTTTTCCTTGACCTAGTAGGTCACCTTTATTTTTCCAGAAGAGTCAAATAAGAGAAAAAGTCCTCAAAGGCATTACGAAATGGAATGTTACATGGGATTTTCATTTTAAGTATTTTTGTTTTGATCTCAATGAGAGACACAAACTGCATTTCTTATTATACAGATACTAAATTAAAAATAAAAAAGAAAATTCCTTGGAGCAAATATAAGAACAGCTGTTTCTCGGGTGAGTTCCTTAGCTACTAGGTTATGCATAGGATTTTTCTTATGTTCTCTTTTCATGGTCCCATCAATTTTGTATGCTCATCTACAACAGGAGAAGTATAGGCAATCCTCAGTCTGTTCTTGATGATCTTCTCAGCCTAAACTGGGAGACTGTAGACATAACCTTGAGTTCTCCTTTTCCCAGTACACGGGAGGAAGGAGGAATTTAACCAGGCCTTGCACTTCATGCTCACGTTGATACTAGGGAATGAAAAGGATAGAGGTATGCACTGCCTTTTTTGAAAGTAGAGAGAAAACTGTTCCTTTCTCTGCAAGAATGGCTATAAGTGTTCGTCATAATAGAAAGATTCAAGGTAGCTTGTTCCAAATAATTTAAATGCCTCACCTTTCATGAGAGGTGGGATTTCAAACAAAGCTGCATGCTTGGCCTTTCTTCTTGGCTGCTTCTAATCTGCCTAATGTCTAGTATGTCATTCAGATGAGTCTGAGACATAAGACCCTCCTTGTGCACTGAATAAGGTGCGTAGGCAGCAGCATTTAGATTCTGGATCATATCTTCGAGGTGTAGAAAGTGAAGCAGTGATTCACTGACTTGGTAGCATCAACTTTCTGTTTGGAATGGAACCCATGGTCTGCTATAACTTTTTAGCCAAATTTAATTGAATATGTTAAAGAAAACAAAGACTACAATAGCAGTTTGCATTGTGATCAAATCACTGAATAAGATCCGGAAGAAAAAACAAAATAACATTTTAAGTTAATTTTCATGATTATTCATTTCCAGCTATATAACCATTTAGCAGCAGTGAATTATGTAAATAATGTCCTCTGAAACAGAAATGCTGGTTTTCAATTTAAATGACACAGGGTAAATCAGGATTAGATTATTCCAAATCCTGCTTTTACTTTTTTAGTATTTATTTGGAATAAGTCATATCAGCTAAAAAATTACAGTGGTCTCTGACGCACCATTTTTTATTTTGCATTTGAGCATTTCTTGTTCCTTGCAGTTAACTAAGAAAAGCCAGAATTATTTGTGATTGTGAGTATCATGTAGTTAGTCTATAATCCTTAGTAAACTGTTTTACAGACACAGAAATGTCTGCACTACTAAATAATATGGGCCAGGGAGAAGACTGATCACTAGACCCCTTGTCATGCACATAGCTGTTAGTCCTTGGCTGTTTTAGGTCAGTTCTTTTGCCCCACGCAATAACTGAACATGCCTTGTGGAACTGTTCGCCACAAGAACTGGTCCCAAGAAGCAATAGGGATAAGACTCTACCAGGACTGCTCCTAAACTGTCCTTTCGCACTGACTTAGCAGGCTTTCCACTCTCAAACACATTCACGTGCTTTTGCGTGCCACCCTATCCCCAGGGTACATAGCACACGTTCTTTTTTTCACACTGCAGTGGGTTACAGTGAAGTCTACACATTTTTTTTCAATACTTGTAACTGAAAAAATACTGATAAATAATAATTATGCCTTTGAGCCATTTGGCACCTAGAAAAGACCTAGGACTAACTGCTAAGAGGTGTGAATGAAACTCATCTGCTGCGTAGGGACCTAGTATTCAGTCCAGACCTTTTTGGCTTTGAGGTCAGCAATTGATCCGTCTTTTATTTACCAGCACAGATGTAGCTTTCTGTGTAATATGGTACATTGAGGTTAGAACAAAGTTTTCAAAGTGAATACCAACATATTTTTTGTGTTTGGGAGCAAACATGAACACATCATCTTCCTGACAGTTCTCTGGAGTAATTATTTGGATTACCTGCTCATTTTAATAAAATACAATAGCATAGGAGAAAGCTTAAAGGAATTGATGGCTACACCCACGCACATGCACAGAAGCAATAGAACAGTATCTCAGGACCAACAGCAAGTAGACTTTCAAATTTTCTTCTGAATTTGGCATTAGCCACTTGGGAATCAATAAAATTTTCAGTTAAAATGAAACGAACATTATCCAGTAAAATTCAGTATGAAAGCTGAAGCCTAAATCCTACAAGTTATGTAGGCAGTTTCAAACAGGATTTTTAGATGTTCTATTCTTCCTCTGGAAGTTCCCCAAGTCTAACCAACTATGTCTGATTAATTTGTTCTTATATTTTCCTTTTTTCTCTTTGACAACTTACAGCAACCACTAGCCATGGCATTTTCACCACGGCCCAGTGATTTTTTTTTTGTTTCCCCAACCTAAGCTTTTAGTTAACTTTATTATGATTCTTGGAAAGTATGTACATATGTGCAAGAGCTCTATAAGTTTTCTGGTGTACTGTTAGAGTAGTTGCACAATCCAAATTACATATTTCTATTTCTAAAATTAAAAAAATACACACCTTCACTTCAAATTGACCTAGTTCTTGAAGGGAAGAAGATGAGAGGAAGAAAAACCAAACCACATGTAAACAAAAAAACCTTTCTGCTGGGTTATTTCCATAGAGTAATTCAAAGGGATTTACCTTTTTTATTCAGTTGGCTTTATTATGTTTGTTCTGTATCTCTCCTTTTCAAAAAAAAAAAAAATTTTCTTCTTCTTAGTCTATTGGGTGAATAGCCGAAGCTTTTTTTCAAGTTTAACAGTGTAACTTAGGCAGTCTTAGAATAAGGCTTTGATTCTTTGTTTGATTCTTTGCCAGTTTTTTTATGCACTGGTTAATGCCAGTAGGAAAAGAGAAGAAACAAATCACCAACTGAGATAGGTTTCTATCCAGCTGGATCTCAGATTGACCGGGGACACTGCCTATCAAAGACAAGACATAAAAATTTGTCCTGGAACTGTCAAAAATCTTCACATTTACAATCAGTCCTTGAGGGAGAAACCTTTTTTCTGTCTCTTTTTAAAATGTTTTCCTCTGGCCTTTCTTGCTAATATATGTTCTCCGATCATAGCTGACTTTGTAAACCAGTTTGGAAAAAAAGGGAAAAATTCCTTTTTGAGTAGGTTAGGAACAGTTTGTTCTAACCCAGTTAACACTTATTCCATTGAATAAATGACCAAGAGAAAAATGTAAGTTTGTAACCTGGATGGTTTGCTCCTATGGTAAGATTATATAGAAAGGAAGTTCATGGGGAGGGGTAATACTAATACCAGCTGATACAGAACAAATAGAAAACTCTTGTTGGGCAGATACTATATGACATGGTGGAGACACAAAAAGAAAAGACTACAACACCGTCTTAACTCAGCACTAGTGAGGCAACACCTGAAGTACTGTGTCCTGTTCTGGGCTCCCCAGTACAAAAGAAGTATGGAGCTACTGGAGACAGTCCAGTGAAGGGCCACAAAGATGATTAAGGGACTAGAGAATCTCTTCAATGAGAAAAGGGTAAACGAGCTGGGACTGTTCAGCCTGGAGAAGAGAAGGATCAGAGGGAATCTCATCAATGTGTACAAATATCTGAAGACAGAGCCAGGCTCTTTCCTGTGGTGCCCAGTGACAAAACCAGAGGCACTGGGATCAAACTGAAACACAGGAGGTTCCAGCTGAACATCAGAAAACACGTTTTCACTGTGAGGGTGAACAAGCACTGCCACAGGCTGCCCAGAGAGGTTCTGGAGTCTCCTTCATTGTAGATATTCAAAAGCAATCTAGACATGGTCTAGGGCAACAAGCTCTAGGTGACCCTGCTTGAGGAGGGGGTTGGACCAGATGACCTCCGAAGGTCTCTTGCTATGATTCTGTGATTCTGTTTACTTTTGATTTTTGCTAGATTTTTAACTTTTTTTCAACATTTGCAGCAGTTCAAACATATTGACTGAACTGAAATGCTCTTTAAACCAGAGCTGACAAACTGTAGTAGTTCAGAGATTAGATATAGCTGTGGAAGAAAATTTATCCAGTCTCAAGGAATGTGTGTTTCTCAGTCTATGCAATTATAGGTTCCAAAAATGGGAATATAGAATTTCAGTGCATTATTAGCTATACATTTTATTTCATAGAGTCATAGAATCATAGAATCATTCAGGTTGAAAAAGACCTTTAAGATCACCTACTCCAACCACTGACCCCACTCTACCAGCTCTGCCAATAAACCATGTCTCTAAGCACCACATTTACACGACTTTTCAACACATCTAGGGATGGTGACTCAACCACTTCCCCGTTCCAATGTTTGATAACTCTTTCAGTGAAAAATTTTTTCCTAATGTCCAGCCTAAACCTCCCCTGGCACAACTTGAACCCATTTCCTCTTGTCCTATTGCTAGTTACTTGGGAGAAGAGATCAGCTCCCATCTCACTACAACCTCCTTTCAGGTAGTTGTAGAGAGCAAGAAGGTCTCCCCTCAGCCTTCTCTTCTCCAGACTAAACAATCCTAATTCCTTCAGCCGCTCCTCAGAAGACATGTTCTCCAGACCCCTCACCAGCTTTGGTGCCCTTCTCTGGACACGCTCCAGCACCTCAATGTCCCTCCTATACTGTGGCACCCAAAACTGAACACAGGACTCAAGCTGTGGCCTCACCAGTGCTGAGTACAGGGGCACGATCACTCCTGCTGGCCACACTTTTCTTGATACAGGCCAAGATGCCGTTGGCCTTCTTGGCTACCTGGGCACACTGCTGACTCATGTTCAGCTGGCTGTCCACCAGGACCCCCAGATCTTTCTCTGCCAGGCAGCTTTCTGGCCACTCCTCCCCAAGCCTGTAGCGTTGCCTGGGGTTGTTGTGACCCAAGTGCAGGACGCGGCACTTGGCCTTGTTAAACCTCATGCAGTTGGCTTCAGCCCATCGACCCAGTCTGTCCAGATCTCTCTGCAGAGCCTTCCTACCCTCAAGCAGATCAACACTCCCGCTTCATTTGGTGTCATCTGCAAACTTACTGAGGGTGCATTCAATCCCCTCCTCCAGATCATCAATAAAGATATTAAACAAGGCTGGCCCCAAAACCGAGCCCTGAGGAACACCGCTTGAGACCCATCGCCAATTGGATTTAATGCCATTCACCACAACTCTCTGGGTTCAGCCATCCAGCCAGTTTTTAATCCAGCGAAGAGTACGCCTGTCTAAGCCACGGGCTGCCAGCTTCTCTAGCAGAATGCTGTGGGAGACTGTGTCAAAGGCCTTCCTAAAGTCCAAGTAGACAACATCCACAGCCTTTCCTTCATCCACTAGGCGGGTCACCTGGTCGTAAAAGGAGATCAGGTTGGTCAAACAGGACCTGCCTTTCATGAACTTATGCTGGCTGGGCCTGATCCCCTGGTTGTCCTTCACATGTCACATGAGTCCACTCAGGATGATCCATTCCATGATCTTTCCTGGCACTGAGGTCAGGCTGACAGGCCTATAGTTGCCTGGATCCTCCTTCTGGCCCTTCTTGTAGATGGGTGTCACATTGGTAATCCTCCAGTCATCAGGGACCTCGCCTGTTGACCAAGACCGCTGATAAATGATGGAGAGTGGCTTGGCAAGCTCCTCCGCCAGCTCCCTCAGCACTCTCGGGTGGATCCCATCTGGGCCCATAGACTTGTGGCTGTCCAGTTGGTGTAGCAGGTCACTAACTGGTTCCTCCTGGATTATGGGGGGATTATTCTGTTCTTCATCCCTGTCTTCCAGCTCAGGGGGCTGAATACCCTGAGGATGACTGGTCTTACTACCAAAGACTGAGGCAAAGAAGGCATTAAGTACCTCAGCCTTCTCCTCATCCTTGTTGACAATCTTCCCCTCCACATCCAATAAGGGGTGGAGAGTCTCCCTGGCTCTCTTTTTGTTGTTAATGTATTTGTAAAAACCTTTTTTGTTATCTCTTACGACAGTGGCCAGATTAAGTTCCAGCTGTTCTTTTGCCTTTCTGATGTTTTTTCTGCATGACCTAACTAGATCCCTATACTCTTCTTGTGTTGCCTGCCCCTTCTTCCAAAGGCAGTAAACTCTTGTTTTCTCCCTGAGTCCCAGCAAAAGCTCCCTGTTCAGCCAGGCCGGTCGTCTTCCCCGACGGTTCGTCCTACGACACATGGGGACAGCCTGCTCCTGCGCCTCTAAGACTTCCTTCTTGAAGAATGTCCAGCCTTCATGGACCTCTTTGCCCTTCAGAACTGTCTCCCAAGGGACTCTCTCAACAAGTGTCCTGAACAGGCTGAAGTCTGCCTTCTGGAAGTCCATGGTAGTGCTTTTGCTGACCCCCTTCCTTACTTCACCAAGAATTGAGAAGTCTATCATTTCGTGGTCGCTAAGCCCAAGATGGCCTCCGACCACCACATCACCCACCACATCTTCTCTGTTTGTGAGCAGCAGCTCTAGCAAGGCACCTCCCCTGGTAGGCTCACTTACCAGTTGTGTCAGGAAGTGATCTTCCACACACTCCAGGAATCACCTAGACTGTTTCCTCTCTGCTGTGTTGTATTTCCAGCAGATGTCTGGTAAGTTGAAGGCCCCCCACTAGGACAAGGACTGGGGACTGTGAGATTTCCATCAGCTGCTTGTAGAATGTTTCATCTATTGCTTCATCCCAATTGGGTAGTCTATAACAGACTCCCAACAGGGTATCTGCCTTGTTGGCCTTCCTCCTCACCCTTACCCATAAGCACTCGACCTCACCTTCACAGTCATTGAGCCCTATATAATCAAAACACTCCCTAACATATAGAGCCACCCCACCACCTCTCCTTCCCTGCCTATCCCTTCTGAAGAGCTTATAGCCATCCATTGCAGCATTCCAGTCATTAAGAGTCATCCCACCATGTTTCTGTGATGGCAACTATATCATAACTATCTTGCTTCACAATGGCTTCCAGCTCCTCCTGTTTGTTGCCCATGCTGCTTGCCTTGGTGTAGATGCTCTTGAGCTGGGCTATCGATTCCTCCCCCAATGTTGGCATGCTGCCCCTAGGCTCATCTTTAATAAGCTTGATTCTATCCCCTTCCCCCTTCTTACCTCGTTTAAAGCCCTCTCAATGAGCCCTGCCATCTCATGAGCAAGGATCCTTTTCCCTCTTTGAGTCAGCTGAATTCCATCTGTCACCAGCAGGCCCGGTGCCATGTAAACCTCCCCATGGTCAAAAAAACCAAAATTCCACCAGTGGCACCAGTCTCTGAGCCATGTGTTTGAAAGGTGTGTTTTCTTGTTCCTCTCAGTGTCCTTCCCTGCCACCAAAGGGACTGAGGAAAACACTACCTGTGCTCCTGATCCCTTGACCAGTCGCCCCAGTGCCCTGAAGTCCTTTTTAATCGCTTTTGGACTGCTGACTGCACCTCATCGCTGCCCACTTGCACAACCAGGAGGGGTTAATAATCAGAGGGCCGAACGAGACCATGGAGTTTCCTAGTGATATCCCTAACCCGGGCCCCAGGGAGGCAGCAGACTTCCCTGTGGGATGGGTCTGGTTGGCATATGGGGCCCTCTGTTCCCCTCAGAAGGGAATCGCCTACAACAATTACCCTCCTTTTTCTCTTAAGAGGAGCATTCCTAATGTGTGGGACTGACTGACGTTACACCAAGAGATGCCAAACAACTTACTCTCCAAAGCTAAGAGATATATAAAATAATATACATTTTCATTTACAATACATTTATATAAAATTATGCATTTATGATATAAAATAATTCTTCTGTTATTGTACATAAGTTGGAACAAGGTACCGGAGCTGAATAGATGTATATACACATACACCAGCTCAGGAATTAGAGATCATTCTCATGGGAGTGTTTAGAAGACAATGAATGAGGCAAGTTTTAAACTTTAAAACAAAACTTTACCAAATTCACTCATTAACAACACACTTCATGATATTGGTTTGTTCCTATACATTATTAATCATCATCTCCGCATATACAAAACTGTCTTTAACAATGTCCTGGTTTGAGGTAAAACAGAACCAATTTTCATATCCTAAATTACCTGTGAGTATGCAATACCATGGAGCTGATGTCATACAGTTAGCAATGATGGCTATGGTCTGTGGTGGGTCTTAGTAGCAGGAGTCAAGGTGATCAGACCTGAGAACTCTTTAATGAAATAATTTCAAACTGAAATGGGCTTGTCTTTTTTAATTTCCATCTTCCCTGGGTCATTCTTAGTGTTTTACACTTCTCACCCTCCCTTCCTCAAAGGAGCATCTCAACTGCGTGTTGTATTGATTGTCTTGCTTTCAGTTTTGCTGCTTGTCCTTCTTGTGTGTTTAGCATGATGTCCTGAATCTTTGCAGTCACCGGTGTTTATGCCATCTTCTATCTTAAAACTTTTGTTACTTCGATATCTCCACATGCAACTACAGACTTCATTGTTTGCCTCTCTTGTGGTCACATTGCTCGCATACTTAAATAAAATGAATATGGTTTTTTTCTGGGTATGGCAACATGGCATTGCAAAATAGGTAGCATTGGTGGCTGCACTGGTTTAGTTGCATCTAATTGTCTTCAACATAAGCTAAATTATATACTGATTAGTGCATTTTTAATTTATAGTTGTCAGATGTATCTGTTTTGGCTACAAAAGAACTCATTTAAAATCAAGAAAACTCATCTTCTAAATGAGACAAAAAAATAGATTGGACAACAAAGGGATTCCTCCTGCCCACTATGTCTTCTTGGGCTGGGTTCTTCTCACCAATACTCTCCTCAGTCCAGCAGTCTTCATAGTTTCTTTAAGGATGCCTAAACTCCATGTATCCCTTTCCAAGTCACCGTATCTTTTTTATTTTAATGTTCAAGACAAATTTCTTAGTTCTGGATTTACTTCCTAATGCAAGCAGGTAAATAGGCACTTTCAAGAGGTGTCTGATCGCTGCTTCTGTTGCAGTCATCTTCCCTGCTATCTTATTCATTACCTTTCAGCCTGTCCTGAACCCCTGGAGGTTCCCCAAACCTAACATACACAGTTACTTTCAGTTGAACCAGAAGGGGGTTCAGTTAGCCAAAAATGCAGTTTATTAATCAAGATAAGCAAAGTCTGTGCTCCTGTACTTTGCTGTCTACCTCCCTTACACTGTCACCAGCACTTACGCAATCATGAAATCCAAGAACTGACCCAGCTGAAACTCAACCCTCTGAAAAGGTAAAAAAAAAAAAAAAAAGATATTTCTTTTCAGCCATATCTCTTTCAGCTACCTTGCAGCCGTGCAAACATCAGCGCCCAAAGAAAAAGATCAGGGGCTAAAGAAGAGGAAAGAACCTCTTCTTAGCAACATGGGTGCTAACCAACTGTGAAGCTAGTGTTATTGTAGCCACAGTGGGACAAAACAGGCAGCACTATTCTCTACCACCCAGCTATTCCTCTTGTAAGAAAATGTGCTGTACAAAGAGCATGTAATAAGCCATGAGCAGAAAATAAAACCATCCATCACCATACAAAAGACAATTTTATTACATTCTCAAACCCAAAAGGACTGTAGAGTCATGTGTAGAGACATCCCAACACATACAGTCAGCTTCATTTTAGCAAGGCTTATTAGTTCTGCCTCAGTCCCAGCTTTGCAGGGCTCAGACAGCTTCTTGCAGAGCAACTCAACTGTTTCTCCTAAGCTCCACAGAGTCAGAAGGGCTCATTATCTGGAACACTGGAAAAATACACAGAGCCAGCTCTTGCCCAGTACTGTGACTGACCTAATAAGCTTGCTCAGAACTTGGTGCTCTGGAGACCATGGACAAGCACAGCTAACATTGAACCAGAGCTAATAGCTGTGCAGCTTTGAAACTGATGGTGTGTTTGGATCTGTTTCTGCCATTCTCCTTCATGCTCCTCATTCTAGGAACACAGTAGAGTGCTGTCGGTGGCTTTTAGACCTGAGTTATCACTGGAAGTAATAAACTAATAAGGCATAATAAATGTGTAATATGTTGCAGCTCCTTTACTAAACAGGGTAAGCACTCATTCCTGCCATTCCCAAATGCATACACATACAGTCAAAAATGCTACGAGCTTGTTTGGTTTGTACTCTTGCTACTTCTGTGCCCCTCCATCATACTCAGCAGCGTTCACAGCTGCAACAGCATGGTGCAGGGACGCTTGGGCTGATTCTTCATTGTGCAGTTTAGATAAGGGAGGGATTATGGGCTCAGTGACATGGTATATACAATTCCCAGTAACACCTGTTTCTACTGTCTTTCTTTCCCTTTTCCTTACTGACCAGAGTGTTTTTTGCCATGTTTCCTCCCACGTTACTATTAGCTCTCTCACAGAGGAGGATAGAGAGGTAGATGGATTAACTGTAAAAAGAAAAACAAAAAGTTTCAGGAGATGGAAAGAGGGGAAAAAAATGTAACAAAAGAAGAAGCTGAGCTGCCAAATAATAGTATGCTGAGTGAGAAATCCTGAAATTGGCATCTGACACAAGCACAAATATGCTAAAAAGACAGTATTGGATGACTGTAAGACAGAAGTTAATCCCATATAATACCAATAATTCAACTAATGTGAAAAGCCCTCATTAAGACGATAATGCAATTAACAGCTATTATTAATTTCATGGCTTATTTTTATTTTGTCTAAATACAATTTTTTAGAAGTTGCACTTATTTGTTGCACATAATCCTCTTTTCTTGGTTCTCAGAGATTTTTTTTTTAATAATCTTCCTTATTTCTTTTTAAACATCCTTGTTTTTACTTTAGAAATGCTCAGATGTGGCCATTTTAACTGTCTTTTTTATTTTTTATTTGATATTTTTCTATATCAATTCCTTTTTTCCCTTCTTTTTCTCCAGTTACTTCTTCTGCTCATCTGCCACATCTATGGCTTAGAACTTCTTTTCCGTTACTCCTTTTCATATTGAGAAAGGTTCAGGAATGAACTAGAATGCCTGGAGATGAGGACTTAACATTACAGATTAAAGAACAAGGTGTTGAAACTGACACAGGTGTCTAAAGTGACATAGACAGTTTGCCTTAAAACCAGAAGCCAAATATCTCAGCATTCAGTATGCTACGTGGAAAAAAATCCTTCACGTGGATCCTTAGGAACAGAGAGCAGCAACATCAATAAACTAGCCAGTGGGGAAGTATAAATGAAAAGAAGTCATGTGAAAATGGCTGTATCTCTGCTGTCTTTGCTACCACTCCTGAGCCACATCAGGCTGGATGAGAACATCCAGACTCCTTACGGTAGGTAAATATTCTATCTGAGGGAGTATCATCTTCTCTTCCGCACTCATGGTTTATCACCACAAAAGCTAGCTGACGTGCACTAGCATGTAGCCATTGTAACTAACCAGTTAATTAAATTTCAAGGGTGAAAGAGAGACCTGTGGCTTAATATAAACATACATACCCCAAATTAACTGGAAAGTCTGTGCATATGAACTAAGTTTGATGGGAGTGACCTTTACATTCAAATATGTCAATGGCATTTTTTGGGACCTAGCGGCCCTGTCAAAAACCATCCCACTGCTTTCTATGGGTTTTAAGTCAGGCCTTATAAGAGTCAGTCTACAAAATATACAGAAAAAGGCTATAGAAGGAAAATGATTATTCTCTATAGATGCATGCATAGGAAAAATAAATCTGGTATTTGGGAGTTCTTTTATCTAGAAGACAAAAGCAGAGCCAAATCCTGTGGCCAGCTGTCACTACTGAGCTTGCTGGTGCTTGACATGAGTTATTTCAATTTTAATCAAACTTTGGAGCTGGTTCCATCAGCAGGGTGGAAATTGTTGGCAGGGGATGTGCTCACAGAACCACTTACTGAGAAAGAATATGAAGAGCTAATGTAACAGGAAGACTAAACATGTGACCACACACTAGATTACACTATGTGAGCTCTGACTTCTGGGATGACAGAAAATATCACTGAATGGGAATACACCTGGGTCCAGAGCTCGATGGACCCCTGGTGAGCCATTAAATTCTAGGAAGATGTTTTTCTGTTGGAAATAGCTCACAGATAGCATCAAAATGCCCTGCAATGTTCCCAGTAGGATGTATTGTCTCCCTTTAGGTTATTGTATACTTCTGATTACAGATATCAAATAAAGAAGCAAACCTAATTGAAAATTGCTAAATAGAAAATTCCATGCCCTTTATAAACACCTGAATATGCTGAATTCAAGTTTTATAATTTTCCATTTTCAAAGACAGTAAACAATTAAGTTTAAGGAGAATCAACACTACATTCATAAAACAAGTGTTTGTCATTTAGCAAAATATTAACCGTAAAAAAATATGAGGAAAAAGGAATATATAGGAAAAAATATTATAGTACACAGTCTAGATCCCTGAAGCAATCAAAAACAAGCTTGGTGGGGGGAAGATACCTATAGTAATTAATTTACGTTGTTATGGTCAAGTTAGATAAAGATATCAGCCAGGCTAAACAGTGCCAGTGAGACTTACAAGGTGCTTAAGATGATGTAAAATGATCCCAGGGTCAATGGTATCTGGAGAAGATGTTAAATTGAGTAAAATGAGCCATGAAAGGACATTGTTAACAGCCTGAAGATGAAGGACGTTGCAAATGTTTTCAAGGGCAATGTTGGCAGAGCACTCCTATTTTAAATTAGTGTTATTATCAGGAGATAGTAAGTATGGAAGTGAATCCTTAAGTGTCTTGTAAAAACTTTTTTTCAGCACCTCTGTAGGAAAATTAATCAATTCTGCTTACTGATAAGTCTTGAAATTATTAAATAGATTATAATCCTTAAATTTCAAAGGTTAATGTAACTGGAACTATAAATCTATAAAATATTACCCCCATTGACAAGAAAACAAAAATTAACACATTACAAAGTAAAGATAAGACAAAATAAGATAAAATTGAGAGCAAATGATCACATCACATAGTAGAAATACAGGACAAGCTTTCTTCATTCATAAAATGGCTTAAAATAAATATTATAGAGTGCTGTTGCAAGGAAAAAAATAGATTTACATTAGAAATGCAAAAAATGTCGTAGTAAATGAATGTTTTAGCATTGCTAACAGCTTTTTGTGGATGATAAAAAAATTATATTGGCTACAATCTATTTCCTAATAGTTAATGAAATAATAAAATCTGGTGTGTAAATAATAAAATCCGGTTTAGTTGTCACTGTTTACAGCAACATGAATGATGTTTCCACAAAAGCCACAATAACTATGGATATTCTTGCACAGTAATTTAAAAGAAGATCAAATAGCTCCACACCAAGGACATAATCTTAGACATATCTTGATTTAAATGGGTTAAATTCTGCCTGCATTCTCTGTGAGTGTTTACTATTAGGAGCTTCCATTGGCCTAGAGCCCTCCCAGTGGAAAGATGAGGAACCTGGGATTTTATCAGAATTTCAGTCATCTGAGCTGACCACACAGGGAGCATAGTATTTGTACACAGTCTAGGCACTTCAGTTAGGAGCTAGCATCTGGTGTCATGAGCCTTATCTCAACTGTTCAGGACAGTATTACAAGCTGAAAACAGTATTTTGTTTTTTTACAGTGAGAACAATCATTCACCGGAACAACCTCCCCAGGGACATGGTAGAGTCCCCATCACTGGAGGTTTTCAAGAAAGGTTTGGAGACGGTGCTAGATAATCTCATCTAGGCTCTCTTTCCCACAAAGGTTGGACTAGATGATCTTTTGAGGTTCCTTCCAACCAGGTACTCCATCTGAATTTTTCAAAAACCTTTAATGAAAGGTTGGTAGCTGGTTTTCAGAAATCAGTTCCCCCAGTGTTAGTTGATCCAGACATTAAAAATCTAAAAATTAAGATTTTGAAAAACTGAATCATTATGCTTATTTGGAAAACAATTGAACATAAAGGTCTAGGAAAAAAGTCGTCCAGAACTTAATCTACACACGTAAGTCTGAAAACTTCAGTCTTTTCTTAGTTACATATTCTCACCTACAGAGTTTTGAAGAAAATATGGGGTTTGATTTCTTTTCCCTGAAAAAAACCAAATTACAGTTCATAGAAAGAATTATTTAATATCAGTGCCATAGTGGCGAAATCATAGTAAAAACTCTAGAAAAGTTAGAACATTCATGAGACATTCAATACCAGTAGAGCAAAAGTTAGTATCTTAAGCATTCATAAACAGTAATCTGAAAAGAATATTAAATATAGTGTGTTGTTGTGGGTTGACCTTGGGTGGCTGCCAGATCCCCACTCAGCTGCTCTCTCACTCCCCCTCCTCAGCAGGACAGGGAGAGAAAATAAGACAGAAAAGCTCAAGCATTGAGATTAAGACAAGGGAAAAATTAATTGAACTTAATTTATTGCTAATTAAAAGAGATTTGGATAATGAGAAAAAAAGACAAATTAAAACAACACCTTCCCCCCATCCACCCGCTTCTTTGCAGGCTCAGCTTCACTCTTTCATTCCCGACAGCTCTTCCTCCTCCCTACAAACAGTGCAGGGGGCTGGGGAATGGGGAAGTTATGGTCCGTTTGTAACAGTTTTTCTCTACCTCTCCTTCCTTGTCATGCTTTTCCCCTGCTCCAGCCTGGGCTCTCCACAGGCCACAGTTCCTTCAAGGTGTATCCACCTCCTCCTGCCTGGGGTCCTCCACAGGCTGCAGTGTATCTGCTCCACTGTGCTCCTCTCCATGGGTTGCAGAATCATACCTGCTCCACTGGAGTCTACAGCGAAATGCCTGTTCCACCATGACCTTTTCCACCAGCTGCAGGGGAATCTCTGCTCTGGCACCTGGAGCACTTCCTCCCCCTCCTTGTTCTCTGACCTGGGTGTTCACAGGGTTGTTTCTCTCACACTTTTTTCCTCAATCCTCACTGCCTGCGCAAGAATTTTGCCCTTTGTTAAGGGCATTTTCCCAGAGGTGCCACCAGCTTGGCTGATGGGTTCAGCTGTGTCCCACGGTGAATCTGTTTTGGAGCCAGGTGGAACCGTCTGTGTCCAGTACAGGGCAGTCCCTGGCCTCTTCCCACAGAGGACACTCCTGCAGCCCACTGTGATCCGCCCTTTGCCATCTACGTCCGTGCAAGTGTCCAAATGGAACCAAGCATAAAATGCTTTGCTGCTTTTTTGTACGTGGTACATTTGCATACGGATATGGATACAATCATAGTATTTGTTTTCTTTTTTAATATTCTTATTTCACACCCCTATGCAATCACTGAGGCTTTTTTATAGTCCTATTATTGGTTATAAATATCCCATGCACGTAAGCCCAAATACAGAAACAGCATTGGCATTCAAATTAAAATAATAAAGTCTTTTCTTTATAACCGTGTTGATAGATATGAGGGGAAGACCCTGAGGAAATTATGACCTTCAGTTCCTGCTCCTGCAGTCTCTACAGACAATGGGAATAAAAACAGCAATCTTGGAAATTTTTTGTAAATAAACATTTACCATAAAAATTCTTTTGTATTATGCACGTTCATGTATAGGTGCTTTATATAATGTATAACTTGGGACATGATAAATCTGCTTTTACCAGATAAACATCAGCAGTATTGGCTTTTTTTAATGATGACTGAGTTTACAGGACATCCATGCTTTGTTTAGACAGTAACAGCATTTTATACAGCTTTCTATCACTGAATTCTCAGTCTCGCAAACTTTTATTCAGGTACCTAATTTTACTAGTGAAAAGAATGTTGTTAGATAATAAAGATCAGCACATCAGACCAAGCCTGCCATACAGAGTTTAACTTACAGTAGTTAGAAGTCAATACAGAATACATATGGTAAGTTTCTGTGCTTTCTCTCAGTCAATATTGGTTTACTTGTGCTACTTACAATAACAAGTAACTGTGAGATTACAACAAGTGTATGTTTCATCTCCACTGGCATTGTTCTTTGTGAGAAAACAATAACATTTTTGGTGAGTAAAGATTTAGTAATAATAATTTTATAATTTTGTTATCTCTAACAATTTAATGTCAGAATCAATTTACCAATTCTCATGCTTTTTGTTCTGTCTTAATAAACTACATCTCAGCTGATATCCTCAGTTCTTTGTATCAGGCAAACAGAATAAGAAAAATATCAAATACAGGGTTTATAACAGAAATGCTGACAAACCGTTAAATACAGTGATGCTGTTGGACATCTCTTTTTCTTTTAGTTTCTCAGAAATAATTTGTCCTGTGCCAAACAGTATTATGACAGAAAATGAATCTATTCAATCTGAAATGTGTCCGTTTCTATTCCAAAAGAGAATTTGATATCAAGACAGCAAAGGAAGCAATTTAAACCAAAAGATAAAATCACATCAAGGCAACTGGTTTGCTATCCTTTCTACTTTTATACTATTTGATGTTATAGATAAGCCCAAAGCAATATTATAAATTGGAACAAACTAAGAGCTTCGCAGGTGTTTAGGCTCTGGAATAAGTACATCTCAACAGTCTGCAGTTATTTCGCCTCACATTTTGAGATCTGAAAGACCTTTGGAGGCAGAAATTCACTATCCAAACCTTCCTTGAATCAGACAGAGCCAGTAAAGATCTGGTACTAGAACGGAATGAATAGAAGTCAGAAAGGTCTGAACAATTTTGTAATTTCCTACCAGTCATAGTCTTTTCAGCTGTCACTTCCTAACTGATAGATTTTATGCATAATTTTGAAATCCTCTTCATAAAGTAATGATGTACTTCACTTTGTGCTGTGATTCCCCTTGTGCTACGCCAGCCCCATTAGTCTGTCATCCCTCCAGGTCTTCCTTGCCCTTTCCTATTCACTACTATTATTTCCAGATGCAGCTCAAGCTGGAGTTCCTCCAGTCTGTGCATGCTAAGTGCAAAAAGCACAGAATTTTCCTGGGTACCTGTACAGAAACACCAGGAGACCGAAAGACAATGAAACAAACAATAAACCTTTTTCTTTTTCTCTCGTGGAGTCACATAAAGAGACAGACATGAAACACTAGTGACAGTAACACCTAAAATAGTATGCAAGCATTGTAACAAGAGCTTAATTAATTCTACTGCATGTATAAAGGAAACCTTGAAAGGCGTGTTAGTGTGTAATTTGAAGGCATTATTCCTCTTAGTGGAAAGCAGTTTATTACTATTTTTTGACTAAGCCAGTCGCTGACCTGAGGGACCTTCATTTCATTTGTCTGAAGAATGGTTTGAAAGAACAATTTATTTACCAAATGAATTTTTCTTCCTTCATAATGATGACAAAAAGGTAATAATTTTACACACATGGGAGCAGTATTACACATTATACCTTTCTTGTGAACATGCATGTCATTATCATGAACCATCCTACGCTCAATATTTTTTTTGAAGTCCAACCTCCTGGAATTTTAAGGGAGTTAAAGCTCTTCGGTATTTATTTATTTATTTATTTGTAAAGGAATATCTGCAAAGGAAATGCTGGGGGCAGGGGGGAAGAGCTCTCAAGCATTTCAAATGTTAGCAATTAAAAGAAAATTGAAATGCGCACTTCTTAATAATCTTGCTATTTGGTATTTTCAAACATATAGTTAAATATGCTTCAAGTACAAAATCAAAATTTGGGAACATGTCTGGAAAGCAACAATTATGTGCATAGATTATCAAAATATTTAAAAAATTTTTTATGTATTTAATGTAGTTTGACATCTGCTTTATAAAGTTTTGTATAAGTAAGTTTCATATGTATTACTGGCCATTGTTAGAGTTATTCTTGAAATAATCTGGTGTGTTTGCTTCCTTAAAATATGTTAGAAATTAAAGATTTCCTGTCACTCTTTAATAAAGTTTTGATTTTAATTATAGTCACTTACTATGTAAATTAGTTCTGAACTACTCAGCTTATTAATAACATATCTGGATTTGCAAAATAAATGCCATTTAAATTTCATTAAACATGCTTACAGTTTTGAGCTCTTACAGAATATCCATACTTAATTATGTGACAAATTAACAGATTGCTTTACTGGTTAAAACAATGTTTCTTGTTAGCTGATTTAAAGATTTGCAAATGTGGTACAGATGTAGGCACTTTTCTTCTCTCAAAGTTAACAGGGAAAAAAAATCTATAAAGTTCATTTTCATTTCAAAATGCAAATTAGGCTACACTAATTTCCCCCTTGCATTTGAATCAGTAATCATATGAAATTAATGTTATGTTCCTTTATACTCTTCTGAACTACATTTTCTGATGCAAACTCCTGTTTCTATGTGTGAATCAACAGTTTCTAACACTGTTGCATGTTATTTTGACTTTTAAGAATAAAATATTTAGGACTGAATTTGTTCAGACCTTCAGAATATTTAAGTTGCATTTCAAGATTTGAAAGTGAGGACAAATTATATGTCAATGATATAATACATAAAATTCAAAATGAAAAGTTAATTCCATTTACTTATTGTAATCATGGAAAGAGGTGATAACAATAATTCTTCCACTACCACAACTTTGCCACCATTATAGTTTTTTTTTTTTTCAAATTTGCAAGAACTTGACAAATATTAAGTAAACCTTTTGATTATATTCCTGTTTACAAAGGCCAGAAAAGATGCTGAGAGAGGTTATGAAATTTGTTTAATGCTTCACAGACAACTCATAGCAGAACTGGCTGTAAAATGTCCAAGTTTTTAATCATTAGATCATACAAATGTTGCACCCAAAACTTATCTCTGGTATATACAGACAAGGCTGCACTTTACATGTTTGAATCTGTTCCAGTAACAAATCTAAATGTTTTGTGTATTTTCCCTTAGCCCTTTTTCTGTCTGTAATGTGAAAGGTCTTAATCCTGCAAAGATTTTGTGGCAGGTGCACCCACCCTGATAAAAGACCAGAGGCTTCAGGATTGCTGTGTCCTCACTTTTTGCACCTTTACTTTTCATGCCTTTACGTTATGGTCATGTACACTCCTCAGGAGAGTGCCAACCAT
This sequence comes from Burhinus oedicnemus, assembly GCA_008921705.1. Taxonomy (NCBI): domain Eukaryota; kingdom Metazoa; phylum Chordata; class Aves; order Charadriiformes; family Burhinidae; genus Burhinus; species Burhinus oedicnemus. The sequence continues at coordinate 564,758 of VFFE01005840.1, forward strand.
CATGTACTTACCTTGGTTTGATGACTACAGTCACAAATACATCTCAGCTAGGAGATAAGGAAGTTATGGCCCTCAGCCCATGGGAGCTGACATGACCACGTACGACCACAGATCAGATTTGCCTGGGGTATAAATGGAGCCTTGCTGGAGGGCAAATTGAGTCTGTCCTCCTTGGAGCAGTGCGTCTGCAGTTAGGGATTCTCCCCTTGGGTCAGGATGCTACCCAAGGAAACTCTTTGAGGTTGAGAGCCTTCATCTTATAGGTGAGTGATTGTACACATTTTGGATCCTCATTTCTAAAGCTTAGGAATTCTTGAGTCAGTTGTGCAGTATTAATTCCTCATACATCCTGAACCTGTGGTTTACTAATATTGTTGGAGTGTTGAACAACTTTGATAAACCACATTTTTAGTTGGTTCTCTGCTAAACAATTTTGCCTAGAATAAATTTTATTTTGAGTTTATCACTTGTCTAATTTTATTTCGTAAGCCTCTGTGACAGATTTCCACAAGGTTCTACACAGCATGAACTACTGCAAGGAAACTACTGGAGCAGCTCACAAAGAATAAAGCTCAACATATGCAAATTTTTTATAAAAAAAAGCTGTAGTTTTAGTATCCCTATCTTCTATGTGCTGCAAATAATTTCCTTGCTGTTTTTTACAAACAGACTTTCAGAAAGTAACTATATTATATAGAAATGTTGTTTAATTATTTTCATTTAATTAGGATTTAAAGTTAAAAGTCTATTATACATATCTGCATTAAATCAAATGAGTTTGTCATGATAAGTACTATTACAACACATGACTAATGAAAGTAGAATTAAAAGACAGAATGAAATTCTGTTGAAATTTTATTTCCACTTTGAAAGCAAATGGAAGAGACCTTAGGAAGGTTTTATATCTCCATTAGTAATATTAGCACAGAACTGATAAGAAGTATTCAGTTATTATTCTGGAGCAGGAAGGTGACAGAGTAAAGCAGCTTTTCTCCTATCTCACAAAATATGTCCCAGTCCCCAAATCTTCCCTTTTCTAAAAACTCTCCAGTCCCCTGATATGTACGTGATTCTGTATAGATAAAGGAAAGTTCAGCCAGGGCATGTCAGCCTGCAGTTCATTTAATGTCAAACAGCTATTCAGTTTGCCTGCTTTTCCCGGTTAGCTAACCCTGCTAATTCCCCTTCTTAACTAAAAGCTAATTGTGTCACGTCAGACCTGCTTGTTCTGTGGAGATGAATGCCTGTCTCTTGAAGAGAACAGCACTAAAATTCAGGTTTAGGAAAGCAGACACCTATTTCACAGACTGTGTTTTGGAAAAATAGTCTCATAGTAACAATGTTGATCCACAATGTGGGAAAACCTGAGTTTTTCCTCTGAGTTTTGGAGTGCTTGAAGACACATAGCAGAATAGTGACCTGGAGTTCCCAACAGCACTCCCCTGAATGCATTTTACATTAGATTAATATTGAAAAAAGAGCAAAAACATTCTTAGGAGTGAAACAGAGACTTAGACCTCTTTAACCACCCAAACAACTGACCTATGCACTAATACATAACAATCATGCTACATAACAATCATCCTTACTGGTTTGCCTTTTTTTTTTTTTTTTTTTGACTCCATGATACCTGGTTACAGCAAAGGCTTTGATTCAGTGCCAGCAGCACAGAATTGAATTTTTTTACTTTCAGGAGGAATGTTTCAATGAAATAGATTATTACATGAAACGTGGGCGGCGCTGCCACTATGTTGCTTTATTATACTGCTCTGTTTGGTATCCCTCTTCAGAAAAGGACTCATCCAGTACATGCCTACAGGAACACTCTGACATATCTATGTTCCCACTAGACAATGGAGAGTGGACACCTAACGAATAATTACTGTCTACTTTTAGAGGTACCTTCTTTCTTTCTTGGACATTACAGGGAATTTAAGTGGTTATTTTAGGTAGAATGGATCACCCCCATTCGGGAACAAATCTAACATTTTAGTTAGGCAATGAGCAATGATTATTTAAACTAGTCACCTAAAACTGGATTCCAAGGTTTCTTCAAGTTACAGCAATATAGGTCTTCTTATTCTATTCATGCACAAGATGTGCAGGTTTAACTAAATTTGCATTTTAACTAAAATCTCACTTTAATTATAGCTGCAAAATTGCTACAAGATTTTAATGAGAATAAAAAGAAAGTACTTAGGTAAGCTAAATAGTAATTGGGAGATCTATATAAAGACAGAATAGAATCAGTAGAAAAACTATAGAATTAATTTTGGAAAATCTTTGGTTTTCATATTATTTAATGAAGTAGAACTAAACTTCAAAATGTTGCCCAAATAATTCACGTTTAAAATGAGTATCATTTTAGATATACTTCAAAAAATCTTTAATTTCACCTCTTCCTCAGTAGCTTTGGCTATTGTTTTAGCTATTGGGTACATAATATTGACATCACACTAAAAATTTTTGGTGTGAAACTCCTATATGAAACTAACCTAAACGTCAATAACCTGGGTTTCTATCTGTGCATCTGTTTTGTATGGTTGATATTGTTACGCATATTTTAGCTGCCAGGTGACAACATACTCAGAAGTGGCTGCTGTCCTTCTCAAAATGGAGATTTACATTAATATGTCTTTGCTGAATGTCTTTCTCTTTCAACTTTGTTCTTGTCTGTTCTGTTTTCGTGAGACCAAGGTCAGATGCAAAAAAATTGTATCCATCTTAACAGTTGTGAAATTCCTTCATAAAAAGGTTCTGGGAAAGATTTGGAAAGGAAATCAGGGTTTTCTATTTAGATTTAACAGATTTAATTATTTCAGTTTTAACAACAAAACTAGTCAAACCATTTAAGAAATTAAAGGAGCCATGACTGTTAATATTAGTACAGCTTTAGGTTCTACACCTGAAAGTACTTTTCAAGCCACCAACAGAAAAAAATATTGTGGCACAACACATTATTAAGCAGTCTTTCAGTTAGTAATACTGTTAGTTTGCTACAGATGCTACCTTTGAAATAAGTAATGTTAGAGCTTATTTTTTATTATTATTATTTAAAAAAAATGTGCAGCTATTGTTCCTGTGAACTTTACAGCATCAGTAACTGTCTGTTTGCAGTTTGTGTGGGGTATGTTGTTTTAATTATTCTTTAAAGGTAAAAAGAAAACAGAAGTATTTTACATCATTACAGATCAATGAATCTAACTATGTACACACAAATACTAACAAAAAGTATTTGTAACCAGACATTTCCTTGTCAAACTACTATTCAGCAGCCATCATAAATGAACTTTCAACTTATATAATTACATGTATATCATTAGAATACGATATTCAACATTTGCTAGGCCATAGAATTTTATATGCCTTAGACTGCACTTCTTGGACAGGTTATCAAAATAATTATATTCTATCGGGAACTGATGATCAGAATCAGCACAAGTAAAATGCCCTCTACGGAGTCAAAGAGAGTTACTGTTTTCACTTCTGAAATTAATCTTGCTCAGTGTTAGACTGCTTATGGTATGTGCCCTTAATCACTGACACAGAACCTCTGCGCAGACTTATCACTTGAAAGTGTTAGATGAGAAGCAGGATGAGAATAGATTTCCATGAAAGGATGGCATAGCAGTGTCTTCTGAATATAAGAATATCAATTCTGAAAGGACAAAGCTGTGATCTAAAAATAACATTAGAAGGCATCAAGGAAGGAAATTCATCTATAATATCTTTCTCAAAATGGACAACTCCAAAGGGAAGGCTATAAAATGTGGATCTTCTTTAGCTTCTGTCACTTCATTCATTCAAAATAACCATAACAATCACACAATAAGGCACAGGAGAAATTCCTGCACCTGTGAGTTTGTAGATGATGTAGCTGCTCTTATACTAGTCCCAAAAATTAGGGCATAAGGGACAAAGAAACTGGGCCAGGAGTTGAATGCAGTTGACTCCAATTGGTCTACAAAGAGTGGGATATAAAGTGATCCTTAACCCTGAAAAGCATAAACATAATATAAAATGTTTATTTAGTTTTTGGGGATGTTGCTTGTTTGCTTGCTTGTTTGTTTTTAAATCAAATTCTGTCCTAGGTACTGTATGGGCTCTAGCACTTTGAGTACACATGTTATAACTACTTTGGTACAAAGATTAAGATGTTATTTTTCATTTACGCGTATAGCTTCACAGCTTGTTGGAAGTAGTCACTTGTTACTTCTCCGCCACAGATGCAGGTTTTACAATCTCACCTGGGACACCATTCTCCAATATGACAAGGTATCCAAGCTATGCCCTTCATATCCTTTTAAACATTTCTTTCCACTCTTTGGTTTCCTCTTTTCATTCTAACACAAAAGCTCAGTTAGCTCAAGGGACTGGTCCTGGAATACAGAATCATTTGTTTTCAAATAACCTTCTTGCTGTTCAGTGATCTGTGTGAAACAAACCAGTGGTTGAAATTCAATTCCTGTAGCACAAGTGCTCCACAAAAAGTAAAAGTATAATCAGTTTCATCGGAGGTATTAGGCATACCCTTACAGCCAGTTTTAGCGCCAAGATATCTTTCTGTTAAGCAACTCACAATACTATTTCCTCTTTGTATTACTCTGTAAATGCAGGGAGCACTACAGCCATGAATATTGACAATCTGTCAACCTACAAAAACACTACATTAACTTTTTAATTATTATATGTCTGATATTAATCATCAGATAGTCCCTGATCAACATTTATATGCATGAAACTGAGAGAGAACATAAAGAGTGCCACCAGGCTCATCTCTATGTTTTTATTACCAAAAATACTTTTAGCACCATCCCTCAGGACACCAACGGTTCCAAAGACAGAGCCCAGGTCCTTCCTTCAGAGCCAGTTATAAGTCTTCAGATGTAATGTAACTACTGCTCCCCTTGTCAGAGTTTCAACAGGCACTTGGGTTGTCTGAGAACTCTACCTTGCAGAGGTTCCTCTGGCACAGCCAAGATTTACAGTCTCCATCATGACACTGGGCCCTAAGGACACTACTGGAGTGGTTCTGTCATCTAACCAGAGTTTTTCAGTATAAATGTCCAAAGGCCTTCACGCACTTGGCTGCCTAGCTAGCTGCTGCTCTGGGAGGGTATGGGGTCTCCTGTAGGGCCACGCCACCTCTACCAGCTCTATGTGGATCCTCAGATACCTTAGGCACTTAGAACAGCATTCAAAATAACCATTTTGAAGTAGCATCTCATCTGGCTCTACTTTTCCATTTGAATTTTTTGAAAAAGTGATTTTTATTTGGTGTTTTCTATCTCTCTGCTTTTGTATTAAACTTGAAATGCGTTTTTTTTGCTGTAGGACTCAGTTTGGTTTTGGTTTCTAACCAGCAAACAAAACCTCTTCAAAGTTAGGATAAAAAGGGATGAATACTGTGCTGGGAAGGCACTATGCATTATAATGTCAGAATTCTAGACGTAATCGTTGTCTTTAAATTTTTCTTTCTGCTTAATTTTAAGTTAGTTGGTCTGCACATTTCCTGAAGGCTTGTATTACTTAATCTAGACATGTATTAACAGTTCAAAGTTTATTTGGCTTCAGTGATGAAGTATATATCTTGAAGGCAATTTATCATATATGGGCTTAAAGACTTATAGCTTTTTTTGTTGATAGATTACAGAGCATAAAACATGAAATGAAAAATTACTTCAATGTGACTTCTGAACTATTCTGTCAAAACACTTTATCACTCAGCTATTGGGACTAGCTTTGCTACCGTGAGTTAGCCCCTCCTTTCTCTCTTCTCCATCTTAAAGTCTCATGATGTGAAAGGGTGAACGTCGCCACATTAGTCATCATCAAAGAAAGAATCAAAAGCTTAATATAATATACAATGTGAGATACATCAGGGCACAAAGTTCTATTTTAGCAATGTTAAAAGGAAATAACTTTCAATCGCTTAAGTACAGGATAGAGGCAATTTGGTAACTAGATAGCACTAGATAGCCTGAAAGCACATGTGTTTGACTTGTGTTCTTGCCAATTTCTGAACTTAGTGGTTGTGTTTGATAGACACAAAATCATTAAGTGTATATCTACGTAACATAAGTTGGTTTGGGTTTTTTCTCTTTCTTTTTTCTGATTATTCACAATGCAATTAACGTAACACAGGTATATTATTTTTCATACTTCCATGAATATAACTGAAAATTAGATATTGGAAGCTATATTGTCCACGTCCCAAGTGTGTGGAAGGACTATGACTAAAATGCTCCATGAATTGAATAATATTATTTTCTATCACTCTATAAACTAAATGGGCTATAGTACTGGTCCCTTACTGTGGGATATTGTGCAACCTTCTTGTATTTAGGATTTGTCATATTTTTCTCTCCCCCTTCTGAGAGGAGGGATTCTTTTTACTGAGTTTTTTGAAGTTTCTCAGGAAGGCTAAGTGTACACCAGTAAAATAAAAAGCACTCAGACATGGGCTTTATCAATGACAAACAATTATCTACACTTTTGACTACTAGCATAGGCCATAGCATATTTTAGCCCATGCAAAGTAGCATTTTCCAGATTTATATGGGAAGGTTTGGGGGTTATCTCTTAGAACTAATCCTAACAGGCAATTTGAGTGCCCTCCCCTCTTTGGGAAGGGAAAGAAAATGTAAGCATGATGTATGTACGTGAGCTGAATGGGTATGGGCTGCACCATGTCAGTTGGGCCCAGAATCAAAGAACACTTCCTAGACCATATTAATAACTAGAATAAATCTAAATTTTGAGTACTACGATACACATTATAAAGTGTTATTTTTATTAACTTGAAAAGTAAAAGCATTTGTTTCATATTGAATGATAAATTTCAATGTCAGCATATTATCAATATTTGCATGATAATTCTTAAAACTATTAAAAATCAGTTATAAAGAAAGAATGAAAAAACCTGCAACTGCACCATTGGTATTATTGCTGCAAATAAGGTATTCAATCATTTTGTCTCTTCGTTCTCTTAGGAATTTTTTTGCAAACAGATGCTGATTCCTATGAATGTATTCACAATATATTTACTGAAGGGCTGAAATACACAATACATTTAATGCACACAATACATTTACTGAGCAGGTGAAATACACAATACATTTAATGAACACAATACATTTACTGAACAGGTGAAACAAAGTACGATTTATGTCTTGACTAGCGTGGTGTGCATTAGCACATAAAAGTATGACTAGTGGTTTGTAGTAAAAATAACCAAGGATATATTACAATGAAAAGAATCGCTGCATTAAAGAGGAGTGTCATTGTAGCAATGGTTTGCTGCCCTTATGCTGTTTAGCAGTGCGCTGATATGAATGCAAATGCACTGATGTGTGTTATGAAAGCCATGCCCTTCCGCCCTTCAGTTAAATCTGTGATCCTGTTTCCAGTTAAATCTGTGATCCTGTTTCCAGTTTATAATGATGAATTTGAGTTATCAGTAATTTAAGCATCTATGAATGGAATTTAAAATCTCATTGTAGAAGGGATAAACTGAAAGAGCTTTTCTATATGTATCCTTTTGTGATAACCTCTTTATTCTCTAATTGTCATAAAGTTTAAACTTGAATTTAAAATGTACAAAGCTGAATTCGAAAGCGGAAATTGAACAAGAAAGGATGAAAGTTTCTTATTTTAACTTGATAGAAGTGTTATTTGACCCCTCATTCTCTAAGGAGCCAATGTGATACTGTGCTTGTAGATCTTTAGTTAAAGTATTGCTGACCATTAAAAAATTATTTTCCGATTCAGCTCTCCTAATTTCAATCCACTAACTGGGGTAAGTCAATAGAGAGAGATGGGCTTTTTCACAGGACAGCTAAACCAAAGGGTATTCTTTATGTTGGATTCCCCCATTATGAAAACAGTGCAGAAAATGGGATAGAAACCAATAGAACTCTGCGTGATTTGGTAGTAAGAATATCCTTCTTTCACAAATTCTGTGGGTACATTCAGAAAGCAATGTAAAAGTAAAGCATCTCTCACATTCTGTAATAGAGGAATCTTTATTCCAGCAAGTTCTAAATAGCATGCTATTTCACAAACCATTGTCTGCATGGCAAATAAAATTATCCTTGTATTACTTTCTCAACATTTCAAATCATTTTCTAGGAGGGTTTTATTAAGTTGGAAAGTTTACAATGAGAAGTTCCTCCAGTCAGCATATCTAGCAAGAGAATCATTGTTTTCTGTGCCTGGATTTCCACAAATCATTTGCATTTAAGCTGATGAGTAACTTCAGTAGGGACCTAAAACCTAGGGGATTAACTGTGACTGGAAACATGCATCTTCTTCCTTCACTCTTTGTTTACTTTTCTACAAGGCTTTTTAAGAAGCCTGAGTCTGCACTAATCCTTCAGTATCTACTTTTGACAATTCCTGTCAGGGAAAGGGTAAAGATGAACATAATCAGTGGTGTCACTGGCAACCCCCATGAATAACAATCTGTTGCTCCTCTGCTACTCTGTAGGGGAAATTGCTGAAAAACTTAGTCCATCCTAAAGAAGTTAAATACTTTGTAACCTGCATCAGTTTTCCCATTTTAGGCACTAAGTGTTTCCTATTACTTCTCTTGTTTGATAAGATTGATAAATTCATGTACTTTTAATGAGACTGCAAAGAAATTTGAGAAGGATTGGGAATTTTGACTAAAAAAAAAAAATCATTTAGCCAGTCTTTCCTAACCAGAAGTTATTATATAAGCTTACATCTAGGAAAAGTTTTTACCTTCCTTACATCTTATACTTTCAAAGCAAATTCTACCTTTTGTTTTCCTACATACGTTTTTTTCTGTGAAGAAAATGCTATGTGGAGAAGGAAAACACATCTTTTCTTGAATCTAAAAATATGTGCTTTTCAATAGTTGTGAGACTTTTTTGCAAAAAAACCCCACCCAACATTCTGCAAGTAAATATTACACAATAGAAGTGAAGCAACAGATAAAACGAGGGCTCTTCAAAAAGAGATGATGGGGCAGCATATGATAAAGAATGTTCATGTTCCACAGAAAACAGGAGTAGTAACAGTTTTGAGATCTATTCTATTTTATACTGAACTATGAAATAGAGAAACTATCACTCTGCTAGAGGAAAACCCACAGAGATCCAGGGAAGTGCCAAGGCTCAATAAAGTGTGATGTTAGAATGAGACTCAGTGCTGTAGGTTCCATAAAACCTACATATTTTGCCCCGGGAGAGGCAATCTGTCAAACAGACACTCTCATTGAGACTGCATAAATATTAGTAAGTTATATATAAAGGAAAATAAACTATGGGTCAAGAATATTTGCACACGAGCCTGCATGGGGAGGACATGAGAGTATCTATAAGGAGCTGAATTGTTGATCAGTTATTTCTTGACAAGTCTTAACAAAACTACATCAAACAACAGAGTATAGAATTAAAAGGAATTTACACGATTCTTAGTTCAGTTATTTTCCTGCAGACAGTATGTCATATGACCAATTCCATAACATCACTTACTTCATATTTAAAGCTGCTAACTTTCTCATTTTTTGTCCTTTCACCATTGTGTTTGGAACACTGTTTAGAAAACTTACTCTTCTCACTATTACAGATCTCCTTTTTTGTCTTGCTCTTACTTTAATATTTGTTGTGATGTTTAACTGACTGGGTTAATCCAAATCCTTTGGAAACAAAACAGCAATAGACAAATGTTATATAATTGTTACTGATTTCACACTTGATGTAACACATTGGAAATAGGAGACCAAGGGGGTGACAGAAAATCTGGTGACAACTGCTAATTGGCCTTAGATGTGGAGAAAGCCCAAGAACTTGGCCTGAGGCTACATGATTTGTCATGCCATTGGTGGCTTAAGCTTAAAATCTAATTTAGAAAACAACACATAGTTAAAACAAAAGGTGCAGGGAGGAAGTGGCTCCACACATTGGACACCTGACACTGTGTCTATGGTTCAGTCTGAGGCAGATCCCTTAGGCCCAGGAGACAAACCACCAGGCAGGATTTGGACAGGCTCTTTGCTTCTCTGGTCTTCCTATTCCCTGTTCTACTTTCAATTACTTTGTTGTGAATGTGTGTGAACAGACCTGCAATGAACTCATCTGAGGGGGTGACATTTTTGTAGGGAGGAAGATCTAAATTGCATCAAGCAACATGCAGAACAGATAAATAATTCCGAAGGGTCAGCAGAACAGTGGCTTCCTTTTGTCACAGGATGTTCTGAGGAATGGATAACTCATGGACTTAACTTGCAGACTGTTGGACTGTGCAGTATGGGCAATATAGAAGAAATAGCTAATTCTCAAGTGGTTTAATTGGATAGTGGAAGATCTCTTATGTGATAATAACTGAATGAGAGATGTAACTGAAGTTCTTGTGATAAAAACTGAGATTCAGTTGAACTGTTCTCGTTTCCTTCAGCACTAAGAACTCCTCATGTGAGTAGACCTACCAATGTTTTTGCTTGAAAAATTAAATTGAGTCTGAAAACTGGGTTTAAAAATCAAACTCCTGGACACTGTTTTGCCACATAGAAGAAAGAGCCATCAATTGGTAACAGCATGAAATGAATGAGAGAGAGAAGGTCATGACAGAAAACCAAAACATATTACTTATTTCTGAACCTGAGTGGTTGTGGACACATTCATGGGAGAATATTCTGCTAGCTAGTTTTTTCCACCCTAGTTATTTAGCAAAGACCTAGTATGAAAAGGTACATTGTCAGTTAATCATAGAAATATATCTTTCAGAATCAAAATTTAAGTATGTCCTTCCTTGTGCTATGTAGTATGCTATAGGAAAGATTTAACAGTACACACTTGACTTTGAAGAAATTCATGTTTTGTACAGGAACAGTTTTCAGGCCCTAGTAATCCAAAAACTGCACAAATTTCATGATAGAACTACAGAGAAATTGCCTTTACATCTAGCTTTGTTTTGTTGAAACTATGGCTGCTACAGTTTCATTGAAAATGTAACAGCATATATAACACCAATATGCTACACTTCAATAAGTACTCTCTGTATAAAATTGAGAAACAGAAAGTGCATGACCTATCAAGTAAGTACAGAAAAAACACATACACTACACAGGAGTCTCAAAGTATTTCTAAAAATATGTACAGGCCCTCACCTGTGCCTCACAAGTTACACAGTAACTCATAAGGCTGTTGACAAATGTACTTAATCTACCAAAGTATCAAAAAATGCAATATTCATCCATTTGCAGATCCCAAGGGTAGCTGACACTTGTCTTTGTTTGAGTGACACTTCTGCCACTTCTTTCTGAGAGAACTGAAAGAATGTTTATTGTTAATCACATATTTTATCCATAGTTCTCTCTCCCAGAATAAATTTGTTGGTTGTTTAAGGGATTCACATAGGTGTGTCCATGATGCTGCTCATACCCTTCTTTTTTCTAGTCCAAGTAAAATATTAAAGCAAATTATTCTTTACTTAAAATGACTTGAGGCTGTAGTGAGATACTATTAGGAACATTAAGATTATGGTGATGGGAGGTGAGAGCTAGTCCAAAGCCTGCAAACTGTACCCATGCTGTATAACAAGGGTGCATTTCCATTCTTTCTGTGGATTTTTATGTTTTATTCTTTCATTTCAGGGATGTTTGCCTCCAAATAATTTTGTTGCTTTGGATAACTAACAGCAGATAATCAACTATCTTCAGAAAGATAGTCAAGAGCTAAACAATCCTTACATCACTTTAGTTTAATTGCCTTGTATAAACATTTCAACTTGTAGTGGAAGTCTACCTTTACCAGTAAAAAAAAGTACAATGTACTTGCCCTATGTTCTTTACTACCATTCCCACGTTCTGCAATAAGCATGGAAAATATATCGCCGGTATTTCTGCTGTGTTCTCAGCAACTCAACAAACCTTTTTACACAAGCCTCCCCATTATCTGTGCATTACAATTATGAGAAATCAACAGATAAACCAGTGTCTGCACTTTCAGGAAAACAAACAAACAAACAAACAAACAAAAACCAAAAAACATCCAAAAAACCTAACAGCAGAAGCAATGTTCTCTAATGAGGATTGAAGTTCTCATTTTTATTAGGACAGATGTTGCATACTAACCTGAAATGTGTGATAACCAGGTAGCAACTAACCCCGTCAATCTGAGGGAAGTACATGGTGCATTTTAAAACACAGCAAAAACTCTTACATATCATCCATCAAAAGCTACTTTTAATTTATTCAGTAGGATGCCATGGTTAATAAAAAGCAAATTATTTTTTAATAACCTACAGCTTTGAGATGTGCCTAAAGCTTCAGCAGAGATATTCACCTGATAATATAAAGTTCATGGTTTATTCAACCACAGCAGCTGTTGTAAACCCTAGGTTGTCATTTATTTTCCAGCTCTTGAAAAAGATTTATAATCTGATTTTAAATGCAACACATATTTAGCCCTCAGATCTGTAGCAAAACCAGTCACACTGACACTTTACTAGTCCCAGAAAAAGAAGGGGGAAAATATCTTCATGGTAATAAAGAGACAAAGTGAAAATAACTGTATTTTACTTTTTTTTCCAACACCTCTTCTAAAATGTTCAGTAAAAAGAGAAAAAAAAATCCTCATGTCTTCCTTTTTCCCTGGTTAAAATTACTTCTTTTGTCAATCAGGGCAGGCAAATAAAATCAGGAAGGCCTAGACCATGGACTGATGCAATTATGCTCCTCATCATTCAATCACATTGAGTAAGGATACGCTTTTCTCCAAATGGCATGGTCCTAAACTTTTTAATTTTAGAAATTGACACCAGATTGTGCCTTTTGTCTAAAAGATCTACACCCCGATTACTTATGCCTACCAAAATATCTCATGTTTCCTGAGAATTATGCGTTATTTCTAGATGTTTTCCCAGGTACAACTATTCCACAAATATATTAGAGGCAAATCTATGTCCCTACTGCATGTGCCTCTTACTCCATATCTAAGTCACTTTTTCCACTATTTCTAGAGGTTTTCTGCCACTGTAATGTTTTCCTTGCTGTTAACAAGCCAGGTTTATGTTAATATTGCTGTATATCTGACTCCATCCTGTTCCTGCATGTCCATGGGTGGTGAAATACTGTAGCAGGTTTCCCAGAGACTTGGTAGGTACCCCATCCCTGGAAACATTCAAGGTCAGGTTGGACAGGGCTTTGAGCAACCTGATCTAGTTGAAGATGTCTCTGTTCATTGCAGGGGAGTTAGACTAGATGACCTTTAAAGGTCCATTCCAACTCAAACTGTCCTATGATTTTATGATACATGAAACTGAGTTTTACTTCTGCTATAGAATCATAGTGGCTTCTCCAGGTTTTAAAGCATATTGAGATGTTACCAGAATGGTTTATTTTACTTATTGCTGTAAAGTACTGAAGAATATAGTAAACAAGGGTTTTCTCTGTCCCTCTAAGCGATGGTGAGATGTGCTTAAAATCACAGTGATTCAGAATGCATATTGACATTCATTAGAAAGATAGAGAAGAATTTCTGTATTTCAAATAGATTTTTTTCTATTTTTAAGTAAGAATTAAACGTCCATCATCTTCTCCAATGCTTTTGTAGAATTTTAAAGGTACTTTAAGGAGCAAATAAACACTCTCTAAGACTATTTTAAGAGGACAGCCTGTCTTAAACCGAGAAGGAAAGATTTAGTTTGAGAAAAGAGATGCCCCGTCAGCAATAATAAATGTTTGTGCATGACTCATGTTATAGGTCAAAATTTGGAACCAGCAAAACAAATAGCATGCTATGAGCAGTCATTACAGTACATATGCATATCCATCACTGTCTACTGCTGCATAATTTATCATTCTTTGAAGTCTTGGCACTGTGGTTTTAAAAGACCAGACACCCCAATTTAAAGATAATAAACTTGTATACATTTATCGACAGATTTATTGCATTAAGACATTCTTTGAGTCTAAGTACATGAAAACACTAACAGAAACAAATAAGCTCCTTTTTACAGGAGGCAGTATATCCTCCTGAAACACTAGCCAACATGTGGAAACAGCAGTGCTCTTACAGAGTGCTCTTCACGCGGAAGTCCCTATCTCAGGGATGTCACAGCAGGGCTGGTCTCCAGCTCCCTGCGTCCCTGCCCTGCCCAGCCATGGGACCTGCTGAGCCAGCCCCACCCGTAGGCCCATGTCCTAGCCCAGCCTTGGCCAGTCCCCAGGGAGGTGCCCAATGCCCAGGGCTGGGGCTGCCACCAGTGCCCCCCGGCTGCCCTTCTCCTGGCTGGTGTGGTGGGATGGGCCTTTGCTGCCAGGTCCTGCCCTGACACCCCATGGGAACACTCCACTGCTCCCAGCACCCAGCAAGCAGCCAGCACACAAGGTACCTGACAGTAATAATTACCCTGAAAGAAGGTAATCTGTATTTTAGACTACAGTTTTTAACTACAGGATTCATAAACCTGCAAAACAGAGCTAAATACGTGCAGAATTTTTATGTTTGTATTTAAAAAAGGATAAATGCCTAGAAAGTCATCATATCAAAACTTCCCCAAAACATGCTTTTTGCTAATATAACTAGATACGTTACTATTGAAAAGCCGCATGAATACTGACAGTAACTGTCAAATTTCGTTTGGGTTCAGTAGCAAATGACATGCATAAAATAAAAGTATTTTCATGCGAAGAATAAGAACATGCTTAAATATCCTTTCCACATCTATGGCAAGCTACAAATATATAATTTTAATCTATATCCCTAATCACTCAGCCTAAACCAAACCTCGGATCCATCCATGCAAGTGACTCACCTCCTTCCTCAGGCCAACAGAAAGTTGATACACACCAAAACTTTCTCTTCAGATATGTGCAGTCACAATTCTGCCTCTTCCCATGCATCCCTAGAAGTGCTGTGGTTTAATTAATACTTATTTGAGCATGTTTGGCTTCTGTGGAGCAGTAGCTCAATAAACAAGTTACTGGGTTTTTTATTCATTTTCAAGAGGCAGAGGTTCAGTAGGTTGAAAGACTAATGCACAGCATACATAATAATTTCTCACTATGATTCTAAATTAGATGCTTGCATTTAAGCTTTTGAAAAGTTATTTAAGGCCTCTAGGTAAACTGCCCACTTTCCAAAGTCACTAGAGATTCTAGTTATGTTGTAGTATTATGAAAATCAGATCACTAATTTAGGAACTCAGATACAAATATACAAGCCAAAATCATAGAATGCACTCATGAAAAACTAGACTGTCACCTTCCTTCAACGATTTAAAATAAGAAATATTTTCAGGAAGTTATTGAACTACTTTATCAACCATGAATGAATTAGACAATCTGGTGCTGGCTCCCCAGGTCATTCAATGTAGAAAGTTATGACCATTTTAGTTACAGTATCTTCTTCAGCCTGTTAACAGATGTATATCAAAATTGCTGATTAAAATAAATACGTAACACCACAGATTGTCTTTTGCTTATTGGCTTCAGCTACTTCACAAGTATTTGTCATCAAATTACTTTTTTATCCTCATCTGAATAAATTAAACAGGTTGTTTTACTGTCTGTATATATGAAGCAGGTTTTCTTGTGTCTAGAACTTCTTATAGTTCTTTTCTGAATCCACATGTATTTCCAGTATTTTTCACTTGTGCAGCTAGAGTACATTCACCAGGACTAGAGACAGTCATAATGACACCTTCCTAGTGTTTTTTTTCTCCAATATTATCTGCCTGCACATTTATATGTTACTTGGAGCACCCGAATGAGAACTCTTTTTGAAGTGTTTATTGACAATGTCCGCAGTCCAACAGACAGTTTTCTATTTTGCAAATGTGATCATCATCGTTCTTAGTTTGGATTTTAGAAATTGTAGGTCATATTTAGAAGGTTAGATTAGGTAAACATAATGCTTCTAGCTTTCCTGTAAACTCTGAATGAAGACAAAAGAGGAGTCACAGGGAATTAGGCTATGCTATGATGGAAGCACAAGTATCCATCTAAGTATACAGAATCACAGAATCATGGAATCGTGTGGGTTGGAAGGGACCTTTAAAAGTCCCCTAGTCCACCCTCCCTGCAATGAGCAGGGACATCTGCAACTAGATCAGGTTGCTCACAGCCCTGTCCAATCTGATGTTGAATGTTTCCAGGGATGGTGCATCTACCACCTCTTGGGGCAACCTGTTTCAGGGTTTCACCACCCTCATTGTAAAAAAGGTCTTCCTTATATCTAGTCTAAATGTACCCTCTTTTAGTTTAAAGCCATTACCAATACGTATAGCAAGAAGTAGTACACTGCTTGCTGTATGAAATAATGCAAATACAATATAGGGCTTTTACAGGAGGTATTAATAAATCCTGTTCCAAATATCACTTTGGCAAAGATGTCACTATTGGGGTTATAACACTGGGATTATAATCTCTGTGAAACGCAAGACTGAAATTCGGATAACCTCAGTCCTTCAAAAGACCACGTGTGGAAGTCTACTACCATCAGTAGATTTCAGTATATGTACAGTATCAGGACCTAAAATGTTCAACTCAGCAGGAGCCATAATCAGTTTATGTTTTAGAGATGCAGCTAATCTCCAGGTCCCTAAAGTGTCAAAGAAGTCTGTGTTTCATAGGTTTTCTATTCTCTTCTGTACAGAATAATGAAGGAAATCACAATCAAATCAGCCACACTCTTCAGTAAAAATGTAAGATGTACTTTCTGGTTGGTTCTACTCTTATTTATCATCATCACAAAACAATTGTGGCCTTAGAGGTTCTCCAAGTTTTAAATCAATATCAAAGCTTAGTGAACATAAGTATTAGTTCTCATGTCTTGCTTGTTCAGTTTTAATTATATGACATCTTTTTTAGTGTCTTAATCAGTACATACATATAGCTGATTTTAGTGCTATCTTTTCCCTTTTTTTTCTCAGGAGGGCTATTCTGCTCTTTTCACACTTTTTTCTAAGGTGTTCTGGATTATCCTCCTACTTCCATTTCCTGGCTGGAAGTGATTAGTAAATTCAAAAGAAAAAATCAAAACTTAAGTTAGCTTTTACATATCTTCTATATTTTTTTCCCCTGATACACAGATGTATTTTTGCTTGTATTGCTTTAAAATGAATGAGTCTCCACGTCATGGTCAATGTTAATCAGTATATAATTCCATTCTTTGTCCTCACTAGATCCTCACTCTTTTTTTTCAGGATTGCTCTGCTTTATGAATACCACAAGATCATTTTTCCTATTTTTAGATTCTTTATCATTATCAGTAGGCTTTTTTACTATTCAGCTTTTGATCTGCATGAATTCCACAAAACTTTAGGGACCTAGAGAGGTCCCTAGATTAAAGGCATTAAGTTACTGAGTTTAGGCTCACCTTTGTAGCCATTGAAGGGGGAGACAGGAAGCGAGAACTAAGATCATTCCTGTTCATTTAAATCTGAATCCATGGGCTGCAGGGGTACAACCTGCCTCACCATGGTCTTCACCACAGGTTGCAGAGGAACCTCAGCTCCGGTGCCTGGAGCACCTCCTCCCCTTCCTTCTTCACTGACTTTGATGTCTGCAGAGCTGTTTCTCTCACATATTCTCACTCTTCTCTCTATTCTGGCTGCTGTTGTGCAGCAGTTTTTACTCTTTCTTAAATATGTTATCACAGAGGCGCTACCACCACCGCTGACGGGCTCAGCCTCGGCCAGCAGCGGGTCTGTCTTGGAGTTGGCTGGCATTGGCTGTATCGGACATAGGGGCAGTTTCAGGCATCTTCTCACAGAAGCCACACCTGCAGCCCACATGCTACCAAAACCTTGCCATGCAAACTCAATACACTATGTAGGAAAAACATACAGCTTAACTAGAATGTTAACTTAGGTACATCATTTAAATGCTGAATATAGATGGGCTAAAGGTTAATCAACACCATTATTTTTACATGAAAATGGCACTGATAATAGAATTGTTAGTGGTGAAACCAAAGAATATTTACATTTACTTCTAAATTGCATGAAAGAAAAAAGTTATTGTTTTTGCATAGAAATTCACTTTTCAATCATTATAATCAAAACGTACTATTAGAATAATGATTCTTATAACCTGGAAGGAGTGATACTTCACATTCATCTAACTTATCATTAAAACCTTCTTTGGTCGTCTGGAATAAAAATTTTGTAAATGCCATTAGGTATAGTATTTATAGTGAAAGGTACATATATTAATTTACTATGCCTGGGTTTTGTTCCAGACATTATAGAACATGTATAGAGGATTCATCCATAGTTATAATTGTAAGTGTAAGAGAGGGCACCAGTCAGCTTTATTGCCACAGGCAAGACCTCTTTTTTTTTTTTTTTTTGTAATCAGTGCAAAACAGCCAGCTTTCTTTTTAGATTGGTTACTGTTTTACTGTATCTGGTATCTTTATGCTATACAAACTTCCTTAATGTTGGTGAGGTTAAAGCAGGTTAACACCTGTAGAAGTGAGAATAGAAACAAGACACGAAGACATAATAGACTTTCTAATTCATAGGATATTAGGAGTGGGGGAGATATGGGGCTTTTTTTTTTTAAATCATTGAGTCTTTAAAGCCAATGGTGATTTTAATATTTATTATTAATTTTATTGCACAAATAGACAAACACTGATCTCAGCAAGAAAGAAGCAAAGTCCCCCTGAAGCTTTTCCAGTTATTTGATATAAGGATTCTACCATGCCCCTAATGGTTCTCATCTCTAGTCTTTTAAATCATTTACCTAATAAACTGTGAGATGTGGTGGCCCAGGAACAAAAAAGGAGAAACACATTCCACACTGTTACCAAAGAGAATGGTATCATGAAAGTTTCAATCTTCATTCTAATCTTTTTTATCTAGAACAACTGAAAAAACTGTATTTCATGTCAGCTAGTATTAATTTAATTAATAAATTAATTGAAAATAAATGTGTATTGTTTTAACATTACCCATATTTCTTCAGTCCATTGCATTATCATCCCAACTTTTTTTTTTTTTTAAATCATGCATTTAAACAAAGATTGTCTTCAATCATGTCTAGGCTGTCAAACGACTTAATTTTCTGGTTAATTCAAAATTCTGATTCCTTGGATCCTCCTCCCACAATTTTCTATGCTAAGGATTGACTCACTAGCACCCTCTCTTCCAGAGTGATCTAAATAGCTCCTTCTAGCATGAGAGCAAAGCACAGCTCAAAGGAGAATGCACTCCAGAGACCGTTCTCAAGAATATGAATAAATATGGACAAAAACTATAGCAGATCTGTATCCCTTCACCTCACAGCAGCCTACAACAGTATAGAAGATTTTGTATCCTGAAATACCCACACCTATCCTTTATGTCACACTTCTGCAAATGCAATGCATGCTTTCAGTTTCATATTATGAAAGCACAATTCTGATAGGACAAAAGATAATTTTACATTATTTCACACACTTTTAACAGAGAAAAATCATGAATACACACATTAGTAATTATGACATAAGGCCAGAAGGGCACAACACAGGGCCCAAACAAGACACAGGACCAGATGCTATGTAACACAGATATGATGAATCTCCTCTAAACTGTGTTAGCCCTGTACAGTGAGTGGGTGAGCTACACTGAACCAGTCAGTTTCTGCTAGTTAAAATCCAAGTTGACTCAAGTCATATCCAAGTTCCTTTTTCCCTTAGGAAATCCAATTAATTTAACACTATATGACTAACTAGTCGACCAAGTATTCCCTTCTGTTACTATTACATTGAACTGGGCAACAGTGACTTTCACAAAAGTTAAAAAATACTTACAATGAGTAATGAGCGGGAGAGAAAACATGCACTCTTCCAGATGAGATGGAAAAGCAAAATTTTTGGCATTAGTAAATTTAATTCCTTCAGACTTCCTTCAGGTACAATTCAGCTCCAGATTATAGACATCTAAAATTGGGTACCCATACATAGTCAGCTAAATACATCATTTCATTCACTAGGTTGACTAGGGACTTGGTTTACTTCCATTCACACGAGTATTTAGTGCCTGTTCATATACTCTGGGGAATGAAAGATGCATACACGCGCCTGGCAGATGCAACACAGGACCAAGAGAAGACTTGTGCTGTTCTGAACATATGGTTAGAGAACAGTTAGGAGGATATCCTGGGGCACATCAAAGGATATTGGATCCCTGTGTTTGGACAAGTGAATTAAGCACTTGATTTCCAATGACTGTAAGACCTTAGACACATAACTTGAATATAAATGCTTGTGTATAGTGCTCTCAATTTGGTATCCTGATCTGAAGCTGAATCCCACTTGGGCATCTACAATCTGAAGTTGATCTGAAACCCTTAGTTCTTGTTGCATTTGCAAAAACATAGACATCTAGATTAATTTCAGATGTCTAAGGTATCCAAGACACCCACACAAAACTGGCAGGTACAGTGCCTGATCTAAGGGAGTGCAAAGCCTTCCCGGGCAAGCAGATAAGCAAGGATGAGTGAAATGGCACCAAACACATGATTACATCCATTGATAGAATGAAATCTTATAAAAAGTGCCATAGGAATATTGCTAATAACACCTGGCAGTATTAATCTAAGTTTTGGGCAGCTTAAGTTTACAGAACCACAGAATCACCAGGGTTGGAAGGCACCTCTGGAGACCACCTAGTCCAACCCCCCTGCCAGATCAGGTTGCACAGGATGTCATCCAGGCATGAAATGCAAAAAGACATTATTTAAAATTCTTCAAAAGGCATTAAAATAGTGGGTGTCCACAGTATGGTTTCCATCAGAGTAAATAAACTGGTTTTAAAACAGAATCACAGAATCACAGGGGTTGGAAGGGACCTCTAGAGATCATCTAGTCCAACCCCCCTGCCAGAACAGGGACACCTAGAGCAGGTTGCACAGGATGGCATCCAGGCAGCTTTTGAATGTCTCCAGAGTCCGAGACTCCACCACCTCTCTGGGCAGCCTCTTCCAGTGCTCTGCCACCCTCAAAGTCAAGAAGTTCCTCCTCATCTTTAGATGGAACTTCCTATGGTCAAGTTTGTGCGCATTACCTCTTGTCCTATCACTGGGCACCACTGAAAAAAGACTGGTCCCATCCTCCCAGCACCCTCCCTTGAAGTATTTATAAGCATTGATGAGGTTCCCCTCAGCCTTCTCTTCTCCAGGCTCAAAAGACCCAAGTCCATCAGCCTTTCCTCATAAGAAACATGTTCCAGCCCCCTCATCATCTTTGTAGCCCTCTGCTGTACCCTCTCCAGCAGTTCCCTGTCCTTCTTGAACTGGGGAGCCCACAACTGGACACAGGACTCCAGACACAGCCTCACCAGGGCAGAGTTAGAGGGGAGGATAACCTCCCGTGACCTGCTTGCCACACACCTCCTGATGCACGCTAGGATGCCATTGGCCTTCTTGGCCACAAGGGCCCATTGCTGGCTCATGGTCATCCTGTTGTCCACCAGGACTCCCACGTCCCTTTCCACAGGGCTGCTTTCCAGCAGGTCAGCCCCTAACCTGTACTGGTGCATGGGGTTATTCCTCCCCAGGGGCAGTACCTTACACTTGCCCTTGTTGAACTTCATTAGGTTAACCTGAGATAAAACCATCTACAGGAAACCAGTGTAAACTCCACATTCAACAAAGGTCCATGGTATACCACTTCTAAATTAAAGTGTTATGCTCTTTCTCAGTTTCTCCTATAACTTCCAATAACAACAGATAGAAAATCTTCCAATAATAGCAAAAAATGTTTTTAAAATTCAAATTTAATATGTTATAAAATTTGAAGTTCAGCAATATTGAATACAAATGGCATAGTGATGACATTACGTAGATAAAAATAAGATGTTGTCAAAATCAACAGAAAATAATGAGTGGTGAGGGATATATGTGCATAATTAGAAATCCTCACCTCCTTGTAAGGTTTCAGAATATGTAAGGCTGTGAGAATAAGGACAAAGGGAGATAGATGCATTACTGTAAGAAATTAAAGTATTCCCTCACTGTTCAAATGACAGTAAGAAATCCTTTCTCTTGTAATCCCTTGGATTTCAGAAGCCTACGGAATACTGGGGAGAAGTTAATACAGACCACCAAAACCACACAGATAAACACACCATAGGACAGTGAAAACCAACGAGGGGTAAAAAGAAGTGAACTCGTAACATGATGGTGATCTACGTCCATCTTTTTTCCACCTTTGCCTTCCTTCTCTGTAAAATGGACTCTCCCTTGTTAGTCTGTTTTCTTCCATTTCTTTCCTCTCTAATGCCTATACAAGATGTTTCTCATCACTTAAGTTTTGTTCTGCACTCATTCTGCCCAGGCTTTCTGTCCAGTCCATACCACACAGTCTCTTAAGGGTTTTGCTCCAATACTCAGATATATTTCCATGGATTTTTTCTCCTTTTCTTCATCTCTGCAGAGATACTATTGTCATCCAGAACAAGCGGAAATAATAGGAGGAAACAATAGGAAATGTCACAGAAAAAAATGTAACTGTCTCATGTAACTTGATCTAGTCCTCCCTTCTGCGGCCTCACTCTACAGAAAGAAGAAAAAAATCTCACTGCTGTAAAATGTCTACGGGAAAATTAAGCACAACTAATATTTGATTATGTAACTCTTTCATTAAGAATCTCATGTATTTTATGTATTCTCATTTAAATGTATATATTTGCAAATATGTTAGTCAATATAGAAGAAAATTTTAAGGAATAGAAAATAAAACTTGCACTACCATGGAGCCATGAATAACACCAAGTATTTCCAAAATACTTCATATCTCTGTATTTTAAACATACTGACAAGTTTTAGGCTCATTTATTATTTAAAAAAAGAAAAAACCCAGCTTCATTGATTTGAACTTATTGATGCTTTCAAAAGGAAATTTACTTTTCAGTAATTGTCTTGGAAGTATTTCGTTGTAACTGACAAAGTTATTGCTAGAATGTTGTAGCTTACTCTAAGACAACTTCTTTATCAGTCATCTTAAAACCAGGTTTCCATGGCTTCCATTTCCCCAAAATAAAAGCAGCTAGTCAAATAGCATTCAAAGAGCACTCTCTCTCAGAAATAATTGCTGACATGGAAGATTGCTTTGAATAGTTCTAAGCTTCATACTGTCAATAAATTCACAAGTTTTCTTACATTTAAGTTTATAGTCATTGCTTTTTTCTGTAGACTTACACAAAATGTCCAGAAAAATCAATGGGACAAGATCAACTTGAAGATACAGGCGGACAATTTCCATTGCAGTAAAAAGAATTCATGTATGTATACCTGAGAGCAGAATTTGGCTCACTGAAAAAAGACCACCATTATGAATCCGCATGGACAATAGAAAGTAAAGCAGAAGCTCTCACTCCTTTTCCATATTCCATCATTAAGGTAATATTCTAAATAAGAACGCAGAAGTGTGGCAAAATTAGCGTATCACAGTAAACGCTGTATTGTTACCCGCTTCCTTAAGCATCTGTTGCTGGTCTGTCTGGAGATCTAGACAACCTAAACATTTGGTCTGAAACAGTTAAGTAATTCTATTATTCTTATGGTTAAGTACTCAGAAGTCAAGAAGTGCAGTCTGTTTATTGTGCCACCAACTTCATATGAGAATGGTTGAAATGGAAGAGTGCATTGGCAGATGTTATTATACAGGATTGATGAGGGAATTCAGGAGGAAAGTAAGGACCATTCAATTGCATTTAGAAGGCAAAGAGCACAGAACATTGCCTACGAAGCTGGCCAGAATGGCTCAGATGAAAAAGTTGTCTGCTATGTATTACTTCTGCTGAAAATAGACGAATTCTGTTATGGCATGGAATTCTATGACTCCCAGACACAGACTATACAAAGCAAATAGGATTATTCTAAAATGTGCTTTAATTTCTGTATGACTCTGACATTTCATCTACCTGTTCCTTACATTTTGCAATATTTAAGTACAGATCTGCTTACAGAGCTTTGGTGTCCTTTTCCACAATATTATTCTCCCACTATATAATTAACCTTTTGTTTAGCAATAGCAATTATAATTAAATTAGCATGCTGAACTATACAATATTTCATGCTAAGCCTGCAGCTGTTGACTTCCTATGTTGTATGAATATAGCCACAGTACTGAAATAGATTTTCCACCATATCATCTTATTAAAATAATTATAGGCATCTTTTAAGAAGTACAATCTTAATGAACTTAAATTAACTTTTAATTTGAACAACTGATTTTTTCATTAATATATTACAGATGTTGTGGCTCACCATGAAACATCAAACATTTAAGGAATTAAACAGAACACAATTTTAATTAATTCCTACATACCAAGATGATATTCAATTGATTATGCTTTAAAACACCTGTTAAATACACTGTTTTTTGTCTAACCCCTTATAATTTCTCTTTGTTCTTTCTTTTTCCCTTGTAGTCTTCTTGACACCTTTTTCGCAGAATTATTCAAATGTCTGTTATTCAGACTGTGTCTCATAACTGTCCAGCAAGTTTATCTGCTGAATATTCTGGCCTACTACATGAGATAATAGTTCTTACTTCTTTCAGGAATTTTTAGTTCAAATCTGTTTTATTTTATATTATCTCAGCTGTCAATCACAGCATCCATCCTCCAGAGTCATCTTGTTCTACAAACATGCCTTTCCCCATTCTAGTTTTGTGAATGTAATATCTGGTTTGAATGAGTCCATTAATTCATTCTCAACTTTTTAAAATATAATTTTATATCCCACCCACAGGAGGATACTATAATCCCTTCAAGCATCAGTTTGGCTGTCACATAGCAGGACACTAAGAAATATGTGGGCTTACTGCTAATTACTAAGTATATATTCCCAAATTGAAACCTTCTTCTGGTGTGTAATAATGTTGTCAGCTTTCCCATTCTCTAAGCCAATCCAAGTCATCCCACAGTTACCTACTTTGTTCTTCTTGCCATAATAAATTTCTTCCATTTAAGCTTCTTGCTTAGCTGAACCTTCACTGACACCAGTCCTCAATTACTGACATGAAGCATGGAATTCATCTGACTAAATAGTAAGAAACACATTTTGAGAGGGTGATTCATCTCATATAAGTATAGAAATCTGGAATAGGTTAGATGACTCATATTCTGTTTCTCCCATTCAGTACAAAGGGACAACATGTCACTCGAATTACTTAAAAGTATTCTACTTTGACTAATTCCACAGTAGTATTTATCTGCTGGAAACTTTTCCACTGAGTGGTAGGTTGACCACAGCCAGCAGCTAAGCCTCCACACAGCCGCTTGCTGACTACCCCCAACACCTCTAATGGGATGGGAGAGGGATAGGACTCCACCTGTTCGGCAACAGCCAAAACACTGATATGTTATAACTGTTTTATTCAGAACTCTAGAACACAGCACCATACTGGCTGCTCCAGTGAAAGTTAACTTCATCCCAGCCAGACCCAGTACACAGAGCCATCTCAAAAAAAAAGAAAAAAAAAAAGAAAAAAAAGAAATACTTTGGCCCTTATTTCTAGTTACAGTAGTTTGAACTGCAGGGAGGGTGAAGGAAAATATTATCCTCCAGCTAAATTTCTGTGTCTAAGGAGAAAGCAAAGAACAGTTTTTGCCTTATCTATTTCATGTTGTATGCCCTCTCCCATACAGAACGTCTTTGCTTGTGTCCTTCCTTCTACCAGCAAAAACTGGTTTTAAGCAAAGTAACTAATATTCTCAACTCCTCTACCCGTTCCTGCATCAAACATATCAAAGGCAGTAATGACCAAAGCAAGCCTTTCGCACTTCAAGTCTAAACAGACATGATAGAGTTCTTTTTAACAGGACACACTTTCCATATAAACTCAGCTATAATTTTATAATTTTATAACTGAGTTACAAACCTTAGCAATTACAAGCAGACATAACAGCTGCCTATAGATTAAACTTTTCAGACTTGTGCTTCCTCTCTATATTTACTATCCACTTTTCTATGAAGGTGCTTACTAAAGCATCTCTGCTCCAGAAACAAATCCACAGCACTCCAAAATGATATTGTACTCCACAGTATTTTTTCAGTACAAATGTAGTCTCCTTTGGGGATAGTAGTGCTAATTGCATAAAACCAAACTGAACTCTGTAATTCCCTTTTCTCACTCTTTAAATCTTCGGTGGACTTGATGACCAGCCTAAGAAAAAACATACAGCATCTACAAAGATAAGTGATTAGTGTCCTTTCCTGCCCTCATGGAAAAAGGATGCCACTTAGAACTTTGTTCCAGTTCAGAACATTTGCATATTTGCTTAACTTTGGTTTCACGTAACAGCCTGATTGAATTCACATATTAACACCAAAACTGAAAATGCCTCTCCAGTAGGTTTTCCATCTCTCTGCAAAAGTTTCCCATCTACCTTCTTTGGATGTAAGTTATCCCTTTTTTTAAAAAAGATTTATTTGGCTATATTACTACGTGCCTTATTTTTAGACATCTAGCTGTCTAGCAGAGTTTGTTTTTATACATCCAGGCTAAACATTCAGGCTCTGTATGCAGTGCATAGAAAGAGCTAATTGGTTAAGAAAGGAAGAAGACCCTACATGCTGAGAGACTCACCTAGATGGGACAGTAGGGATGGAATTCATCTGCCTTATGCCCAAGCTATGCACCCATTAGAATCACTAGAGGGAAATCCATACATTCAGAGGCTAATTCACCTATCCTGTCTCAGCTTTGTGTCTTATGAGGAGATGAATCACCCCCTAAAGATGACAATTTTTCTCTTTTGAATATAAAGCTTGACTGGAATGATCAGCTAACTTTTAGGTAGTGAATCAGAAAGAGGAGTCCTGGGGTCAAGAATATACTTGGGCTTAAGAATATACAATATGGTCTGTCAATACTTAGAATTCACAACTTTAAGAGCAGGACAGCAATAGATATCTCAATGCCTTCTTCTAAAAGGTAACTTATTTCTTCTAAAATATTGCAGAAACAGCTAGAAGTAAGATTTTAATTCCATTCTTTAGTTCTAAAATATATTTTTGTCTTTTCATTTATGCACACACACAAGCACACATATATGTAGATCTTTGATTAAATATATAATCTACCATAAAAACAAGGACTTGAACCTGAAAATCACACTCTAATTGCTTCATGAAAATGCTTCATGAAAAGTAAAATAACCTTGCTAATATGAATCACATTAGATTTATAACAGAATATCTTATGACATAACAGGGTGTTCTACTGGATAAAGTAGATTCAACGAACCATAGCCCAAACAGGAATCTGGACTCCAGGCTCTGCAATTTAAAGTCCAAGTATTCCTTTAGCTGTGGCACATTTTGTACCAAACAGACCAGTACCTCAGAACAAAGCACAAATCTGAATGTGAAAAAGACTGTGCTGGATGCTGCTGTAGTTGTTCCTATTAGTGGCTCTTTTCACTGTCTCTCTTTGATCAAAAGCCTGTTTTATTAGCATCTGAGAGCACAGGACAGATCTGACTTGGCAGGCAAGATATGCAAAGGAGCAGGCTGTAGATATTACAGTAGAGTTGGACCTATTCTGCAGTACTAGAAGTAAAATGTTTCTGGCACACTGAGATTCTGATATTAAAGATCTCTCTGGTTTGTAACAATAAACATTTTCAGAGTCAGCAGCTAATGGGGGTTGGGATGCAGGAGTTAGCAGTTTTGGATTAGGAAAACATGTAGAGATAGTTAGATACTTAAATCTCATGCCAGTCCCCATGTGGATCTAACCAGTAGGCATTTTTTAATATTTAACACATAGAGGCAATTGGCTTTCTTCTATATTGACTAACAATTTATCCATTTCCATCTGAAGTACTCCATAGAAGGAATAATTCCTTTTGAAGACAAGCACAGTAACCATTCTGCCAAATGTTGAATGACGGCCAAGCTGGCCAGGGTCAGTTTCTGAGTACTCTTTCTAAAAACATTTAAAAAACTCAAGTCTCCACCTAGACACCCACGAAATTACCAACATGAGTACAAAGTCATGTTAGCACAGAAAAATTGATTTGAAATTACAGCTTACGTATCAAACACTTAAAGAATCATAGAAACATTTAGGTTGGAAATGACCTTTAAGATTATTAAGTCCGACCATTCACCTGGCACTGTCAAGTCCACCACTACATCATGTCCCTAAGCAGCACATCTATACATCTTCCAAAACCTCCAGGGATGCTGTTCAAATCACTTTCCTGGGCAGCGTGTTCCAATGCTTGACAACCCTTTCAGTGAAGATATTTTTCCTAATATCCAATCTAAGCCTCCCTTGGTGCAACTTGAGGTCATTTACTCTTGTCCTGTCTCTTGTTATTTGGGAGAAGAGACCAACCCCTACCTCGCTACAACCTCCTTTCAGGTACTTGTAGAGGGCAATAAGGTCTCCCCTCAGCCTCCTTTTCACCAGACTAAACAATCCCAGTTCCCTCAGCCGGTCTTCGTAAGACTTGTGCTCTAGGTCTTTCACCAGCTTCGTTGCCCTTCTCCAGACATGCTCCAGCACCTCAGTGTCTTTCTTGTAGTAAGAAGTCCAAAACTGAACACAGTATCTGAGGTGGGGCCTCAGCATTGCCAAGTACAGGGGGACGATCACTTCCCTAGTCCTGCTGGCCACACTATTCTTGATACAGGCCAAGATGCTGCTGGCCTTCTTGGCCTGCTGGGCAGACTGCTGGCTCACGTTCAGCCAGCTGTTGACCAACACCCCCAGGTCCTTTTCTTCCAGGTAGCTTTCCAGACACTCTTCCCCAAGCCTGTAGTGCTGCATGGTGTTGTTGTGAGCCAAGTGCAGGACCTGGCACTTGGCCTTGTTGAACCTCATACCATTGGCCCCAGTCCATTGATCCAGCCTGTCCAAATCCCTCTGTAGGGCCAAGCAGGCCCCTGTCAAGCAGGTTGACACTCCCACCCAACTTGGTGTCATCTGCAAGCTTACTGAGGGTGCACTCAATCTCCTCATCCAGGTCATTAATAAAGATATTAAACAGAACTGGCCCCAGTACTGAGCCCTGGGCACTTGTGACTGGCTGCCAACTGGATTTAACTCCATTCACCACAACTCTTTGAGCCTGGCATCCAGCCAGTTTTTTACCCAGAGAAGAGTACACCCGTCCAAGCCATGAGCAGCCAATTTCTCCAGAAGAATGCTGGAACTAGTTCAGTTCCTAGTTTGGTGCCATACTTTGCTTGAGACCAAAAGCGGTTGTTGGAGCAGCATCATATTCTCCCTGCCTTGATTCTTTCCTTCCTCACTTAAGGGAGTCATTGAATCTGGAATATAAGGAGGGACTGTTCATCTTTGCATTCAAAGACATCAAAGGCAAGGCTCCCCTCCCCCAGCCAGGCCCATGCTTTCTAGACATAACAGCACAAGGTTTACATATCTCTCCCTGAAAAATATTAACACACATTTTGAAATAATTCATGCTACCACTTTTGGTTAATCTGTTCATTAATACATTTCAAATATCATCCATAAGTCAAAAAAATTCCTCCAGATATAAAAATAAATATTATTTAGAATTGTACAGTGGTCCTGTAGCTCCAGTGACTTGATGCAATTATTCTTGATTTACATCAGAATGACTGAAATTAAAATCAGTCTAGGATACCAAAAGTTTTAAAGGCCAGGAGGACAAAACCTTATTATTGGCAAGTTCTTCAAAAATCAAATGAGCAACACTGTTTAGGGGAAATTACTTTACTAGCTACTTTTAAGAATAAATATATAATATAGATAATTTGAACTGCTGTTTGTACAAATACTTGAATTTTAAATAGCATTTCACTCTAATTATCTGTAGTTCAATCTAAGAATGATTATGGAAAAGGAACTGAGTTTTTTAGCTGGCATAAGTCATCATGATCCATTAACGTCAGTACAGATAATTCTGTATAGATTGCCAGATTTATACCATCTAAGAATTTTAATTTGTTTTTTCTCCCTTCCATGGAATGGATTGGTGGTTTGAATAGATTTGGGGCCACTACCTGGCATTGCCTTATTTTCTCTCTGAAGATGAGTTGTACTGTACAGTGAAATTATGCTGATAAAAAAGTGAGATCTGATAGCCTTGGGGGAAATTCCTTTGTCATGTCACCTAGATTTAATTAGGCAAAACTAGAAGCTTAGCTGACATTGAATGCCATTTATGTATTTCTAAGATTAGAATTCCCTGTGACTTGGTACTGAAAAAACAGGAAGTCATTTTATACTTGATTATGATTCAGTTTTAAGAAAACATTCTATTTTTTCAATGTAATTAACTGAATAATGAAAAAGATACGAATCAATTCCATGGTGAAAGTGTTTTTGCAGGTCTCAGATTCTTTTGGTTTTGCAGTATATGTTACTATTTCTGGTTTTCGGTTGTTGTTTCCCCCCTTTTTTTTTATTTAGGTAATACATACAGCATCTACACAGATAAGCCCTTACAGAAAAAGGATGCCACTGCGAACTTTGTTCCAGTTCAGACCATTTGCATATTTGCTTAACTTTGGTTTCACATAACAGCCTAATTGAATTCAAATATTAGCACTGAAATTCAATGTAGATAATTTTTTAGTGATGATAGCTATGCATAAAAAAACCCCAAAAAACAAAAAAACAACTCCTTACACAATGATGGGCTCTGAGCTGAGTACTGCTATTCAGGGACAAGATCTCAAAAGCACAACATGTGATTCTCTGAAAAGATCAGTCTAGTGTTCAGTAGTAATGAAAAATTCAACTAAATTTTAGGAGTTTCTAGGAAAGACAACAGATAACAAAGAAAAAAATGCCACTGTGAATTCATGCTGTATGTGGATCTCTAATACTTTGGACAGCTCTTGTCCTTGTATTTCAAAAAGGATGTAATAAAACAGAGAAATACTCAGAGAGTAGCAAAGAGATCATCAGAGAAGAATTTGGAGGAACTTGGAGCTAAGAATTTTTAGAGTGGAAAAGTAAAAAGCAGAGAGACAGAGAGAGAGAGATGATGAATATGATGATGAAGATGAAATCCATGAAGTCATGAATGGCACAAAGTAGGTGAACAATGAGTGTCTGTTCATTGTCTTTACTTTTCAAGAACTAGAGGTACCTTTGACCTGGCTTTGCTATGTTATGGTCTTGTGCAGAATCTTGAGCCTTTCCACATAAGGAAAAAAAAAAAAAAGGAAAGAAAAACATAGGAAAAAAATAATTCAAATAAAGTGGTCTTCATTTACAACTTGTACACTCTAGGCAGAAGTAATTTTCACAGTAGAGCCACTAGTCTAGTAAATAATGAAATTTGACTTATTTGAGAGCTGAACTTCTTGAGCTCTTTCAAACACCTGTGAATGTCTAACCTTTTCATAGGAGCATATGGAATTCAGATCAGAGATTTCAG
Source organism: Burhinus oedicnemus (assembly GCA_008921705.1). NCBI lineage: Eukaryota > Metazoa > Chordata > Aves > Charadriiformes > Burhinidae > Burhinus > Burhinus oedicnemus. The sequence goes on from VFFE01005840.1 coordinate 596,114, forward strand.
ACACTGCAAAGAATATGAAGATCTCGTACATTAGGATTAAATTTTGTTAGAAATTATTTGCAACATCTTTCTTCTCTAGAATTTGTTCCTCTGTTTCTGAAGGAAATCACGTCGTTCTCTATCAGTCAAACATTGTGAACATAACAAATTTTCGTATTACATGATTTGGCATAAGGTGCCATAATTTAACATACTAGAGGAACAGTAAAACAAGGACACTCTGGAAGAGTAAGTTCTGGAAAATGGGTAATAGGATTGTAAGTGTTTTGCCTACAAAAACTACTTTTCTTTTACTATTCTTTTATGAGAAGTACTGTGTGTCATGATTATGGTTCCCAGCTCAGTCTTCCATGCTACCAGGCCAGATGCTGAGAGAATTCAGGTTTACTTAAATCACAATAATGTAACAGTTTCATTTTCCAGTACTAAAATAGCTTTTCAAGAATACAATATGTTTCACGTTACATGACTGCTATATGAGCTGAAGCTTTTTACCAATTTTTTTTTTTCATTTAAGTATTTTCAATGTGGAAAAATTCATGAAATAAGACTTACTATTTTAAGTCATTAAATTGAATGGTTTCTGCCATAAGCTACAGTAGTTGCTAGATGGATAATGCAGTAACAGCCATTCTCTTGGCTTCAAAACTGAAAGCTAAACATTTTGCAGAGGGGCTCTGTTATAGGAACTCTCATAATCAAACACTTATGGTTTTTTGTTTGTCAGAGTAAATTGTCTGTGCTGGGTACCCCATGGACTTCACATAAATAAAGCTCCTAAAAAGCCAAATGGACATTTAATACAATATTATTTAAGAACACACCCCTCTCATTTTTCAACATAAATTTATTTTAATTCTTACAGGAATCAATTGTTGTAGCCAAGCTAAATATGACAATTTTACTTAGCTATTTCCTTCATTATATTACAACTTTTTCTAGAGAAAAGATAGTGAATTATTATGAATTGTATGTAAACAATGTGTATATATCCATTTATAAAATGTGGTGCATCAACTTTTTTAAAAATGGCACCTATGATTTTGCCCCTTTTTGTCACAACCAATGTTATCTAGCGAACAATTTCTGTTACTTTTAAAACCTATATGAATTTAGTAGCTTTGCAGTCGGGTTATTCTGGCTTGAGATTTGCTAAAGTAGGTGGCTGTTTTGTAAGTTTTCCTTGCAAATTTTGCCAGTACTAGTCCATTCAGAGTGGCAGCCCCAGAGGCTTGTTTATGTGCTCAGATTCCAGGCTGTCCTCTCTATTTAAAAATGAAAGCAAATCAGAGATTTAGATATGTGCATAGCAAAGAACCCTGTTGACTTGATGTACTTTTTGAAGCTAAATGCGTGATTGGGAAGAATGAGCCATGCATCAGTTTAACGACATTTTATTAATCAGTCTTACAGGCTAAGTTGTGTTATGCAGTTTTGAAGAAGATAAGTTCTGCAAGTGTGTAAAGTTTCTTTGTAACTGATTGGAGGCATGCTGTTTTTCCACCCTTCCCACATTCTTCATAGGTTTAAACAGCTTAGGCTGACAACTTCAGTTTTGGGTAATCCAAGGGTCTGTCTCTTCTGCTAAATAAAATACGCTCAAGCCTGGAATGCTGATCAGATCCACACAGCATTTACAAACTGGATCAGTCCCTTGCTCTTTTCTGGGGTGCTCCAATGACTCTTCTGTCTCCAGGTAGAACACATTCTGGAGTAAGTTCACCCCACCCACTGCTTCAAAAAGAGCAGCCTGGAGAAGAATGGTCCAGTTTTGATTCCCTCTACCCTCAATAGCTCCCCAATGTTTCTGTAAAAAGTTTTGTGCCTGCAAAGAGCCTGTGTGCCTTAATGCAATACCAGATAGCAATGTTTAGTAATTAAATTCAGCCCTTAAGTTCAGGAGTGGATTTGAGCTCACTTAAGTGTAGGTGACTATGTTTCTACTAAGTACGGTAGGTGGAATTCAGCCATAATTATCATACCCTAAGACAGAATTTCGCTATCTGAATTTTTGTTACCTGAATACCCTCTGGACTCATGATTGTATTGATAAGGGGCTTATTTCTGTTTCCTAAACATGGGAGTCTAACACTGTATGAAATACTTGAAGATATCCAAAACATCTGTCTGGGGCTGACAGACATAAGACAGGACCTATAGGAAACCTATGCCTACAGGTGGGCCCAGCTCAGTGAGGCCCATGGTTGGGCAGGGCAGGGCTATGGGGAGCCCTGCTACAGCATCACTGGGGCAGGGACTAATGGCCCCGGAGTGGCGACATGGGGTCCTGGGCCATGGGCAGGGATGGGGAGCCCCAGTGGAGGCGGGCTGGGACAGTGAGGCCTGGTAGTCCCCTCAAAGTCCTGACAAACTGAATCTTAATCATCAAGCGGCAGTGAATTGAATACCATGCTAGATGTTTTCAGTTAGGTAACAGTCATTGATGAGAACTTCCTAAGCATAAATTTTGGATGTGGTATTTACATACATTTGAATTTAGTTATTTATGTTTTGCCCAAATGGAAATCAGAAATCAGTTAAAGAGCAGATATAATGGAACAAACTACAGAATGAAAAGAGATAATAGCTCGAAGCTGTAATAGTATAAGATTCCCATCAAAAACAAGAGAAAGGGATCAGAACATCTCATTCAAGAAAGACTGAGATGGCTAAAGAAGACACAATCCAACAAACCAGACGAACAAGACTTCAGACCGCTAATTCTGAACAAAAATGTCAAAGCACAGAAGTCCTGATAGTTGACCACACATAAATAAATGAAATCTATATCTCAGTCTAAATTAGCTGTAAGGTGCATGTATTTCAGTCAGTAGAATTAAGGACACTAAAAAAAAAAATAATCTGGAAAACAGTTATATGATCCCCATATTAATATAACAGATTTTCACATAGACTGTGCAATGGAAAATCAAAGAGATTTGCTGATGTAAGATTGCACACGCCTAGACTAAGGTGATAAAATGTTAAGGTGCACGTAGCCAAGATTTCCTACACATTTATTTTTCAAAAGCATTAAAATCACAAAAAATTTCAGAGGGACCAAAATAGTAAATTTCAGACAAATCTACCTGGAAGCTCCCTTATATGAATAAGTATCTTACTCAATGACAAACTCACAATGTTAGTAGTTTTGCATTAACACGTTATTCAAATTGTAATCACATTTTTTAGGTGCTGAAAGAGTTATTCTGTGACCGCCAAAAAAATAAATCTTTTTCAGGCACTCACAGACATGACAGAGTTAAGCAAGAAGCAATGAATTGCAAATTTTACAGAAATACCCACTGTGCATATCTGAGGATAATTTATGGTTTGGAGAATACATCAGATGAATTTGAAAGGATCTGGAAGCAATTTCTAAAACACACTTGAAGGGATTCACTTAATGCTAGATCCAACACTTACCGGCTAGCATATGGCTTAACAACTTGTGTAACGTATACAGGTGTTGACTCTCTGAGATAAAGCAATTTTTTTATTCTTCATTCATTTATGACTTACCATTTCTTTTACCTTTCAATGTGTACATGGAGAAATGTTTAGCACAATCCAAAAAAGATACCAGTAAAAATTATGGCTCTTACCATGCCAAGACTTATTAGTGGCACTAGTGGGTTAGTTGCTAGCTAGATAAAAGACATACTGAGAAAGCTTACTTCATAAATTGGAAATTTAAAAATATTGACTTCAAAATGAACTATTACAGCAGCTGTGATTATTCTTATTCCTAGCTAAAGCACCATGACTTTTATAAAGACCCTTTATTTCTGAAAATATTAATGTGAATTTTAAAACTGAACATTTTCTGTGCTTCTTTCTGGTTGAGTTCATACCATATCTATTTAATTTATAATGCATGTTTTTCACTAATTCTGGTACACTTGAAGTGGATACAAGACTATGCATTGTACTTTTTTTTTTTATTTGGTAATACTCTTTCATGTTACCTGAAGTCATTCTAACCTGTCAAAAACTCAGACAACAGACCTTGAAGAACTTATTCTCTTATTATAAGTAATGTTGTCCACTTGAAACAAAAAAAAAACCAAACCAAACCAAACCAAACCAAACCAAAACAAAACAAAACAAAACAAAAAAACACCCAAAAAAAACCCCAAAAAACAAAAACCAACGTGTCATTTTGGCAGAATCATATTCAGGTACACTGCACGCACAGAAGCACTGTGTATTTCTGTTATTCTGTCACAGCAAGAGCACAGTCTCTTCTCAGGGCTAACAGGGGAAAGGAACTGTAGTTTGCCTTAGTATTGCTTGCTCTTCTGTTGATCTTTTTTGTTAAAACTGCACAGGTTCTTAAATATGTAAGATTACTTGTGTTTGCAGGAATGAAACTTTGTAAAATATAGCTATAATGCTTTCTTCAAGCCTTATTCAGTGAGTTGGAAATTGTTCCAATGAATTATTCTGACTAAACTCCAGCTCTTGTCTAGGTGAGGACAGTGTGGGAGGTCTCAACTACTTGGTTATTAGTCTCTGTCAGAATCTGCCCTCTTGTATACGAACTCTTTTAATTTCAGTGAATCCGTCAAACATAACCTATATTTTTCCAATAATTAATGTTAACCTATTAAATCTCACGTTCATTTTAAGAAGGCAAAGTAAAGAAAGAAACAACTTAGTTTTCCAGACCTTGTCTGTGCCATGGAGATTTCATATTGTCAATATTTTTACTTAACTTTCTCCTGCCTCTTTCATCAACTTGAGTATAGTCTCTTCTGATTTTATCAGATTACCAAGTGATAGATTTTTATACCCCAGAAAATTTTTTCGCAGAAACAGCATGAAGTTTAGCTAGGAGCAAAAGTTCAGGGTCTGTTATCTCTTTGATAAAGCCTTCCTTGATCTGCTTAAAGTCACTCCTAGGTCTCTGTCCTGAAGTTAAGATCTGCAAACTAAAAAACCCATTTCACTGAAATGATTTCTCTCTCACTTCTGACTGCCTATAAATCCACTTGTGGCACTAGTATCGATTAGCATGTCAATAAGTATTTTACCTGACTATCATTCACAGTCTAATTGCCAATAATGGCAGATGAAAAGATATTGCAGAACAGAATGGACTTTCTTTTATATTTAGACTTACTTATGAGTATGAGATTTCTCACCAACTTAAACTTCAAAGACTTGATAAGTGAAAGCTTATACTGAAATCATTCAGCTAGTCAGTACAGTATGTCATTTTTAGTAGCATTTTCAGTCAGGATATATGAATAATTGGGAGTGGGGTGGGTGGGGCGTAGATACAGCTAGTACAGAAACAAATAAATTTGAAATTCTTCTAGATGTAAAAATATTTGAAACCTTTTTTTTTTTCTCCTATAGGAATATGGATAGATATTACAGTGGTATCTTGAAACTGACCTCTGAAACTGAATTTTGAAATCTGAGTGGAGCTTAACACAGGATTTGTTATGCCTTGGCTTCTCTTTAGTTTTACAGGATTTAAATTATATTTCTTTCAGCACTTTTTTAAATTCCACATTTATTGTGTATCATATTTCCAGATGAGTTTTAATGACATTTTAGGGATTTGAGGGTCTCTCAAAAGCCAGACTAGTGTTGTAGACCTGAAACTCACTGTCACGGAAATTGTTTGGCGATTGTCTCTAGTCTTGATCAACAGCTAATAAAGACTTTTAAACAAATGTCTTTGATATACCAAAAGAGCTTTAAACTAGATTTGAAGGGGAAAGGGGATGAAACCAGGCTCTCTAGAGATAAGCCTGGGAGTGGCATGCCAATGTTTGTGGGACGGTATGTTAGTGAGGTCCCTTGGTCTGCTGTCTCAGTGAAGGTAGGGGATGGAGATCCATGCAGCGGTAAAGATGCGAGGGTTATTGATGGGTTAGAAACTATGGCCACGCCTGGTAATGGTCAGGTAGGAATTAGGGCTTCTCCCAGCAAAAAGGTGGTAGGACCATTAGCCCAACTAATGTGCTTCTATACTAATGCACACAGCATGGACAATGAACAGGAGGAGCTGGAAGCCATTGTGAAGCAGGAAAACTATGATATAGTTGTCATCATAGAAACAAGGTGGGATGACTCGCACGACTGGAGTGCTGCAATGGATGGCTATAAACTCTTCAGAACGGGTAGACAAGGAAGGAGAGGCAATGGGTTAGCCCCGTAAGGGACTGTTATGAATGTCTAGAACTTAATAATGGTGACAATAGGATTGAGTGTTTATAGGTAAGAATCAGGGGGAAGGACAACAAGGCAGATATCATGGTAGGAGTCTGTTATAGACCACCCAACCAGGATGAAGAGGCAGATGAAATATTCTATAAGCAGCTGGGAGAAGTCTCACGATTGCTAGCCCTTGTCCTTGTGGGGGACTTCAACTTACCAAATGTCTCCTGGAAATACAATACAGCTGAGAGAGAACAGTCTAGGATGTTCCTGGAGTGTGTTGAGGATGACTTCCTGACACAGCTGGTGAGGGACCCAACTAGGGAAGGCACCTGCTGGACCTGTTTTTTGTGAACAGAGAAGGACTTGGAGGGGATGTGATGGTTGGAGGCCACCTTGGGAACAGTGATCACAAAACGATAGTTTTCGATTCTTGGAGAAGCAAGGAGGAGGGTCAGCAGAACTGCCACCTTGGACTTCCGGAGGGCAGACTTTGGTCTTTTCAGGAGCCTGGTTGACAGGGTCCTTTGGGAGGCAGTCCTGAAGGTCAAAGGAGTCCAGGAAGGCTGGCTGTTTTCCAAAAAGGAAGTCTTAAAGGCGCAGGAGCAGGCCATTCCCATGTGCTGAAAAAATAGCCATTGGGGAAAAGGACCAGTCTGGCTGAACAGAGATCTATGGTCGCAACTTGGGGGAAATAGAAGAGTTTATGGCCTTTGGAAGAAAGGCCAGGCAACTCATGAGGACTACAAAGATGTGAGGCTATGTAGGGAGAAAATTAGAAGGGCCAAGGCCCAGGTAGAACTTAATGCAGCTTCTGCTGTTAAGGACAATAAAAAAGGTTTCTGTACATTAGCAATAAAAGGAGGAGTAAGGATAATCTCCATCCTTTATTAGATGGGATGGAAACATAGTGACCAAGGACGAGGAAAAGGCTGAGGTACTTAATGCCTTCTTTGCCTCAGTCTTTACTAGTAGGACCAGTTGTTCCTTGAGTACCCAGCCCCCTGAGCTAGAAGACAGGGACAGGAAGCAGAATGAAACCCCCATAATCCAAGGGGAAACGATGAGTAACCTGCTACACCACTTAGACACACACAAGTCTATGGGGCCAGATGGGATCTACCCGAGAGCGCTGAGGAAGCCAGCGGATGTGCTCACCAAGCCACCTTCAATCATTTTGCAGCAGTCCTGGCTAACAAGGGAGGTCCCAGTTGACTGGAGGTTAGCAAGTGTGACACCCCTCCACAAGAAGGGCTGGAAGGAGGATTGGGGGAACTACAGGCCTGTCAGTCTGACCCCGGTGCTGGGGAAGGTTATGGAGCAGATGACCTTGAGTGCAATCATGCGGCACATGCAGGACAACCAGGTAATCAGGCCCAGTCAGCATGGGTTTATGAAAACCAGGTCCTGCTTGACTAACCTGATCTTCTATGACAAGGTGACCCGCATGAGGGAAAGGGTGTGGATGTTGTTTACCTAGACTTAAGCAAAGCCTTTGACACTGTTTCCCACAGCATTCTCCTGGAGAAAGTGGCTGCTCCTGGCTTGGATGGGTGTACTCTTTGTTGGGTCAAAAACTGGCTGGATGCCAGGCCCAAAGAGTTGTGGTGAATGGAGTTAAATCCAGTTGGCAGTAACAAACTGTGTTACCAGGGCTGGTTCTGTTTAATATCTTTATTGATGATCTGGAGGAGGGGATTGAGTGCACCCTCAGTAAGTTTGCAGGTGACACCAAATTAAGCAGGAGTGTTGATCTGCTTGAGGGTAGGAAGGCTCTGCAGAGAGATCTGGACAGACTGGATCGATGGGCTGAAGCCAACTGCATGAGGTTTAACAAGGCCAAGTGCCGCGTCCTGCACTTGGGTCACAACAATCCCAGGCAACACTACAGGCTTGGGGAGGAGTGGCTGGAAAGCTGCCGGGCAGAAAAAGATCTGGGGGTCCTGGTGGACAGCCGGCTGAACATGAGCCAGCAGTGTGCCCAGGTAGCCAAGAAGACCAACAGCCTCTTGGCCTGTATCAAGAATAGTGTGGCCAGCAGGACTAGGGAAGTGATTGTCTTGCTGTACTCGGCACTGGTGAGGCCCCACCTTGAATACTGCGTTCAGTTTTGGGTCCTTCACTACAAGAAAGACACTGAGGTGTTGGAGCGTGTCCAGAGAAGGGCAACGAAGCTGGTGAAAGACCTAGAGCACAAGTTTTATGAAGACCGGCTGAGGGAACTGGGATTGTTTAGTCTGGTGAAAAGGAGGCTGAGGGGAGACCTTATTGCTCTCTACAACTACCTGAAAGGAGGCTGTAAAGAGGTAGGGGTTGGTCTCTTCTCCCAAGTAACAAGCGACAGGACAAGAGTAAATGGCCTCAAGTTGCACCAAGGGAGGCTTAGATTGGATATTAGGAAAAATATCTTCACTGAAAGGGTTGTCAAGCATTGGAACAGGCTGCCCAGGGAAGTGATTGAATCAGCATCCCTGGAGGTATTCAAAAGACAGGTAGACGTGGTGCTGAGGGACATGGTTTAGTGGTGGACTTGGCAGTGTTAAGTCAATGGTTGGACTTACGGATCTTAAAGGTCCCTTCCAACCTAGATGCTTCTATGATTCTGTGATTCTGTGATTCTATGATATCTTGTAATTACGTAGTACAATTCAAATATACATTTTAGTATATAAGGAATAGAAACATGATAAACTGACAGCAGAGTCACCCCACTTTGGTAATACACAGTGTTCACAATATATTAAAAATTTGTTGCAGCCCAGTCAATTGCCAGGACTACTATCAACAATTTTTATCTGTAATCTGGGTGGGAGATAGATCTACTTACTTATGCCTAACTGACATTTACAGTGGAGTGATAATGTCACTTTTGAACGATAAGAAGTGGTAGTGAATAATCTTTCAAGAAAACTGCCAGAGCTAATATTCAGGTTCAGTTATGAGAATCTGTAGGAAGGAATTTTTAATCTGTGCATACCATGATACATGAATTTTCAAATTCAGACCTTGTTCAGTGAAATAGTACATAAGACAAATACTTCTTTTTTTTTCTTTTTTTTTTTTTTAAATAGAGACAAGGTGCCAGCCTTAAGAAGTCTTTGTCATTGTTCTGACTACTTCCTAGTTGGATGAAACAAAAAAAGACACTTGGAGCTCATGTAAGGTACAGGTATCTATGAGCTTATTCTAAACTGTTGGTGAATAAAATGTAGAATAAAGTATTGCTTTATTTCTACTCAAGTTTGTCTGGTGCAAAGATTAATTTCAGGCTAAAATAACATAAAGTGACACATTCCATTCCTTAATGTAGAAAAAAAACAAAAACCAAACCCTAAAAAACATGTTACAGACCACCTTTTCTGTGTACAGTACCCCACAGCATCACTGTTTTCTTCTTCTCCTGATAATCACCATGGACCATTTTGTGCAGAAGCAATGTAGCACACTGCTCTTAAAGAGATGTTTCCCAGTGCCTGATCTTAAATATAGGTTTTTAAATGTGTAGCTGGACACTGCGGACTATGTCTAAACATCAAGATTTCCCATGGAATTTGTAACCCAAATGAAAAGCACCCAGCTTTTTTACTGTTTTCTTAAAGAAAAAGAATATTTTGGGGGATTTCTTTTTTTCCTTTTAAACTGTTAGCTTTAGCAATTTATTCTAGAATATGAAGTTAAGATGGCTCAATTGTCTTATACACAACACTGCCATTTTTTTACTTAATTTTTCCTTTTCTTGTAGCCATAAACCCTTTTACCAAACTACATTCTAATGTAACTATGTTGGGGTTACCACTACAGAATTGTGAGTACATAGTGTAGACAAAATTGCTAAGCACAATACATTTTTACAAATTCTGTCAGCACCTTCAATATTTCCCTTAAGTTTCTGTTTTTGACTCAGTACCCAGCTTCACAGTCAGCAGCAAAAGTATAGCTTAATTACAGAATCACAGAATCACGGAATTTTCAGAGTTGGAAGGGACCTCTAGAGATCATCTAGTCCAACTTCCCTACTGACGCAGGAATGCCTAGAGCACATTACTCAGGACTGCATCCAGGCGGGTCTTGAAAATCTCCAGATTGCTTAGTTCAGTTATGAATTAAATTGTGCTAATAGGTTCATAGAATCATAGAATCATTTAGGTTGAAAAAGACCTTTAAGATCATCCAGTCCAACCATTGACCCTACTCTACCAGCTCTGCTACTAAACCATGTCTCTAAGCACCACATCTACACGACTTTTCAACACATCTAGGGATGGTGACTGTCGTGGTTTGGGCCAGATTGGCCCAATCCGATGGAACGACAGATGCTCTCTCTCTCTCCTGCTCCGCTCAGGAGACAGGAAAGAGAGGGGAAAGAAAAGAGAGAAAAAAAAAGAGAGACTTAAGTATTTAGTAGGAAATGAAATATACAAAGCCGTATCAAGCTCCCAGGATGACAATCACGTCACCAGCAGGCTCAGGGGAAGTCCCAGACTCAACCTTCTCTTCTCCAGACTAAACAATCCTAATTCCTTCAGCTGCTCCTCATAAGACATGTTCTCCAGACCCCTCACCAGCTTTGTTGCCCTTCTCTGGACACACTCTAGCACCTCAATGTCCCTCCTAGACTGTGCCGCCCAAAACTGAACACAGGACTCAAGCTGCAGCCTCACCAGCGCTGAGTACAGGGGCACGATCACTTCCCTACTCCTGCTGGCCACACTTTTCTTGATACAGGCCAAGAAGCCATTGGTCTTCTTGGCTACCTGGGCACACTGCTGACTCATGTTCAGCCGGCTGTCCACCAGGACCCCCAGATCCTTTTCTGCCAGGCAGCTTTCCGGCCACTCCTCCCCAAGCCTGTAGCGTTGCCTGGGGTTGTTGTGACCCAAGTGCAGGACGCAGCACTTGGCCTTGGTAAACCTCATGCAGTTGGCTTCAGCCCATCAATCCAGTCTGTCCAGATCTCTCTGCAGAGCCTTCATGCCCTCAAGCAGATCAACACTCCCGCTTCATTTGGTGTCATCTGCAAACTTACTGAGGGTGCACTCAATCCCCTCCTCCAGATCATCAATAAAGATATTAAACAAGGCTGGCCCCAAAACTGAGCCCTGAGGAACACTGCTTGAGACCCGCCGCCAACTGGGTTTAATGCCATTCACCACAACTCTCCGGGCTCGGCCATCCAGCCAGTTTTTAATCCAGTGAAGAGTACACCTATCTAAGCCATGGGCTGCCAGCTTCTCTAGCAGAATGCTGTGGCAGACTGTGTCAAAGGCCTTCCTAAAGTCCATGTAGACAACATCCACAGCCTTTCCTTCATCCACCAGGTGGGTCACCTGGTCGTAAAAGGAGATCAGGTTGGTCAAACAGGACCTGCCTTTCATGAACCCATGTGGGCTGGGCCTGATCCCCTGGTTGTCCTTCACATGCCGCGTGAGTGCACTCAGGATGATCCATTCCATGATCTTTCCTGGCACTGAGGTCAGGCTGACAGGTCTATAGTTGCCTGGATCCTCCTCCCTTCTTGTAGATGGGTGTCATATTGGTAAGCCTACAGTCATCTAGGACCTCCCCCATTGACCAAGACCACTGATAAATGATGGAGAGTGGCTTGGCAAGCTCCTCCACCAGCTCTCTCAGCACTCTCGGGTGGATCCCATCTTTGCCCATAGACTTGCGGCTGTCCAGTTGACGTAGCAGGTCACTAACTGCTTCCTCCTGGATTACGGGGGGTTTATTCTGTTCTTCATCCCTGTCTTCCAGCTCAGGGGGCTGAATACCCTGAGGATGACTGGTCTTACTACCAAAGACTGAGGCAAAGAAGGCATTAAATACCTCAGCCTTCTCCTCATCCTTGTTCACAATCTTCCCCTCCGCATCCAATAAGGGGTGGAGGTTCTCCCTGGCTCTTTTTGTTCTTAATGTACTTGTAAAAAACTTTTTTGTTATCTCTTATGACCGTGGCCAGATTAAGTTCTAGTTGTTCTTTTGCCTTTCTGATGGTTTTTCTGCATGACCTAATTAGATCTCTATACTCTTCTTGTGCTGCCTGCCCCTTCTTCCAAAGGCGGTAAACTCTCCTTTTTTTCCTGAGTTCCAGCAAGAGCTCCCTGTTCAGCCAGGCTGGTCGTCTTCCCCGCCGGTTCATTTTACAACACATTGAGATACCGTGCACATCCACCATGCTTTCACAGGGAGGAAACCTGGGTGGGCAGGCCAGGGAGGACCACAATACAGTCCTAATGCTGGGATGCCAGGGATAGTGAGGGGTTTGGGAGCCCATAACTCACTCCAGCTGGCACGTGCAGCTGGAGTGCTAGTAAGGGAGTGCACAGAACATCCATTGTCACCATACGCATCCTCTGCACCACTTACTATGGTGTGTACTGGTAAATGTTACACAGATTATGGATAGAACTTTCAAGGACTATCGCTATGAGAACATTCACAATACAAATCTAAAATGATCTCCACATGTTTATTTGGGAGAAAAAGTGTGTATTCATTGGCAATCAGAATGAGACCTAAAGGATGTTGATCTCCCCTGAACATTTATATAAACTGTATCATCTTTTTTTGTAAATTCGCAGGGTGGACATTAAGGAATGACTGCAGTCCTCAGTGATGCAGATAGCAGACTAAGCAATAATGTTAAATTCCAGCTATGAAATGAAAGCATGAGGAATCAAGCAGATATAAGTAGAATGATGTTCAAAGTTGTTAAGATTTTTATATACATGCAGGAACATGCTGAGAATATGCTCAGAAACAATGAATTTTCTGTCTGACAAAGATATCGTAAAAGATATATGAAATGGAAATACTGTTTAAAAAATCACTTAATAGTCTAAACATATAGACTGTTCAAAAACAGAAGAGTGAAGGCATGAAATAACAGATCACAAAAAGGATTCAATAGAGTTTAGTAAGCATATTTTTATATTTAAATCTTGTTATGAGCCCTTTATGAATAATACAAGGTTAACTAAAAGTGATATAAACAACTGGAACATCTGAAAAAATTGCAATTTTTCTTAACCACCTCTCAGAAAAACAGAATTTTTCTTCAATATTTTAATTTTTTTCCCAGAATAGTGTATGTAAATCATAGCATAATGTATTGCCATTAAGAATGAATGGAATAAATCCATAATTTGGAAAAAAAACCCAACGTGGTGTTTAAGTCCTGTATATTTATTCTTTGCAAGATAGAAAGTGTCTTATTTTATTATAAAGACAAAATCTGTTTCATCATTTCTAAGTTCCCAACATATACTTTACAAACAACAGAAAAATCTACACTATTCTTTCAATTTAATCTAGAGAGAAACTTTTCAGAGACACAATTCAAAATCTAATTTACTGTGTTCAAAATTTTCTCTTTTTTCTTTTTTGGTAAATTTTAATTTGGTCATATGAATAAGAAAAAATTTCAGAGTTTTTTTCCTTGGTAGCTTTGAAAAATTGGTCAAAGGATATTTGTTCTGCCCTGTAGCATTTGACTAAAGATTATTTCTTTTTCCTAGCATTTGTCCAAATAAAGGTGATCTTATCAAACTCTCTGGAGCTTTGCAATATCAGTTAAATATCCAGTGATTTTCGAAGATCATCTAATATTCAAAACTTTAGAGGTCAATATTAAGTTGTCCAGTAGGGAACTGACCTCAAAGAAACAATACAGAATTATGCAGTTCTCTTTTAAATTTTGTCATTGGTTCACACACAATGTTACACTTTACAAACCTCAGTCAAATAGATCTGCAAGCAAGGAAGCTGTAGTAAATGGAAATCACTGTGAATCTAACAGATTACACACTGACACAAGAGAAAGAGGAAAAAAAATATGCACATTTTTGCCTCCTTATTTTGGGACTTAATCCAGCTTTCAGTGAAACTTGTGGGAATTTTTCCATAGTCGTCCGAGACTTTGGAAAAAAAGTTTATTATGTCTGCTTTTGGTATTTATAGTATTTATAGCATGCTGGTACCCAGGACACATTTTCATGTAAGAGCATGTGATAGTCTTGTAAGTAGACAGACAAGGATAAATATCTCATTCAAAATCTAAGAACAAGAAAATAAGGTGTAAAATTATAATCTATCTAAACTAGCTATTACCTAGAGCCAATGTGAGCTTGTTAGATAAATAGTATGTTAAACACTAATTCAGACTTACGAATTAAAGATAACAGTTATTAACATTTTTGTTCTCTGGTGCATCTCCTATTACACTATAGAAATATCATTCTGCTAGAAATGCCATTTACCATTCAGAATTTAGGTAACTCAAATAGCGATTCTCAGAAGAAAATTATACAGTCCTTTTATGTGTATTAACTTTCTAACGTATATTTAATCTCTCCTATTAGCACTTCTACCAAAGATGTAAAACAATGATTAGGAGTGGAGCATTTACCAACAATACACACATGAGAAAGGAGCTAAAACCAAGAAGGAAACCACTTTGGCATTTAAATTTCCCATGTGATTGCATGTATGGCTCAGAAAAGCTAGGCCATGAATTTGTTCATCCTACCCTGTTAACTGATTGCCCTGAACAGCTTTGCTACTGGTAAGTTTTAATTACATAGTGATAGCTCCATAACTTACTTCTAGCAGTATGCACATATTTAAAATCCCTGCTTTCTCACAAATAGCTCCTGAATTCTTTTTTTTCCCCACAAAAATGCATTGCCAGTCCAGTTCATTGTTCTTAACCCATAAATAAGACTGCAGTCCTGAGAGTTCAGTGGGCATTACTGAATGTTAGCCTAAACCAAATTCTCCACAAATATTATTAGTTTTCATAGTCTTTGCATTCTTCAGTGTGAAACAACAATAGAGGCTATTGTTGCCTTTCTCTTTGAATGCCTTTCAGCCTGTCATGTTATTGTCCATGCTCATAAAGGAACTTAGGTACCTAAATGTTTTGGTAGGTTCAGCCTCTTAACCAGAATTTAAGTAAGGTTATAATGTGATTGTAGTGTGATTTAAATCCTCAAACCCCTAGCTAAATCTTCAGACATCTAATTCTATACTAAAGATGCCCAAAACCCAGTCTTTTTTCTCTGCAAGCCCGCAGTCTTCACATATATTTCTTTTGTAAGATCTGTTGTTCTCCACAAATTGAGTTTACTTCTAAGTTTCCCCAAGAAGCTCAATCTCGAAGGTATTATATTGAATCCAGCATGCTGTAGACAGCGTTTAAATTGCTTTACCATTTCAAAGAATTGATGTTTCTGCCTCCCATTTCCCAGGAGCTTGCCTCATCTATCAGGCATTCAGGCTTAGTGGGACAGCTGATTGACCATGCTGGTTTTGGCTGGGATAGAGTTAATTTTCTTCATAGTAGCTTGTATGGTGCTATGTTTTGGATTTGGGATGAAAATAGTGTTGATACCCCACTGATGTTTTAGCTAGTGCAGAACAGTACTTACACAGTGTCAAGGCCTTTTCTGCTTGTCACGCTACCCCCCCAGCAAGCAGGCTGGGGGTGCACAAGAGAAGCTGGGAGGGGACACAGCTGGGACACCTCACCCCTTCCCATATGACAACATGCTCAGCAACAAAAGCTGTGTGGGGAGGAGGAGGAAGGGGAAATCTGTCTTCCCAGGCAATCATTACGTGTGATGGAGCCCTGCTTTCCTGGGGGTGGTTGAACACCTGCCTGCTGATGGGAAGTAGGGAATGAATTCCTTGTTTTGCTTTGCTTGCATGAGTAGCTTTTGCTTTCCCTGTTAGACTATCTTTATCTCAACTCGAGTGTGTTCACACTTTTACCCTTCCAGTTCTCTCCCCCATCCCACTGAGGGAGAGTGAGTGGGTGGCTGTGTGGTCCTTAGTTGCCAGCTGGGGTTAAACCATGACATTCACTTTGTGTACAAGTGATGGTTTATTGAGCTAAAAGGCAACTGAAATGAAATACAAGACTGCTACATTCACCAAGAGTATGGGCTATGGACCTGTGTGGAAAATTGCGTTTAGACTTCTGTCCCCTCTCCCAAGACTGTTGATGTGGTTAGGAGTGGAGAGTTCAATTTGGTGCTTCTCACTAAATCGGTAGCAGAGCAGTAACAGAAGACCTTAGAGCCTCCAGAAAAGATGGAGCCCTCTGTGAGGACACTTGATAGGGTGCATCAGACTGCGTACCTGCTCTGTTTTAGTTTAAGATAAATGTTTTTAAACTGAAAACACCAATTATGTAAATGACATCAGGAGGGAGGGTAAGGTGTTTGGCAGGAAAGATTACCCTGCACAGTGCCAGAAACTGCAGTGATGTCTTATAGGTGCCAGAAAGGAAAATCAGAAAGGAACAGCACAAAATGCCTCTGTTTTGCAGTAAGGAGTGAGCTGGGATCTCGCTGAACACTTTTTTCCACTTCAGAGAGCTGGCATGCAGCAAATGTTCTTTTAGGTGCCCAGCAGACCAGCAGATATTGGCACATAAAAATTAGTAAACTAAGCAGAACAAGGAACCATTCTCCGGCCCTGAGGCCAAGAGGCATGGCACGGCCACCTCTGCACAGCACAGCACTTGGCTACAGATCTTTTCTAGTCCTTCTGTGGAATATTGCTGGCAAGGAGACCTGGTTGTTACTTTTGATCTATTTATCAATTCAAAATCTCTGGAAAAAATTCTGCAGCTGACTCTGAGATTACATGATACATACACTGATGATCTGCAGCATAACATAAAAATATGTGGGGGAATTTGAGGATTCAAAGCCTGCTGAGATAGTTCTAGAGAACGAAACAGAGCAGAGGGACTCAAACATGGAGCAGTGTTGTCCACAATGGCTTTTGGGAGTGTTCTTGGCACCTACTCTCTTCAACTTGTGCTGAGACAAAATTTGAGAGAATGCTGTTTGGCACAGCGAAAACTGTGCCAGCGATGACACTAAGAATTAAGTAGTCAAAACAATCACAGGTTAGTGCTGAAGACCATCCTCCAATCCTGTTTTACTTTTTTAACATAAACATGGTCAGTAAGGGTTTGATTACAGTCACAAAAAGAAGCTAGCAAGAGCCGCCGTACTTCAATTAGGAAAGATAATAAAGTTCTAATGCCAAAGCTGATACAATTCTTGCCAAGCTAGTAAAGTTTTCAGGCTAAACCAAAGGCTTGGTACTATTCATGGGACATAACCAGACGGACAGATTGGATATATAGAATTATAGAATAGTGTAGGCATTAGGTTGCTAGCCTTTCCTCACAGCATGTAAGCACATAGTTGTTTCAATGCAAAGAGGTCCCACAGGTCCAAGATACTCTCTTCCCCTCATTCTCGTGATCCTCAACCTTGCACTCTTTTGTACACTCTCTGTGTGAAAAGACTTTGGTCTGGATCACAGACTCAGACCCACCCTCTCTAAGTGTGGTAAACTTAGCCCATATAAATCCATGCAAGAGTGAAACAAAAGTAAGGTGCAAAAGTTTTTCAGGGATACTGTAAGCTCCATCTGGATTTGAAGTAACTGTGGGAAGTAGCTGGATGTTCCCTTCACTATAGACCAAATGGACAGAACTGAATATATCTTCTATGCAGGTTCTAACATGCAGTGTTTGAAAAGACAATAGATCTTTTGAGCTTCCAAAGTCTTTAGGACTCACACAAAAAATTCAAAAAGAGTTTATCTAGAGCTCCAATATATGTTGATTCATCACATGTTAAGCTGACAGCTGCAGTAGAAATGGCCTTTGATTTTAGTTGCTCTGTTAGATTTTTTGGGAGATGGGAGATCCGATGACACACAGTATCATTACTAGATTTTTAACCTCTTAAAAGTTCATCCTTATTTTTCAAATCTTAATGTACTGATTCTGCAGATTCTAAAAGAATTCTTTATCACTACTCAAGTCTTTATCACCAAATGCTTTTCCTTCTGCAGTCACTGTCTTTGTGATTTGAAAAATTAAGTCTTTTGTTGTGGTTTAGGCTGGGCTGGCCACTAAATGAACAACAGATGCTCTCTTTAACCTCTCTCCCTTCCCAAGACAGGGGGCAGAAAATAAGGGAGAGAGACTTATGGGTTAAAAAGAAAACTAAAACTACTTTAATTAAATATTAATAATAAAAAGAAAAGATAATAATATCAAAAAAAGAAAACAATGAAATACATACAATATATACAACCTGTATCGAGCTCCCAGGATGACAATCACATCACCAGCAGGCACTGGAAAAGTCCCAGACTGGACTCAGCGACGGATGGGAGCTGAGCTCAGAAACTGGATTCAGGAATGCATGGGTCAGGATCAAAGACAGATGAACAGACAGAGTCCTCCTCAGATGCTGGCAATTGAAGAAGAGAGGGCTGACCCCTTTGATCCCTGTCATGGTTTGGACTGGATGGGCCACGGAGGTGAACGACAGATGCTCTCCCCCACCTCTCTCTCCAAGGAGAGGAAGGAGAGAGACACCTATGAGTTTAGAAGGAACTAAACTACTTTAATGAAAATATCAATAATAGACTAAAAAGAAAATAACGAAATATATACAAAACCGTATCAAGCTCCCAGGATGACAATCACATCACTGGCAGGCACTGGGGAAGTCCCAGACTGGATTCAGTGACAGATGGGAACTGGATTCTGAATCTGGATTCCAGATCGGGATCAAAGGCAGATGAACAGAGTCCTCCCAGGACGCCAGCCATTAAAGAAAGAGGCTGACCCTTTGATCTCTCAACTTTTATACTGAGCATGATGCAGATGGGATGGAATACCCTCTTGGTCAATTTTGGGTCACCTGTCCTGTCCGCTCCTCCCCGCAGGTGTGACCCCCTTTACACTCTTCTGCTTCCAACCTTCTAGTGTGGCAAGTAACAAAGTTGGCTGACCTTGGTTGTTATAGCAATAAGTATAAGCAGGAGCCACTCTGCATACCATTCCTTGGTATTAATTATAAACATCAGGCACTATATGTTAGAAGCAGACACTGTCTGAAAAATATGCCATTAATTTCAGAGACTGAGTTAGTTAGAAGAGACTTAACTGAAAAGTAAAATTACTGAAAAGAAAATTGGTTCTGTTATACCTCAGACCAGGACATCCTTGCATTAGCCCAGCTTGTAGCATACAACATTTTTTCCTCTTTATCTAGTATTCCCAGAAGACTTCTCATTATTAACTTCTTATCTCAGACTTATTAGAATATCTTTCTCTAACATCTCTCTGCTGTATCTCAGCTTGCTTTTCAACATTAGCAAGTAGCACATGTTTCAAGAATAGTTTGGCACTATGAACTAGAATGGCTTCCTTTTCCGTTGAGCAACAACACACCTCTTTTGATTTATTCTTTACATTTGTCTGATCCTTCTTCATAAGTTATAGCATTTTCTTTCTTTTGTTTATATTCATACACAGTTCCTCTAGACTGAGTGTCGTCTTTGTATTTTTTCTTCCTCTGACAAGGAGCTACCCATTTCATTTTCATTTTCGTCTACTTCATTAAGCACAACTAGTATTGGCATTTAAAGCACTAGCATACAGCAACAATTAATTAGAAACAGTCAAGCTGCTTTGCCATAGGACAGGAATTGCTCGGTTAAACCAGAGGAAGAGACGATGAGGGCAACTAGTACTGCATAAGCAGGTCACCTGTACTATTGCTTGAGATCACTTGTGTTAAATCAAACTGCTAGCATTTTGGAACAAGCTATTTGGCCTTTCACCTTTTCTGCTATAGCCTCAAAGAAGATGAAAACCATGAAAGATGAAACTCAGCACTCCTACCTTGCCTGCCAATAACTGAGTGCTTAGAAGTACATCACATGTTCCAAAAGTCAAAAAAATCACTTTCATTTAATAAATACTGATACCAGCTGCAGCTTTTCACATACATACATACTGTCTTTCAAAACATCCCTCCACCTCACCTTCTTCATTCTTTATCATACCAGATTCCTCATTAAGGTGTTGAACCCTGATCTGGTCCCATTTCTTCTAACCGTCCTTCCTGTCCATTGACAGCAGTGCCTTCTTAAGACTGCATGAGTAAACTAAGTTCCTCCCAAGAAAAGCAGTTTTTGTGAATTTCACAACTGCTTTGCCATTTGGCAGTTAGAGTGTGAAAACCTTCTCTTTATCTAGGAATCATTCTTTGTTGTTTCTTGCTTCTTATGAACTGCCACTGTTTTGTTCCATTGTTATTCAGGGTTTAGATCTTAGGAGCAATTCAGAAGCTCTCCTGATTCAAATGACACCTAAATGCAAAGTAATTAAGCACAATATAGAGAGCTAAACCCAGGATCTGGAAGGCAGTGACTATACTGGACCCAGGTCCAACAATGTTCCTTATTTCCACACATTTAATCCAAAAGCTGAAATCCAAGTATATGGATTCGTGGCTCTACTTGAGCCGAAGAGTTGGGCCAAATTACTTCTAGAGGTCCCTTCCAACTTCAATCATTCTGTGATTCTGCGATATACCTGTTTGTTGACTCTAGGTTTATGTGGCTTAACTATAAAACAAGCTGTCTTAAAGAAAAATCAGTGAAAGACAACCCTCTAGATGCCACTGGATGACAAGAAAATAGGGGTCTGATCTTTCAAAGCAAAAAGTACTTCAGAATAAATTTCTGGAACAAAGATGGATTTTCCCCTAGCTTGCTTTCTGTTGATAATAAATAACTGGCGAGACAGAATTTTGCTGGAGCTTTTGAGTGGACTTTCTGGCCAGCACATGAGCTGCCTATTACAAGTCTCCTCTGTATTGGAAAGCTTTCTGAAAGAGACTGGATTCTTTCAGAATCTATTTTTAAGCTTTATAGGTATTTGAACTTGTATCCATCCAGTCCAATAAGTGGGATGTCCCACAAAGCTTCCAAAATGTGTCATTCAACTGTGGTACATTCTAAGATGAAAACTGCAGCAGAAGGCATTTAAATCAATGCTGGTGTGGAAAAGGAGCAAGAGTTTAAAATTATACTCGATATAATATGGCTAATGTGGATTTGTTAAAGCATTTGTATGAGAGGTGGTTCCTCCAGCTAGTTCCTCTTCTATCTCTCCAATCAAATTTTACCTAAACTGGAAATAAGCTGCAATTTAGTTTCATTGGTAGCAAAGAATAATCTGGGATATGTGTAAATATTCTGTGCTGTTCCTACAAAGCCTGTAAAATAAACCAGTAAAAACTGCAGAACTTTAAATGCCTTAGTAATGGGCCTTCTCATTTTGATTCCAACAAAATGTAAGAGTTTTAGGTTAAAATACCAGAATTGTGATTTTACTTTTTCAGACTATCTTAACCATGCTGTTTCTCCTATACATAAAGATAGACTGTTTTTCTTTCTTTCCTTTTTTAACCAGATTATTTCTTTTCATTATTTCTTCAGAGTATAAGGAAGATATAACTGTTAGAGCATGCATTGTGTTCAGACAAAATGCATTCTGACTTCTCAGATAAGTGGCTTATATGTAGAAAAAAAAAGCAAGATTAAAAAAACCTAAGGACAAGGAAAGGGAATGCATACTAAGTGGTCTTGCATCACCAGGAGAAAGAAGAAGTCTGCAGAGTGATACTTCAGAGCAGTAATAAAGCAAACAAGTAGAGTGCACAATAGTGGAGTGCACAAATGGCATGAGTAGATACAAATAAAGAGAAATTAATGAAATATTCTTCTAAAGGAGACTGACTTCTAAGTGCTATTCATATTTCTAGTTACCTCTGAAGAGAGCTTACCGGAAAGGAAAAGTAACAGTAAGGAACACAGAGGGTAATATAAGAACTCAGGATGTTATAATAACTGTTCAGCCAGTTAAGAGAAAAGTCTGTATATGAAAAAAATGTGGGGTTGGCCTATTCTAGTGGTGGCAAAATTCTGAAAACTGTTTAAATTACTCTGAACCTTAGTCTGGGCTATTATGTACTAACACTGGAAGTTAGGGAAGACGTCTTAAATATTACAAAATGTTTTCAAAGTACTTGCATTCGTTTTTGAACAAACACGTATGCACTCACTATTACAAAGGAATAAACCAAGATTATAGTGTATAGATACATACAACATACATGCTCCTGCCTTCAGATGCACTACATTTCTAGGAGTCCACTTTTAAAAGATACAGCTGCCATTTGGTGGGTAAAAGGGATGTAACATCTTAAAGAGAGGATATAGAGAATAGGTCCATGCAATATTACATGCATTTGCAGACTCATTTGATCCCAGGCCTCAAGCAGGCAATAAGGAAGACGGTGCGTGACTGAATACTTGCTCTCACCCCATGCACCTGATACCTTACCATTTGAAGAAGACAGACTTAGGTATGTCCATGCTCCCCAGTGGAGTCCTCCGCTTACTAATGTCTACTAGTCTGTCCTCGTATCATCCCGTCAGTGCTGGGGAAGCAAGTCACACAAGTTTTCATCTGGAAAGAGCTTCTAGCGTCATCACATTTGTAAGAAGGGGCATTTCATGCATGTGAGGACATTTTGACTATCTACAGTGATAAGCAGTAAAAGAGCAAGGGATGATCCTAAGCTAAGTGGCATCAACTGATTTGTATTCACATTGCTTTAGATCCCTGTAGACAAGTTTTGTCTCAGAGAGAGCCAGCCCAGCCCAGAGCCAGGGAGCAGGCCAACATTTAAGCAGTGAGGGTAGTCATGGGTCCACTCCCTGACTGTTCTTTGTCTAGTAACACACACATACTCTGTGGAGGACAGGTCAGAGAGGTAATTATTTGCCTTATTAATAGTTCATATAACTGAAGAACACTCATGAACAACTGCTTTAATGTTTCAGCTGTGCTGTATCACAGTGTCTTTCTCATCCCTTAAAACCATAGTCCCACAACAGCCATCCTTTCTAGGATTAAACCATGTGTTTTTCCTTCCTTTCAGTGTACATCAGTTTAGAAGTCCATTTTTTTCAGGCCTGTATCACTTTGATGAATTTGTAATCAGTAGAAAAGGAGACCAGAGGATCTATATTTGAAGATACTGAAAAATAATTTGGTTCAAACTAGAGGAAGCTGAAGAACTGGATCCCTACACTACCCCCATCAGAGCTGGGTAATAACTTATGCTACAGTATAGAATTCAAGTGGCTTTGAAAATTTAAATTGTCGATGTGTAGCTGAAATATAAAACTCTTCCCTGTCTGATAGAAGGAAACAAAATATAGAAACAGGCTTTGTTTTTGACCTTCATCTGGAATTTAAAATTCACAAAATGTTCTAACATATGACAGCACTAAAGTAATCTACAAGCAGAGCATCATTACCTGAATGAATAAAGTCGACTATACTGTAAAGAGAGTGTCAGGCTTAATAAGTCAATATGATCAATATTTAAAGAGACAAAACTATAATTCAAGCTCAAGTATTTTACCCAACAAAATATTCTCTTTGAACTAATATATATTTGTGTATACAGTGCAAAGGGCAATTGCCTCCACTCTTTACAGTTCCAGTTCTCTATAACACATGATTAATGATCTAAAATACTGACCAAGATCCAGGATCTTGCTTTATAAATTCAACTTGAATGTTTTAACATAATACTGTTTATATTCCAAACACTCAATAAAAAATATTATTACCCATTATTATAAAGATAAGAGCTTACAAAATTATTTATTTTTCATGAGATATAACTGAAACTGTAGCCACAGTTAATAATTTCACTGTACATTGTAACCAAAACTTCAATTTTATTTACAACAATGATCCCATGAACTTCAAAGAGATTATTCTTTTATATAAAAGTATTCATAAGTTTAAGTATTTTTGGGATTGAGGACAGAGTGTCATTTTTTGATAATGTTTTTCCTTTTCTTTTTGTTTTTTTTGTAACTCTTTGCTTAGTTGTGGCTACTAATCTGATGTTTTAACAGGTATCTTTGCTAATAATTTTTATATTTGCTAGCAGCAAATATATATAGATATATAAAAGTAAGGTTCTAACTTGACAAGGAAGTGGAATTTCACAGTGCTTTAAATATGTCATGAATTTTACTATCTGTCCATGGAAAATATGAAAGAAAAACAATTTAATGACATCTCTATCCCAGATGAAAGTTGGGGGAGGGGAAAAGAATGTCATATATATTATTAAACAGATTTCATCACTGCGGATTTAATGAAAGATGCACCACACTGAACCCTAGCATTTCATTACTTACAAAAAACCTCATATGCTTACATGAGGAAAATCAATGAGACAGAGACAGCCAATAATACTACAGCTTTAAAAATTCTAGAGGAATAAAATTACTTTAGTTCACTTCAGTCATATGTGCATAATAATGGCTCCTACCGATATTTTATTAATCTATGCTTAAAAAGAATTCATTTCAAAGTGATAAGGACAGTGATTGTTTTCTATCAAGAGTGAAATCATAATAAAATGAGAAATACATAGACCAAAAAAGCAACAGAAACCTCAGCTAGTAATCGGAGAACATATTGCTGAAAAAAATATATCATTTTTTTGGCTGCAAAGCAGATTTCTTGAACAGAAAACTCAGTTAAGGATATCCGTGAGATACGGGCTGGACTTGTTACATCTGTTGTAATGCACCTCTTTGCCCTTTTTTCCAAGGCAGTATGCAGAACACACAGGTAGAAACTGTGTTGTTCTATACTCTTAAACAGAATATTTGGTAAAATCCTTCTTATTTTTAATAAAACAAATCACTCTCTTACTGAGGGCTTGAAATTGCTCTTGTGCTCTATGCTTTAGTTGGCTGCTTCTGTAGTAGATAAGAAGTCCATAGTAAATCCATAGAAGACAAATTGTTAGGATGTTATAAAAATGTGTTGAAAATTATACCAGATAAAGGTCATGCCGTGGAAACAATGGGCAACTAAAATGTTGATGTTTGACAAAAACAAAATGCATTTGTCAAGAGCAAGTAAATAACAGATATCCAAAGAGAGAACAGCAAGGCTGTCATTAACATATAACAGTAATGGAGAGACATTTAATCTCTTTGCCTCTGTGCATAAGATATTTAGTCTGAATATTTTTAGAAATAACTACTATAACAACCTTACTAAAGGTATAACACTAATAAAAAAATAAAACCAACTAAGAGATCTGAAATGATGACAAGATAAAAACAAGAGAGATAAAATGCTTCAATTTAGTGACTTTCCAAACAGCAACATACAGAACCATGGCGTAATATGAGATTATGCTGGATTGCATTTGATTGTGATTAAAAATTAAAAACAAAAAATGTATACAGGAATGGTAAATGCATTGTAATTTTATGTAGTTATGGTAGAATACTAATATTTTTAAAATTTTGAATTTGTGATTTTTGTGAAAGGACCTGGAAATTTGAGACGTGGAAATCAAATGTGGAGGGTAGTTCCTGTAATGGCCGTTACGCAGTGTAATGTAATATAATCTAATGTAATGTATGTAATGGTATTTCATATCTAGAGAAATATCTGCTCACAAAACATCTGATCAATAACTTGAAAATTATACAGTATAAGAAAATGAAACCCAGACAGTTGGAAGCTAGACTTCCCTTTGAATAAACTGAAGAGATTGGCAAAGAGTTTTAGCACTTCTAAATCTTATCTTGCCATCAATTAATCAATACTATCAGTATTATTCTCACTAAAGCTTTTTGAGCACCCTAGATCCCTGAAAGTCTTAACCTACAGTGCTGGCTCAGGTACAACTTGCGTCAGAACAAGCGTGTAAGATTGCATTCTTCTTCAGCAACTTTGTTCAGCAGCTGTGGTTTTGTCACTCTTCTGATTTAAACCCAGGATACATTAAAAAACTAACGATAACATTTTTAGGCACAGGAAATATTTTTTTCCAGTGCTTTATTACCATTATTTTATTAAAATTTTTTTGATGAAGCATGCTTATGTCTTGATTGTTCAGTCACACTGTCGTCGTGTGTTTCTTGGATTTCTCTGGCTATTCATTCTCAAGCTTTCTTTTGATCTTATAACTTTCCCTTATGTTTATGGAAGACTTTGCAATGATTTGCTAAACTATCATGACTGTCCACCCATTATGAAAAATAAATAATGGGAATAACCAGTTGCTAATTGTATGGAAAATTTGGGTCATTGACACCTCACCTGGAACAGACAGTTAATACACAGACAATCCTTCCACTACCGGTAAAGTCTTTCAGTTTACTCGCTAGTTCATACATTAGAACAGCAATTTTTCTGCTTTTCTGTACTTAGGAATTAATAGTCACTTTCATTTTATATGATCTTGTTCCTTAATTAAAGCTTTATGCCTGTAGATTTTATCCCTATTTTCAGACCCTCTGGATTCTTTGTTACACTTGATAACGTATCTGACTTCATAATCTGAAGAAAACTGCAGAAAGTTGTCAGGACACTCCTTCCTCCTTTGGGAACGTGGGAGAACAACCATGCTCCACTGAGCTGATTCTAGCAAAATTACACAGGCTGGTTTCCAGAGTAAATCAATTCTAAGTTCCTCAACAATCCTAAAGCTTCCTCCTAAACTACCAAGAGAAAAGAGCATAGCAATTTTCCCCCATTTGATATGCAGTTTCTGTAGCCAGACAATCCACTACCTTGCTGTTTCTGTATTTTATTCAATGAACTCATGATTTTTTCCTCATTCTCACTTGCTTTCTCCTCTCATCTTCCGCCTTTTGGGCTTTACCAGTCTTGAATTCTATTTTGCACAATGTTTCAGCTCAACTGAAGAGCTGAAAGGTGGCTCCTTCCATACAAATTCATAATGTAATACTGACCGCACTATCAGGGAAGGTTTGTCTTCAAATACTTTCATGCTGAGGACAGCACTGAATTCAACTCTCCGGTTCCCACCTTCTCCAAATTTCTGACTAAATTAAGTAATCTGGACTGTTATTAAAAAGCTAAGTAAGAACACTACAAGAAACTTGTCTTAAAAGAGGAGACTGAAGTTATTACTCAGATTAGAAGAAATATGTTCTTGAGTGCAACAAACAGTTCCAGACCTGAATCCAGTCTCATGTGGCTCTTAACTCAGTGGTAGTTAGGTATCTAAGAGAGGAAGATGATTTCAAACATGCCTTTATCTTTACATTTTTATTGGCTGACATAGCAATCTGCTTTTTATAACACTTCTACTAAAAGGCTGGAAGGGTGCAGCTGAATATCTATGTTCTTTACTGGTTCTGGGTCTTGAACTTTCTCTTTAAGATAAAGATATCTATTCTTCCACCAGTTATTTTTTCTCATTTATATCAAAAAAGTTCTTTGAGGCATAAGCAGTTTCTTTAAAAACCTCAAAGCCCAGTGAGAACCACAACATCCGTCAGGGCTTATACATGCTGTTAGACACCATTTACTTAACATTAATTGTAACCGGTCCATGAGGCACAGTCGTTGATTGATGAAATTAATGGTCAGTTGCTGGCTGATGCTAAGCGAAGCAGTATG
This sequence comes from Burhinus oedicnemus, assembly GCA_008921705.1. Lineage (NCBI taxonomy): Eukaryota > Metazoa > Chordata > Aves > Charadriiformes > Burhinidae > Burhinus > Burhinus oedicnemus. The sequence continues at coordinate 623,667 of VFFE01005840.1, forward strand.
ATTCATATATATCTATCCAGCTACAATACTAATGAATCACAGGTCACAGCTGCATTGCTTTTACATGCTTAACAAAAATGTATTGTTAACAGTACAACCGGAGACTGTAAGGGATGGATGCTTTTACTACCCACCTCTACGTAAGGAACAGCCAGGTTACCTGAAAATCAGTAAATTGGTCTCTTTCCTCCTCCCAACAAATCTGTTTTTAGCAATGGTACCTGAAGACAGCCCGCTGAACTAATTTTCTGACACTGCATCTTCTCTCATCTCCTCTACTGGTTTGCGTTTGCCCAGAGGACTGGCCATGATCTTGCTGGGGGCAGCTCTCCACTTCTGCAGAGATGGGCTGCAGCAGTGCAGTTAACTAAAAGACTTACTTTTGCTTCAGTGTATTTAATGCTCAAGTCTGTTTCTTAGGAAACAACATTAAGGCATGCCTATAGAGATTCTGAGCACTGAGCCAGGATGTTTCACTTGCTTATTTTCAAGGGCAAGTGGCAGTCCTTCTTGCTTCTCCCCCCCATTAGCTTCCTTATTCCTTATGAGACATTATATGCTTGCCATCTTTAATAGGAAAATATTATTGCCATGTTTCATATTCTCCATTTCTTTTTTACCAAATTTAACTTTATTCAAAAGTAGGCACTTTTCTACCACTTTTACCCTTTGAGCCAAGCTTGAAGGAAGTGACTTCCTGAGCCCCTAGTATTGAAAACACATAATCCAGTTGTTAATTTACCAAGATTCTTTTAAAAGTAGTCAAGCTGCCGGCTCCTACAACTTTCAGCAGAAGGCTGTTTTGGGACTTCATTCTTCTCATCTCATAATTTGAATCTTCCTAATCTCCACTCTAAATATATTAAATGGCAATTTTCAATCCTGTTTCTGAGTAATTGTTTAAGTAAGTTTTCCCCGTCCACAGTATGCCTCAGATAGACCTGGGGAACTACAGGCTGGACAGTCTCATCTCCGTGCCTGGCAAGATCATGGAGCAGGTGCTCCTGGAAACTCTGCTAAAGCACATGGAAAATAAGGAGGTGACTGGTGGCAGACAACATGGTTTCACTAAGGGCAAATTGTGCCTGACAAATTTGCTGGCCTTCTAAGACGAGTTTACAACATTGATGGATAAGGGAAGAGCAACTGACATAATCTACCTGGACTTGTGCAAAGCATTTGACACTGTCCCACACGACGTCCTTGTCTCTAAATCGGAGAGACACGGATTTGATGGATGGACCACTTGGAATTGGCTCAATGATTGCACTCAAAGAGTTGTGGTCAACAGGTCAATATCCAAGTGGAGATCAGTGACGAGTGGTGTTCCACAGGGGTCAGTACTGGGACTGGTGCTGTTTGACATCTTTGTTGGAGACATGGATATTGGGATTGAATGCATCCTCAGCAAGTTTGCCGACGACACCAAGTTCTGTGGAGCAGTCAACATGCTGGAGGGAAGGGATGCCATCCAGAGGGACCTGGACAGGCTTGAGAGGTGGGCCTGTGCCAACCTCATGAAGTTCAACAAGGCCAAGTGTAAGATCCTGCACGTGGGTCCGGGCAATCCTATGCACAAATATAGGCTGGGTGGAGAGTGGATCAAGAGCAGCCCTGAGGAGCAGGACTTGGGGGTTTTGGTAGATGAGAAGCTCAACACGAGCTGGCAATGTGCGCTTGCAGCCCAGAAGGCCAACCGCATCCTGGGCTGCATCAAAAGAAGTGTGGCCAGCAGGTAGAGGGAGGTGATTCTGCCCCTCTACTCCACTCTGGTGAGACCCCACCTAGAGTACTGCATCCAGCTCTGGAGCCCCCAGCATAAGAAGGACATGGACCTGTTGGGGCAAGTCAAGAGGAGGGCCACAAAGATGATCAGAGTGCTGGAGCACGTCTCCTATGAAGACAGTCTGAGAGAGTTGGGGTTGTTCAGCCTGGAGAAGAGGAGGCTCTGGGGAGACCTTCTAGCCCCTTCCAGTACCCCCTTTAGGGAGCCTACAGGAAAGTTGGGGAGTGACTTTTTATCAGGAAGTGTAGTGATAGGACGAGGGGTAACGGTTTTAAACTGGAAGAGGGTAGATTTAGAATAGATATTAGGAAGAAATTCTTTACTGCGAGGGTAGTGTGGCACTAGGATTGATTGCCCGGAGAATCTGTGGATGCCCCATCCCTGGAAGTGTTCAAGGCCAGGTTGGATGATGCTTTAAGCAACCTGGTCTAGTGGGAGGTGTCCCTGCCTATGGCAGAAGGGTTGGAACTAGATGATCTTTCAGGTCCCTTCCAACTCTAACCATTCTATCATTCTATGAAGTGTTCAAGATACATATAGATAGCAGTCAGTTTTCTTTTCAGTCTCCACTAAACAAGATACGTTCTTTGAATGACTGCTTCTTAGATGCACTCTCCATTCTGCTATACCATTCTAGCAATCCTTCATTACATCTTTTCCATTAATTCTTCTTTCCTAAGGACTTCTGACCAGCCTCATACAGATATAGTTGCATCCTGTGTTCTACACTTACTCAATAATATAAGTAATACATTGATTCCATTGATAATATTTTGCATGATGACATGGGTCTCTCCTACAAATGTTCTCTCATTCACATCTGGTCTGACTACTTTTAGATTGTAGTAGAGGTGAGCTCTGCATGCCCTGCAGTCTTGAATTCCAAACACAGGGATCAAAGAATAATTTGGAAAAACCTATAGCCCTAATCTGAACTTTGCAAGTAAACCAGTTCATGGTTGTGGAGTCAGTCTGATAATAAATCAGAATACATTTCAGCACATACCTATTTGAAGGTTATGGTAAATAATCTTGGCAGCAATAACAAAGATCAAATGGTAAACCTATCCTTTTTTTCTGTTGAAAGCTGTGATCAAAAGATAAACGTGAAGCAAAAGTGTAAGTACACATCTTTCTTGTATAAGACAACCCCCACTTCCTGAAATGATCATGTGAAATAACAGCGTTATCTAGTCAAGTTCAATCAATCTTAATAATTAATACAAAGACTTACCAGAATTAACTGTTTAATTTTTATCAGATATTTCTGGAATTTCTATGTGGAAGTTAAACCTTTCCAGGAAAAAGTGTCATTAAATATAAACAAATTTTGAAAACGTTTTAAGGTTTTGTTTTCAAACTCTAGTGAGCACAGTTAAGGAAGTAATTATTTCTGCCTAACTATCTGTCTCCTGAGGATGAACAGTTGGTGGCATCGATTCTTCAGTGAATTTCACATTCTTTTACCTGCAACAAGATTCCCAGTCTTTCCAGAAGCAGTCTTGATGGATTGAGCAAGAAGCATGTACACTATAATTTTTCACTACATTATAATAAAACGAATGTTTTCTAAATGTCACAGTTTAAATTTCATGGGGCATGAAATCTACTTTTGAAATGAAATTTAAACCCCTTTTCTAAATAAGAAGTCTAATCTTATAGTCAAAAACACTTTATATTTCCTGACATTATTAACCTTGGAGGGCTGCCTGCAAGATGATAACACTATCTGACTTATTAAAACTGAATTTTCTTTCATATAATTATGTTACAGAATATTTAAAATAGATAAGGTTCCAAGAAAAATATTAATGTGCATTTAGCAGTGTTTTCATTTACTAATAACAAATCTAACTGCCTTTCATTTTAGCATGTTAATGTTAACAAAAATACTAACAGATTATTTCTAAAGAAAACTATTTTTGGACTAATCGTGGTGCTTAATGTCAAAAAAGATAACACTTTGCAGTAATCTGAAGGAAGCTCAACATTAAATATACTCATTTGCTATTGAATCTATAATACATGCTGCATTTTTTGTTTACAAAGAAAAGGAAAACAAAGATTTTTATCAGATTCTAAATAGTTGTAATAACTCTCATATTTATATAGGAATCCCTAATTAATTTATTCATTATTGTGACACCTAAAACCAGGCTTTTTTACACCAATTTACAAAGAAACATATAAACAGAAATGAAGATTTTCACATGCTTCAACTCTGAATTTCTACAACGCAGGCTAGGGAAAAAATAATGAGAAACCCATAAAACACAAAAAAAAGCGGTATCTCTTTGGAGGCTATCAGGTCTTGATAAGAAAAAAAAATATTTTGCCTTTTCTTTATTTTTGCTTTTGAACATTAGACTTGGTGCTGTTTCCATTTCAAGTCTGTTGTATAAGCAGAACAGTAAGATAGACAGATGTATAAAAATAAAGATTACTTTTTATGTCAGCATAGCATTCTCCCTTGATGCAGAACAAATACTGAAGACTTTGATCCCATGTTATTTAATATCTTACTTTACCATAAAGCAGCCATATATTCAAGGATAAGACAACTCGAGAAAATAAGCATGAAATATCAATTGTGTTCGCAGCACTTTTTTTTAGTGGAAAAGTATTGGAAAGTTACCAGCTTTTCTCATAGGTATGAACAAAATGTACTTCCAGTTGCAGAAACCAGATGTTTAATTGCAAAGGAAGATGGTCTGATGGTTTAGACACTAGGTTCAAATTTAGAAAACCTGGATTTAATTTCTGAATTCAGCACTCCTCTCTCTCTACTCGTATACTTGTTAATTTGATGATGATCTGGTCTCCTGTGAATTCTACCAGAGTGTCCCAAAAATTAGCCCTGGCTCAGGTCCTTCACATGCCGTCTGAGCTGTGCTTCGCTTGTCCCTTCAGACTTGCAAATCTTCTGGTTACAATTTTTTGCAGGTAGTGCATCTTCCATAGTTTTTTCCAGGATAAAGCTGGACTCAAATCAGTCTTTTGGAAACCGGTGAGGCACTCAAAAAAGCTGCTACCACCAAATTGCTTGTATCTCAGGTGTATCTCTTACCGTGGGTGTAGTGGGATCCATCGCCATCAGAAGTTGAGAGCCCTCAGCAAAATCTTGTTGATCATAGAATCATAGAACCGTTCAGGTTGGAAAAGACCTTTAAGATCATCCAGTCCAACCATTGACCCTACTCTATCAGCTCTGCCACTAAACCATGTCTCTAAGCACCACATCTACAAGACTTTTAAACACATCTAGGGATGTGACTCAACCACCTCCCTGGGAAGCCTCTTCCAATGTTTGAGAACTCTTTCAGTGAAAAATTTTTTTCTAATGTCTAGCCTAAACCTCCCCTGGCACAACTTGAACCCGTTTCCTCTTGTCCTATCGCTAGTTACTTGGGAGAAGAGACCAGCTCCCATCTCACTACAACCTCCTTTCAAGTAGTTGTAGAGAGCAATAAGGTCTCCCCTCAGCCTTCTCTTCTCCAGACTAAACAATCCTAATTCCTTCAGCCGCTCCTCAGAAGACATGTTCTCCAGACCCGTCACCAGCTTTGTTGCCCTTCTCTGGACATGCTCCAGCACCTCAATGTCCCTCCTATACTGTGGCACCCAAAACTGAACACAGGACTCAAGCTGTGGCCCCACCAGTGCTGAGTACAGGGGCACAATCACTTCCTTGTTTCATTTCTCTCTGGGGCTAAGGGCAGGTGGCACATGTTAGCACCAATGCCAGCACCACAACACATCATGAGAGGAACTACACAGCAGCACAGGGACCCTAGACCTCAGATGGGATTCCCCTGGCTAGCCCCAAAGTCACAGAGGTGGGTATGCAACGACATGGTCTGAGCATGAAAAACAGTGAGTTGCTTGGTCCTGCTACCTCATTTATCCTGTGATTTCATGCATGATGTGATTTGCAAGACTTTATTCTGTGACTGTGTGCTTTGGCCCTCCTTTTTATGATGAAATTGAGTGACAGATTTTTGGTGCTGAAAAAACAAGTTCAGTGACAGCACTATGGAGCTCCCATGCTTTTGTGTACCTGTGCTGTAGACCTCAGTGTTGCTGAGTGCTGGCTGTCCCCAAGGTCATCGAAATGGGCATGTGACAGCACGGGCTGAGCATGAAAAGAGGCAAACAGGAGAAAACAGTAATGTCCTATAACCTTGATCATGGTCATTTTGGGGGGTTCCAACATATAACCCTTAAATATCCTTCTTGAGTTAGTATTTTCATGATAACTTATGTAATTTATACCATTCTTGTTTTGTATGATACTGTTCCCTTAAACTTCCACTGTCTTATACTTAAGCGTGCACACGAACACACACATCCCCCCAACCACTGAATATTCAAGATTCCCACTAGATACCAAGCACTCGAGCCACTGCCACTTGCAGACACCCATTTGCAGTTACCAGCCCTACAAGAGCTGTAGTGAGAGCCCTCTGTGATAGCTACTTTGGAAAAAAAAAAATTGACCAAAGCATAAAATCGTCTTTATCAGCTGTTTAAACTCCACTGTATTTGACATGAAGTAGGCAAGGAGTGTTCATATGATCCCTTGTACCATCTTAAGTTGCTGGTGTCTTCAGATATCTAAGTCTAGAAGCACTCGAGGACAGGTTCAGAACAGCTAACTTCAGACTTGAAAAAGTTGTATTCACACCTGATGCCAGAGGCTTCCTTGCTGGGAAAAAGACACATTTCTAGGCAATTCAAGAGATCTACCGTAAACACTCCTTAGGAATGAATCACCTTTAGGAGGTACATACCTTTCTCACCAGGCTGACAGGGGAGTCTAGGCTGACAAGCTCATATTTAAGCATCTGACTTTCAGATGCTTAAATGAGGATAGGTGAAGCCAATTCCACTCATCTATGGCTTTAATTGGCATTATGAATTGCTACAATAGGAACACCTAAGAACTGTGTTTCTAAGAAACATTACTTTCCTGCCATTAAGAATCTCAGAGACAAGGGTGATAACATCCATTAAAGAAAAACATTTTATCCTATATCCCCCAAGATTTCTTATGTGAATCTGAGATTCAAAGCCTGTTGTATGTGCAGACACAGGAAATCCTTTTCAACTGGCAAATAAGGTAATAAAAGACAGCAAGGCATAAGGTAAGGCATAATATCTGCCTGAATGCTGTAAAACCTGCAGGAAATGTAAAGTTGCGACTGTGATACACACCAAAAATGCATGTGGCATGCCACAGGATGTCTGTAAGGCACAGTAGCCAAAAATATTTTGAAGATGTCAGATCAAGGAAAGTACATTCTCATTTATTGGAAGCATTTTCAAATTACAATGCTGTCTCACTGTCATGAATATAAAGCTGTGAATTCCTTTGGTTTTCTATATCACTTCATGCAGATTTTCTACAAAATGCTTGTGAGATAAATGTTTTCAGAGACTAGCCCTATAACAGAAGCTCCAGCTGAGCTTTTATGCAGGGTAAAAACAAGTATTCATCTCAGTAGCACTGACTTTTATCACATTTATTATCTGTTGTCTTTTCTGCTGCAATCAATAAGGTGAATGTCTATGCAAATGAAACATTTTCAGTGCTGAGTTGAGACATATATCTTGCAGGAGGTCACTGTACAAACTTTACCCATCTGATACAGACTGCACCATTTTGCTGTTGAAATGTAAGGTGTCTCTCAAACTCTTACTTTCCCAGAACATGCTGTTGAATAAAGAAGTAAAATTAAAGCACCCCATACTTTGCTATGGTCCAGAAAACGATCTGAATTTAATCTCGGGAATAAAAGATTATTTCTAACCTGGTGTAAGTATAATCACTGAAAATGGCAAATGCTCATTTTCAGGGGCCTGATGGAAATGAAAAGGGAAACAAAGGAAGATGGGCATTGCAAAGGAAGCAAATAAACAGACTATCAAACTTGAGGTTTCTTTAAATCTTCAGACAGGACTTTCTGAGGAACAGAGAAAGGAAACATTTATTGATTTATGTTTAATAAGATGTGGCTCCATATCCTCTCTTGTGTTATGAGGAGCCAGGAAAAGCAACTTATTTATACCTTCTATGATCTGCCTGTGATGAGAGGTCTTGCTTCATTAGGCATGGTTTATATCTAAAAGTTTCATAGTGTGCTTCTGAATATAAGCTACCCTATAGGCATTAATATTACAGGTTAAATACTTTTTTCCATGTTTTTTGCGAACACGAAAGATCCATCAAAAGTCATTAACTTGCCAAATAACCACACTGAGCTAGATCCTCCACAGGGTCACTCAGTTCCAATGAATTTGTACTGTATCACTTGAGGATATGATCGGAACATTTCAAGGCGTTTTTTTTTCAATATTTTTTGGTTTTCTCTATCATCTAATTGATAGCTTGAGTGCTGAAAATTGTGAGATCTGGCACCAGTGGAACTTTATAGATAGTCAAACTAAAGTCACATTACTGAATTAATGTATTTTAAAGTGAGTAAAATAGAAAACAAGTTAAGAATTATTTCCTATATGCTGGAACAATACAGAAATTACAGAACTAAAGCTCTACTAAAGCCGGAGTGACTTGCATTTTTGAAATCATGGCCTTAGCCAACTAAAATAAAGAATTAATTTTGTACTACCTAAAAGTCTCCCTCTCCTAATCAGATCAGAGCTGAAGCTTTGTATGTTTCACATGTGTTTACACTGAAAGACAGACATAGTCTGTTGCTGTGTGTTCTAGTAGAGCCTGGCAAAATGAGCCTGCGAGCTCAGCTGGGGATTCCAAATGGTCTTGAAATATTTTTCAATAGATCATTGATCATAATCATTGATGACAATAATAATAGACAATAATTGATGTCAGTGGGATCTCTATACATATAAGAATTCAGCAAAGCATTACGACCCATTCTTGTAATTTATAATAATAACAAAGTTAATGATAATTAATGATGATATCCATAACATCTAACAGTAATAGTAACAAAAATGGTATCTCTAGATGACACACTTAAAGAAACTCTACAACTATGTTTGCTGAGACTTAAAATAAAACTATTTTTAAAAACTTCAGATAGTTGGACTTGTTGCCTAAGATTTATGTGTCCTAAAGACTGCAGCAGCTGCTTAAAATTTAATGGATGAAAATATCAAGAATTTAAGGGTTCCCTTACCACTATTATCATAATTTACATGGCAATTGGGGGAAATAAGCTGTCACCTGAAAACCCTTATAGAGCACCTAGCAGTTTCCAAACTGAAGAATGCTCTGCAGGCATGTATATATAGCTCTTCTGACTTGTATTTTGCAACCAATTACATCTTGTGACAAAAGAAAGCGAAGGCAGCTTCTCTCCAATACTGGGGTTTCACTTAAGTATGTTCTCCCTTGAATAAAGCCCAGAATTTAGAATAAATACATTGAAATTCTAGCTTTATATACTTGCCAAAAGCCCCAAAAGACTTTTAATTCCTAAGAGAGACTGCTGCTTCTCATAGTAATGATGAGCTTGGTGTGAATGCATCAGCTAAGAGCACGATGTAAAAAAATTGTCTTCCCTTCTTTCCCTTCTCAGACTTTTCTCATCTATTTCTTAGAGGACTGAACATCTGAAACCAGGGCTGAGTAGTGTTTAATAGTAACCATGATTAAAAAAAAAAATTATTAATACCTTTGGCTCAGATTCCTTCCACCTAACTTCAGGCTCCTGAATGTAAGCAGGTAATTGTTCCATGTTTCTTTTGTTGTCAGCAGGGAGGAATTTCCATAGGCCAATTCAGATTTTACTCGGGCTGAGTTGTCTTCTGGAAGTGTCTCTATCTATTGACTGTAGAGAGATCATGTACCCCTGACACCCAAAAGTTAGTTGCCTAAATTCAGGTAGGCCAAATCTGGGTCTTAGTGAAGATAGTTTATTGAATTAAAGCTTTAGTAAGCCTACTTTTAAATGAGTAGGTATTTAGAATAGCAAGTTTACATACAGACAAGTAAAATCAAAAAGTTTTTTAAAAATAACCCCCTAAATCCTTTGTGAATCTTAAGTGTCATTTTGATAATTAAGGCCTGATTTCTGAAGAGAGTGAAAACAATCAGAAACCCAGGCCAGACAATGGTGACTGGTGACAAAAGGGACATACCCTCTTTCTAGCCCAGATTATGCACTCGTGTTTCTGTTCCTGCACTGTATCTGCTAACTCTTTAATTCAAAACATACAGAATGTTCCAGAGCAATACCACGGCTGGAGCCTTGTCTCAGCTTTCCAAGCAGAAAAATTGTTATCCACATGGTCTGAGTACAAGACCACAGCCCTTCTTGCATTCTCTCTCAGTGGTCCACGGCCCACATTTTATTTCTGTCACTGGAATAGCTTCCATCAGGACAGGGAAAAAAATATCCCCATCTCATCCCTGCAGTACCTCATATTTTCTATGACAGTCTGAAGAATGTAAGACACTTACAAGTCTCTGCATCCACTACTCAATTTTCAGAACAGAATTTTTCTCTTAGTGATTCTGAAAGTCTTCCCTGCCCTATCCCCACTTCCTCCTGCCTCCTACACACACACACAGGGAGAAACAGTTTCATCGTTAACACAGCATTGGAAAGAGTTATCTTCAAAGTCGATCTTCATTTTTCCTTCTTGTTGGTATAACTGTCTTTTGTTGTTTCAAACATCTTTTGGATCAGCACATTCTGGTTTTCTTTATGATTTAAAAAAAAAAAAAAGAATGTCTGTTTCTGAAAATACACAAGCAACAAGTATTATTCAGGCTCATGGTGAGGTCCTGGGACTTGGATTATAAGTGTCTTTCAGGTCGTGTCTACTATTGAATTAATTTCACATCCGCAACGTGTAAGAGCAAGCCCATAGCCCACTGTGAACAGCAGAGGAAGCAAGGAGTTGGGCAATTTGGGCTCACTCTGCCCTTAAATGTAAGGCAAAGACTATTTCTAGCTGCAATTTAGACCTATACACACAGTCTGCTGAATTGACTATACTAAGTAGACATCCACTCAATGTAATTGTTGTGCCCGGCAGAACAGCAATGCATAATATGTTTAAAAAAAAAAAAACAATGTACAACAAAACAAAACAAAACAAAACCAAACAAAACTATGTAAGCATCTGAAGCACTTTCCAAGACCTAATTCAGAATAATAGCCCAAGATATTTTCAGCTTCACTAGATAATTATCTTCTTGCTTGAAGGATGACCATGAACAAAATACATTCAAGAATTTAAATACAGCGAGCAGAATTAAATTAGCATGACTGTGCAGAGTCAAAGCAGATGGACTAGATCTACAGAAATCTCAGTGTTTAATTTGAAATAAATTGTTCAATTCCAATTTATTTTCACAATCTCACACTAGTGCTGGCAGTAACATTTTAATATATGAATACAAATCCAGACACAGTGAAACATAGGGCCTAAATGGAGTCAGGCAAATAAAAAAAGAGAAACCTTTGCAAAAGTTTCCGAAGTAAAAGAAGCAGAACGCAGATTTAAATAATGCACCACAATATTAATATGTATTTAAATAAGAAAAAATACAGTCCAAGGACTAGATCAAATCCGTTCTCTTTGGGGGCAAGCATTAATGCATTTGCATTTTATTTGGTTGATTGTCAGAAATTTCCACTGTCTAGGACGCAGCTAAAATCAGCAGACATTTTTTAAAATGTTGTTAACTTTTTTGGCCCATATTTTGACTCTTCATTTGACTGAAAAGTGCTAATGGCTGAAGACTACGTTCTTTTAGCTTAGTAAGAGACTGGATTATGTTTGAGTTTTAATGAAACCTAAAATTCATAATTCAAAAGGAAATAAGGTTTTACTTTACCCTTTCTTAAGACAAATCTAAGGACAGCTTCTTACAAGTTTCATAAAAGAAGCTGAGATGGAAATCTAGACTACCGTTATTATTTTATTCTCTTTTCAAGGCCATTTTATGGTTTACAAGAAAGGATCCAGCTATTCCACTATTGTTCATGGAAATGTTTATCCTGTGAAGACCTAAGCACCCCAGTAAACTGTCAGCAAAGGTGCCAAGAAACAGAGATGAGAGGCAACCTCTCAGCCTAAGTGGCTTGTGAAGGAAGGTTTAGCATTATGACAGACATCATTTCCACGGTGTGGTTTTTGGTGGTGGTTTTTTTTTTCCATTTTGTGGATGAATGAAAAGCCAGGATTGCAGTACCTTCTTGTAATTATATTTATAATATATATATAAATGTGCTTTAGAAGCTATAAACAATTCAATCTTTACAGGGCATAAAGACAATTTGACATTCAAAATGTAACCCTTATTCTTCTTTATACAAATTCACTTGTTCCTTATTTTATATACTGATTGCAGGCTCTGAGAATGATTTTTGTTTTGTCTTTACAGTACCTTGCGCAACAGGAATAGTGGGACTGCATTTCTTAGATTCTATGATAATACAAACAATTAGCTGTAAGAAAAACAGAAAACAAAAAACTGATTCAGTTATTCCATTTTTATTATGAGGGATGAACAAGAGATGTGGTTCTTTGTTCGTTAGCTGAAGGAACATAATTAGATTGAGATTCCAGACTCTGAATGGCCCTCTAATGGGAATAACGCACAAAAATGATCACAGAACTTGCTATTCCTCTCTATTTGGTATTGCAAAACATTGGTAATTGATGGACAAATACATTCAACTAATATTAGCTCTTATTAAGAACCAGATCAAATGGAATCATCTGTAATTTGGATAGGAAGAGGGTGTGGTGAAGAGCAAAATCTATAAAAGAAGGGATAATGTGCTCTTTTTTATTTATTTTTTAATGTAATTAGAGTAAAATACAAAACAGGTTTGGATAGGATCCAGCATCACTACTTAAACAGATTTTGTTCTCGGTTGCAAGAGAAGAGTTCTCATCCATTCCATTCACAGTGGTAATTGTTATATAAAGTGGCCAGGCTGTTACCTAAACAAGAAAAATTTACCGTGCATAAATATTCCAGCATATATCCTTGATTCCCAGCAACAGCAATCATACAAATGTGTATCACCCTTGGATAATGTGACAATACAACAATCTGATGAGCAAGGACAGAAGGAATGATGAAAGAAAAAAAAAGAAAGAAAACAGGATGCATTTTCAAGATAACACACTTGCTTCCCGCAGTAGAATTTTAAATAATTCTTTGAAGAATATTGGCACAGCAAGACTGCAACAAATAATGAAATATAAATTGTATAGAGCACAGTATAGAAGTAAAGAAAAAAAAAAGAAAACGGGATGCATTTTCAAGATAACATACTTGCTTCCTGCAGTAGAATTTTAAATAATTCTTTAAAGAATATTGGCACAGCAAGACTACAACAATGTCCTGGTTTGAAATATATATTGTATAGAGAACAGTATAGAAGCTCCTTCCAGTTCCCATTATAATGCTACTGATTCCATTGCAAGCCTATTAAATAAGCATCCACCATTTCTGCATTCACACACATGAGTTAAAATTTCTATAAACATGCTCTCATGAGACAATAGCGCTTCACCATTTTGCAAAAGACCCAAATGTACAGAAAACACAGCTAACAAAAAACTAGAAGTCCTACCACAGGAATTAAAGAATCATCAGATCGCACTAATTACAAGGCATATTTCTTGGAGTGTGCCCTCTCTAGCACATATCACTGTGCGTCTGTGCATTGCTTTAATTGCCAAAAGAAGCTCTCTCTCACACACACTTGTCTCCCTGGGAGAAGCTGACAGTACAAATATGCAGTGGATGTTAATTATTCAATGCACTACCATAAGGCACTCAGGTATTATGATGATAAGCACAGTGTAAGAGCACATATAAAAAATAACAGAACAATCCACACTGCAAGAGTCTGACAAAGCTGGAATAAATTAAAAGCTCAGGCAGCAAGCAAACATTAATATCTCTAATAGAAAAATGTTTTTTAACAGATTCTGAAAACCTAATGTCCATGCTTCTTTCCCGGCATTCCTATTAGCACTAACACTTATTATTTCTCAGACTGATTCACTTTTTCTTGGTCTTTCAGAGTACATAAGAATTATGTGCCTCTACGAGGTCATCTGTGGCTCAACAAGACACATACAGTGTCTGCCACGTCTCCATCAGCTGCCAGTAAAAACACGTGTAATGCTCTTTAAAATTCTGCAACTGCAACTCTATTCTAATCAACAGGGGCTCTGTATTGTTGCATAAAGCTACCAGAAGATATTAAACCACGTTCAGGCAACGTATCGCATGCTAGATCTAGTGCTTGCTGTATACGAAAGCAACTACTCTTTTACAGAAACATTTTTGGTCTTACTTAACTCCAAAAAAATGAAAACACAAGAAACGAACAAGTTTTACTTTAAGGTTAATGCAGCAGGAATCATTGAATTCCAATCCATTCTCTTTCTAACCTTTGATTTATTTATTATTATTATTGTTTTTCAGCATTGTAACAGTTTAGTGGTACTTAGAACGGAATTGTTTAGGAAGAAATAAGATTTTTAACATGTAGATGCTCCTAAACACTAATACAAATTTTTAGAAAATAGGATAAACCTCCTGTTCAGTCATTGACAAAATTAAATCACAAAGGAAGATCTAGTCTACATCTGCCATCTACTGTAAGAAGAAAATACTGCAGGTCCTCTACTTGAACCAAAATTTAAACACCAAAATAAAAGATTATTAGATCGTCTTTGCCATTTAGACTTACTTCTGAAATCAAATCATAATTTATTTAAATACACATCAAAAAAAAGAGATGACAGCGTAGATGTACTATAAATATATATATAAGTCCATTTTTTGAAAAACAGACCATATTGTCAATTTGTTGTAAATTTAAAAATGGGTATTCAAACAGCACAAAGAAAATGAGCTTATAATTTTAGATTTTTTGTTACCACTGAGAGGCAGTGTGTCAGAAACCACTATAAGCATCATAGCAAAAGTATGAACTATTGGACTTTTTCTTCAACGCTTGCATACTTATCTTAATACATAAATATAATTCCAGCTTTAAACCTCATTAATATACCCAGATTCGAGAAATAGTGGGCAAAGACAGCTTTAAGTTGTGGTGCGGTTTGGTTACTGGGCAGCCCCTATAGATATGTCCACACTCCAAGAAGTCGTCCAAGGACAGGTTTCAAGCACTAATTTCCCTATCATCTGTACCATATTTTAGCTTTCTCCCTGGACCTGTGCTGGATCGGTCCAATTACATACGTACAGGCCTATAGGCTTTGAGGTCATGGATCTTTCTCTGACCGTCCTGTTTAGCAACAGAGAGCCAATTTGTGTGAACTGACTGCAGTGGTGCACAGCCATCAGCTGCTTTTACTGGTTAGGCCAGTAATGACATTACCTGGGAAAGGAGATAGTGCCAAAGAGATATTTAGTGCTGTATTAGTAGAACTTTTCATTAGAGCACAGGCAAAATTTTAGTGCCTATCTAGGCAGATTTGGGTATGTTCCCTGTTGCATACCCATCAATGGACCCAGATCCTGAGCAGTGAAGAAACTTCTTCATTGGTCAGCTCCTCCTAATGACTTCTCACTGTCAACTTTGGAACAAAACAAGATTATTTTCTTAGGCTTCATAGACCATTTTTTAGAATCCCATCTGAAGAAGAGCATTAAAATAAAATCAAGTCAACTTGGAATAAGACTGTGACAAGCCCTCACAGAGATATTACTTCAGTGCCTCTTCTCTGCAACATTCAAAGGTAGACATCTTCATCTTACCACACAACAGAAATTTGAAAGCCACCCTTGGACAGACTAATGCCTGAAAAAGACCATCTGCTAGCTGAATTAAACCTATGCCACTTACAGATATCAGAATTTTCTTTTATTAAATCATAAAAAAATCTTCTAATCTATTTCTACCTGGGAAGATAATATTTTGCATTTTCAAGGTATATATCTATCTATGTATATAAATTTATAAGGCATTTCTTACGCACATAATAATTATAAGACTTTTTTTATCATTTTTTGTGTATGTGGATGTTTCATAAATGAACCCTCTACCTTGAAAAAGACAACGGTTTTGAAAAAGAGCAACTTTTACAGACTGTATTTCATCTGAAAAATGTCAACTGTTTCAGGAATATATATAGAACATATGTATTTTTATATAAGCATCTAAGTTTTATGCTCCTTTTTTTCTTTTTTAAAAACATTGCTCAGAAGTGCTTTTAAATTGTGAAAATACAATGTGCCAGTTGGGGGGATTACATCAAGCAAAATTTAGTCTGTTCTTTTCCTCTTCCGCTCTTGGTTAAATTTCAGTTCCCACCCTCCAAGTCCAACTATCACGCTGGTTTCTTTTCACGAAGCAATAAGACTTTCACTAAAATACCAGAACGAACAACGTTACTTTCATTATTTACTTCAGTTCTCCTGGGAAGGAAAGAGACACCGAGGATTTTGCTTTTGCTAACACTGTTGGCAACAAGCTAGATAAACGTGACAGGCTGCTTCCAGAGTTATCTGATGGGTGCTTCATCTTCCGCAGCACTTGTTTTCCAGTCTTTTGGGTCTGGGAGATGCTGCCTCTCCTTCCTAGCTCAGATACCCATCCTTTTCTCTTCCATGGAGACTGGGAAACAAGAGAGCAGAAGGTGATGTACACTGCACATCGCCCTTCCATACAAGATCAGGACATGGCAGAAGCAGTTGCCTGGACTCAGAAAGCAGTCTCATGCTTGGCAGCTGATTTCTGTCCCACTTGCTGCTTCTTCTCAGGTACTCAGTGAAAATCCCAACTCCTCTGACATACTACTGCACTCATTTCTGCTGAAAAAAAAGATGTGAAGAAAAAAAAAAGATCATACTGCTGTAAAAAGGCCTATCTTTTGTTCAAAGATCCAATATGAGCAGAGTGTCTGAATTAATTCTGCATGACAAGAATCCCTCCCAAACATGACAGGAAGCTACATTACCCGAATAATGAGGATTCAGCTGAGGTAAGTCGGGGAAACGCATGGACTAGTATATGCAAATACAATGCCTCATTTAATGCCTAGAACATACAGACAAGCCCAAGAAGGCTCAGTGTTAATCAAAGGACATTAGAAGATTTTAAGAATATTCAAAAATCCAATCACATTCTGCAACAGACATACCTGTCCTAGAAATTCAGTATAGTCTCTAGGGGATTTACTGTATATTTCCAAGCAGCGGAGCAACTACAGCATGGTTTATAAAGATTTGCTACCACAAAAATGCAGAAGGCAGTGACCTGTGTAACTGCATATAAGGCTGCTATCCGAGCTTTGCGTTAAAAGGAATTTCCTTCTCTCTCCCTGTCTCTCTCCCTCTGGGGAAGGGGATTTGAATTGCAGATAGCATCACTCATCATAATGCAACACTGCTAACCACTTGTGTATTTCAGGTACTAGACACTAATTTGAACAGAAAACTACTCTACCAGAAGTTGTAACATCTAAGAAATACCCCCTCAGTTGTCCTCACCAGGAGTTTGTTTCTACCTGCTCTTTCAATTTCGGAAAAGCACTTCCTTAACTGCTGTGCTATACCAAGAGTCATTGGGAACTTCAATACTTAGAGAGAGGCTTGCTTTGAAAATCACAGCTAAACGCAGTCAAAACGCCCAGTCTCATGGGGGTGGGGGGCGCAGGGAGGGAAGTGCCTTTCTCTGTTCACAATTTAAGTGAAGAGTGCATATGGGAGAAATTAGGTGTGCCCAAACTTTTGCCTCCCTTCACATGCACAGAAGCTGAAAAGACGTTCGCCAATTTACAGTGTTTTTCGCTGCCAGTGTACTGACAAGACTACACATCAGGGTTTTTTTCCCCAAACAATTATTCCCCCAAAAATATTTAAATTGTAAGACTACATAAGGTAACTGGCTTTTTTTATTTACCACTATGAAGGACTTCTGTAGCACATTTAGGTCTGAACACCACCTACCATTTTGTTTTCTTATTTTTCAGACTGCAGGGTGAGTATACAAACACCCTTTCTCGCATACAGTTGCAGTATCCCCCTAAGGCAGCCAACTACCTGCAGTAACTTGCTCGCCCAGCTGCTGAGTTTCTTGTTAATTGAAGGAGTTGTTAAACATGAAAAGTAACAACACGGTGATGTATTTCTCATCAAAAGAAGTGTAGTTTGCAGTTATTTCAACAACTGCCAAAGAGTTATTGTATTGTTATTTTTAAAAATACTAAGAATGCTAGCTGATATGTATTTAAGAAATATTCATGATGCCATAGAAACATAACCCTCATTGTAACTATTGTAGGAGGTAGAGGAAAGTTGCTTCTACTTTTTATCTTCCAAATATTGATCCAAGGCTTGATTTCTCTGTTTCTGACACAGAACTCAAGTTCGTATCTTATGTGCATGTATAAACCTTGCTACTAGTTTTGTCCCAGAGATCTATTCTTTATCACAACAGGGCTAAATTTGGCCCAGTACTTTGCTGCAAATCATGGCAAATAACTTTTAGAATAGCGGGTGAGCTTCTAGGCGTATCTATCTTTGGGGCTCGTTCTTCAAAATTGAACATAAAACAAGTTAGCAATGCAAGAAAAAAATATATTATAAATAAATGATTCTTAAAAAAAAATAATCAGGCTTCTGAAGCCTCTGTCCCAGACTGACTTGTGGTTTTAATATGTCACTTAAATTAACCTACAACTGAGGAAACCATGAGAAATAGATCAACCCGCTGAGTGTCATGGCCTCACAAAGACAGGACTATGTTATAAAAGGACTCTTTGCTAATAAATTACCAGGTCACAGGGTTACCACGAAAGAATGCAACAAAGACACAGATCCTTTGAAAATAAAAATGTCCTTTGTTACAATCACAAAGAATGGACTAATTCCCTCCACTCTCTTTTCTCTAATCCTTGGTCAGTGAAACATTCTCGCTCCTCGTTTCAAGGGCAATATAACAGAATCATTTACCTTATGTTGTACTATGAGGCTATAAAAAAAACCCCAAAAACGTAAAAAGCTGGATCCTTTACTCTATTTTCCACATCTATTGATAAAGCAAGACACACAGCTACTTTCTCACCTAGAATCCTATGTGTATTTTATCATTCAGATTAAATCCCAAGCAAAACACAGACACACATATGAATCACGGTTTCCCTCTGGAAAAAAAATAAAGCTGCTTTGTACTGCTCCCATGGAGCAAAATAGTGATTGAACAAGTGAAGCCATCTCCTTTAGGATCCCCTCTTCCCCAGGGACTGCATAGATAGAACACATCTACTGCAATTGCTCCTGTACTGCAAAACCATTCCCTTTTCCAGCGAGGATGGCACTATGGGGAGTACCCAGTGGATAACACACCTTTATTTTAGAACATGAAGACCCTCAAGGAGAAAGCAAGTCTTCGAAAGACTGCCAGACTTATCATCTGTAGTTTACTAGCTGTGTTACAAAAGGTCTGCATTGCTTTTAAATGAGAAATTCACCTAGAAAATTCATGGCAAAGAAAAAAAAAATGCATTTTAAATACCATAGGACAGGTTCTCCTAAATTCCCCTGAATTTCACAGCACTGTCATCCATAAAATATGGACTTCAGATGCTAACCACTGGGAACCAAGGCCATATAAAATGTGGTCCTGCGCTTACCAACCAGCAGAGGGGGCAGGACGAGCAAGGGACATTCAAATAGAGTAAAGACAATTTGTCCACACTTCTAGTTTTAGGGACAGCACTGAAAAAGTTACTAAAATAAGTTTTGAAAAGCAATTAGTTCCTACAACTAGCAGTGTCTTCTCTGTATACAGTTCTGATAAGTGTACGACTTCATGTCAGTAGTTCTGCACTAGCATATACACTTCTTTCAATGGAAATGGAGACTAGAGGTGATGGATTCCACAGCAGATCCATAAATCTGCAACATAAGTGAACGAACTTCATAATGGTGTATTAAAAAAAGAGAGGTAGTCATACACAGCCCTTTACATGCATTAAAACCTTTGAAGAATTCTATTTTACTTGAAGTGATCTTTCTCAGGTGTTTCTACTTTAAAGATAAGAATTATGGCATGAAATGTTACTTTTAGTACTAAAATGAGCAGAAAGATTATGTCATTTCACAGGAAATGCTATGTAAATGCTTCTGTCTCAGAATTAGTATTTCTAAAAGCCTGTTCTTTGTCATTACCGATTAAAAGTCAATGATGAAACACCTATGTGTTTTACTGCCCCACAGAGATGTGGCCAGTGAGCAGAGATGCCAAATGCTACACAAAAATGGTAACGATAATAATTTTTTTTTTTTTTTTTTTTTTACTGTGCAAATGCTTACACACAGAGCAAATCAGCAAGGGGGAAAAAACTACATGCAGCCTACAGCAATGGCTAGATATCACAAGGCAAATCATATTTATTACTATTACATACAGCACTACAACAGTGTAGCCTCACACACACACACACACACACCCACCCCTTCCACTAAGAACCAGTCCTTGTGTGTATTGTGCTCCGCTGTACTGACGCAAAGGACGGGGTTTGTCTCACCTAACCTGAGATGCCGACGGCATGAGCTGTTCACTGCAGGCTCTGTATATAATCCAGGGAGACAAACAGGCAATTCTAGAGCGCAATCCATCTGACTTGTTTCAGACATACAAATTAGGATAAGGTGAACTGCACCCTAGAAAGGGGCCTAGGGTGACCAGATCAGATGTAGAAGTCTGCGTTTGGTAAATGAACCCCACCCACGCTGTCTGCTCCGGAGAGAACCGTTGTCTCAACAGACTGGGCAGGCAAAAAGGAAAAGCTGAAGCACTGGCAAACTATAGCAGTGCTCTTATGGCTCACTGCTCTATATACTGAACATGCTGGCTTTGGCGGGATTTTGTGTCCATCGTGTCCTTCTTATTTTTAATTAAAGGATTCCAACTTCAATGAGTGAATTTGTCCCAAATCCAAAAGTAAAGAAATAAAAAAACCTAATAAACCGGTATCATCTCTAAAACTGACCTATGCTTTAAACCTGTCTTCATGCTTCATTGAAGAGCCTCTGCCCAGAATTTCGCTCCAAGCTTGCTCATTTCCTGATACAGCTGTAGAGAAAGATTACAAATATGGTCACAATTTGTACTGTCATTATCCCTCTACACCCAGGACATTACGGTTGCAATTCACCTGCTATTGTGAGACTCAGAACATTTCAGCCGCTACTTTAGCAAACTGCCTTAATCATGAAAGTGATGGAGTGATAACAAATGAAAAAAGTCTGGGATTTGGGGATTCTGATGGTCATTTTGAACTCAGACTGAATCGCAGCGTGATAGGCAGGGTTAGAGTGGGCGGAAGAATGATGTTCATTCCTGTGATTGCAAAATATGAGTTGTATTCTATATTAAAGGTTTAATGGAGGATCAGAAGTTATATCTGATGCTAATGTTGAGCTAATAGTTTTGTTGGTTAAATCTCCCTGAGACATCCAGACATTCCCAGTTTTTAATAGGGATTCTCTGAAGGGGATAGTAGCTGACTTCAGGCACACACTCTTTAATTTCAGTGGGACTATTTGAGCATATTTGATGTACCTCCTTCAGTACCCTAGTGAACTGGGACCTAAATGAATAAAAAGCTATTATGCAACTGAATATACCAAGGTTATTATGCGTTCTTACAGAATTGGTTTGGGTTTTGAAGAAGGCAAATACTCTGCTCTCCCTAAGATCAGCTTAGTGGATGTTGCATCCCCAGTGTATAAGTGGACTATTACAGCTCTTCTAAAAAATCTGAAATTGATGTTTTGCTCTAAGGATAGCAAAATCCTTCCATTGAATTTTCACAAGGAAAATTAAATTTTCAACAAGCTATATTCTTAAGGTGCCATGTAAGGAGATTTTAGCCTTAATGTACAGCACAGTCATATCTGTATGCATATCAGACAGATTTAACTTTACCAGAAACAGTCGTTCATTTAAATTAGGGTAGTTACAATTCAGGCATACATCTACAGACACATTGCACTAGGGCTTTTCTCAGACAAAAGTTCAATACTAAACAAGATCCTCAGACAACACACCACGCACACTGATACAGTACATTCATGCAGTCCAGTAGTTCACATATAAGCTCTGTTTTTTGTGATCCAAATCATCCGACTCTTAACATGAATTATTTTGGTGCTGGTTTAATATCAGGAAATCCTCACTGTAAGCATCAAAGAGTTAAGTTAGGTATTCATGGCTTCAAAACCCTGTAATCTTGCTGTTTGAACTCCTCACCTGGATCCTACAAAAGCATGTCAAGCTGACCCATAGTAGTCAATTCTTCTTGCCATTACCTAAAAGGATTCCCCGCTGCAGAGCAGTCCTGTGCTGCAATGGTAATAGCAGGAAACTGAAAACAGACTCTTTCATAACAACAGGAGCTTCATTTATAGTGCACGCATACTGTAAGAGCAGTCCTGGGTTTCCTACCAGCATGCCTGAGCCTAATTACACCTGCTGTAGTCCTGGATCACCAGCCAAAGGCCTGGAGTAGTACTTCAGTGCCTTGCTGAATTCAAAGAATAGCTGAGATGGAGCCTGCAGACAACTAATGCGCTCTAAGAACAATGTGACCGGCGTTTCGTGGGGCGAACTGAGGGATTTCGAGGGAGCTGCCGCAGAGACTACACATTGTTGCAGAGCAAGGGCTACCGTTTTGTGTACTGCACTTCACTCTAACATTTACACTTGAAAACTAAGCTATTCAAACCCAAATAAAACCCTGAGTCTCCTGCACTAATTTTTAACATCAGGGGGTTGGTTTGTTTTTCCAGCTGCTGCATTTTTTTTTTCTGTATATACATCCATCATTTTTCTACCTTGTAAGTAACAGAGTCTCTTTCCAGTTTTCCTTCTTTCACCAGTTTTCTATGTTTTCTTCTTCTTTTGTGTGCGTGTTATGACTCCTAACACACTCGCTGCTCTCAGCCCCAGTCACCACTGCATGGCACTAGTGAAAACTGGGCGCAGCATCCTGGTTTGCCCTCTGGAGTTATTTCTGTAGTCTGAAGCATCTACTTCTTTCGCATTTCAGCTTTCTCACAATGCAAGGGTGGAAAGCCTCTGGCTCCTGGGCAACTTCTGACTCTTGAGACATTCAAGTCACAAGACTTGAATATATCTTGCTCGTGAAGGCCACTACCGTCTGTGAGGCCAGGATCCCGATCTGGCCTGGCTTTAGAGGAGAGGTGGGCCCTTTCTTCATGTAGCCGTTTACCACCTCTGGCAGCTTCATTCAGCATCTGGAATGTATTTTAAGGCTCTCAATCAAATAAAAATATTAATCTAATTGTCAGGAAAGCTGCAAAATCCTACTCTACTCTGTCTTTTCTATAACTGCCTCTTGAACATATTCTAACATAGGTATTTTTTGTGCTAGATGAGACAAATGATTTGTTCTGTTCACAGCTTCACTTACATGCTCCATTAAACTTCTCAGTTCTTCGTTCTGGTAGAACCTTAGTTCTGCATAAAACACAACTGTAACTGTTGACTGAAATCTCTCTTCCATGGAATAAAATAACTCTTGAAAATGCAAGGGAATAGAA
This sequence comes from Burhinus oedicnemus, assembly GCA_008921705.1. Taxonomy (NCBI): domain Eukaryota; kingdom Metazoa; phylum Chordata; class Aves; order Charadriiformes; family Burhinidae; genus Burhinus; species Burhinus oedicnemus. The sequence goes on from VFFE01005840.1 coordinate 647,021, forward strand.
ATACAGACTATAGTGAAAGTCACTGACAAGCTACGCCCAATTCCTGTTTTCATATGATTATTACAGACAAGCTGTAAGGTACTCCGCCAGTCCTGGACATTTTACATCTCCAAGGCATAGAAAATGGAGCAGATAGCACATTAAATGAATTTTCAAGGTTTTGCTGGGACAGCAGACTAATAAAATTAAACCTATATATTCTAGAGACAAAACAATGAAGGAGTAAGGGGATACTGATACAAGAATTTAAAAAAGGCTAGGGAAAGCAAACTCTCTGGTTAGCTTACCCAGACCTGAAACAACTTCAAAAAGAAAAAAACCAAAAAACCCAACACATGCCTTTATGAATAATAGAATACTTAACTATGCTTGACCAAACCTTAAAAACTGAAGCAGGGATTTCTCTTTGGATAAAAAATAAATGTGTCACATTTTTAAGTTACCTTCCCCAGAAACTCGAACAGAAGCCAAGCTATAACCTCAGTGAGAAAGTAAGGTTTCATTTTGTCTGTGTGTGTGAAATAGCACTAAATAAAAACACTCAAGGCAAGCAGCTTGAGCAATGGTGGTCTCATCACCTGAACTGCTTAACTCTTAGCTACAGAGGTCAGGTTTAGACTATGCCAAGTAGCAGTCACTGGGGCAGTGCTTGGGCACAGTTCAGGGGACAGCACGTGCCGTCTGCCATTCCCGATATGTAGTCTGAACTAGACTGCACCAGATTTGGCTCCCTTCACACTCTGTATCTCAGCAGGATTTGCAGAGCCTCAAGCATCCCTGCTGGCCTTCATGCCACATCCCAGAGCATGCAAAAGGTATTCTCAGATTTGTGGTATGAAAATACCAACCCAGTGGGTTCCTCTCATATTGTTTCAAGCACTTTGGGAAAAACAAAAACAAACAACAAAAAACCCCCAACAAACAACCCAAACCCCCCCACACAAAATGGTAACTATGTCCTGGGGACAAAAAAAGCATGGCACGAAGCCCAGAAGAGACCCAGAGCCAAGCAAAGTTTGGTTGCAGCCAAGATGTAACACTTGGCCTCAAGGCCAGAGAAAGGTCCCTTACTATGTTTTATTTAGGAGCAGAGAAGTAGTCATTGCATCTGTCTAGCCTATCATCTTCTCAACAGCAGCTAGTAGCAGATATTAAAGGGAAATGTGTATGAAAAACTTCCACAGGCACACCTTTCCAATTCTAGCAATCCTCTGGTTTAAGATTTCCAGGTTCAGATGTTGAATCCAGACTCTTGTGCTTGATAGATGAATTTGTTCAATGCTCTATTTTGGACTAACACATACTTTTGCCTTCCAGAATGTCTTGTCACAGATGAGCCCTACAATTTAATTTTTCTCTCTGTAGAAAAAAAAAGCCTTTCTGCTTTTTTAAAATCTACTGTGCAATAATTTCATTGGGTGACACCTTGGATTTTCTTTTCACTAAAGAGACTTTATCTACAAAGCTTCTTTTCTCTGAAACTCTTTAATACCTTGGTCCATACTTCCTAGTATTTCTTATCTTCCTTGATTCTATTGTGGGCCTTTTGTGTCTTTTTTTAATCCTGTGCATTAATCAAGGTGTGGGTGCATTGTGCGTGGATGCACCTTAGCACAACTATGTTCTTTCCCAGTAAGTCCAATAATTCCTAACATTGCACTGCATTTTGACTGCTATTGAGCATTGAGTTGATGTTGTCAGAGAACTATCACAAGGTCTCCAAGATTTCTGCTGGGAGGTAATATATAAGTTACAGCTTAATTTGGTACATATAGAATGTATATCAACAGACTATCACCTGCTTTTACTGTCCATTTTTAATAACATACCCAGAAAACTAATTATTAAGTTAAATATGATATCAAGGTACAAGAAGATTATGCATGTATCTGAAAAATATTGATTTTCCTCATGCTACTAACTTCATTGAACAAATAATACTTATCTACAAGAATAAAACGTGCACTTTAGTTCGTTAAATAGTTATACTTCTAACTCTTTTAAGTCTATGATCCCATGTTGTTCTGATGCCTTTAAGTTGATTCTGCGTTACTTGCAAGTTATATAAATGAAGGGCAGAATAACTAGATAATATGGCTGGTCAACGCAATATATAAGCTTCTACTTACAAAATACAATAGTGGCTATGCAGAAGTACAATTCCCTATCATTAATAGCGCAGCTGCAGCTGCACCTATTTATTTCTCTATATTACATAACAAAACAGTAGCATTTTCTGTCCCCTTTGCACTCATGCAAATGACTTCGTAAGCAACAAGACAATGATGAAGCACTCCTTTTTCGACTCTCTCTTGCTGTATGCCCCCTGGGACTGTACAAGACAAGCCTTTTGTCCCACATAACTTACTTTTGAATGGAAAAAAACAGAAATATGTTAAAAAATAAATATGAAATATTAAAGGACATTGTGTGAAGCAAAAATTGTCATTTTAAACAGGTAGGAACAAAGAAAGAACTTTCCTGTCTTGTAATCAGTATCCCCTGGCTACTACTTGTTTTTCTTTGACTTAGACATTCATGTAAAAACACTAGTTCAACAGCAACAATGATAACAAAGGAATTCCATGTGGCAATGATTTCCCAAACAGAGGACCAAAGAAGTCCTTATGGACCTATACAGCGCATTCCTGACAGACAACTGTAGTATAAGATGTATTTAAAGCAACTGAGCAGAAAGCATCCAACTTTAATTCAAAACAAATTCATAATATATTTAGTTATTCATTAAAACTGTTCCTTATCAAACTCCATAATTTCCTATTATGAAACTATAATTCAAATGTAAAATAAAAGAAACTTTTTTTAAATCATAATTCATCTATCATTTTATTTCTCTTCTACTGAATTACATTCCATCGAGCAATAACTGTCTTTATCTGTACTTAATAACTCATTTTTTCATATTATACAAGTGCTTTCAGGGCTTTTGTATTGTATTTCTGGGGTTTGATTTTATTCATTTCTAATATAACCATTTTACAGAATCTCCAAAGAATAATTCAGACAAGGAGTTGTCACAATAATGTGCTTCGCATTTAAAAGAGCTGATTTTGGGAGAGAGGGCCACTCTGTGAGATGTGAAAGTTATCATTATCCTTATAGGGTCAATTCAATTTAAAACTTCTGAAGTTAGTTATGCACTTTAAAAGGCATTCCAAAGAACAGAGGAAAAGCTATTTGGAGCTTTCAGAAAATATTGGTGGCATTAATAAGAAGAAATACCCACACCTTTTGTTTCAGCACATTACCCTTGTGTAAATAGAACTATTAATTTCTATTTAAGAGTAGGTAAATACTGAATAAGATCAGAACTCAGAGAAACAACTTTCTATGATTTTCTAGACAACTTTATTGGATCTCAAGATATATAAAGCATCCAGGCAAAACCAATTGGTTTTAGTTCAGTCTTTCCCCGCTCTTGCTTGTAAACAAATGGGTTTATCATCAATTGGGACCACTATTTGCTCTTGCAATACAGTGCATAGACTCATCATGTATTTTGTAATGTTTAAAATATTGTTTTAAAAAGGGATCAAAGCATAGTGGAATTCAAGTGCTGAGGTCAACCCAGATGTGTCCAGTAAACGCGAGGCTTTACTTTAGTTCACAACTTAAGGAGAAATCCATTGCTTGTCCTCTTCTGAAGAGGAAGTCACTGCATACCTGAGTACACCATTCACAGTCCTCAGGTGGAGCAGAGCCTGGGCTGCTTCCAGGCTATGGACTACAGGTGGAGAGTTGCAGGATCTTCACTTTCATTTCTGGATCAGAAGCTGTATGTTGTTTGGTATATGCCATTGTTAAGATACACACCATTTGGATGAAGAGAATGGTTGCAAGGTGTTAAAATCCCATTTTTTTCACTGACCTCAAGGCATACTTTTTCTTGCTGTTTTAAACACTATAAATCTAATTAAAGCAGAATCATAACAATTATTTTAAGCTATGCAAAGCTTATAAGGTACATGAGAGGGTATTTTCAGTCCATTGATGCTTAAAAGTATGACAATACAACACACGCCACTGTTTTAATTGCCCACAACAAATTACAGGGTTTGGTTAGAAAACAAAAAATAAAATACTTCACAGTAGTGGTCTCTATGTATTTGGTGGCTAGAGACCTAATCAGTGTGAAGCTCCCCTATTACATGTAGCATGCCTGGAGCTTTTCGATCAGTGGAAAGTTAACAGTGAGTTTGTCACAATCTTGTGCCAGGTAGTTAAGAATTAATACTGATCCTTAAGCTTTGCTATCGGGCTAAGTTAAAGACCCTGCACCGATGTGCATTTAAATGTTTCAAAGAAAAAACATTTATATAATTTCTTCATAAGAGAAGAGAGACTGCATATTGCCACCAGCATTCACCTTCCTCTTCCTTCTAAAAACACGTAGGCACAAGATTTTGGGATGGCAAATCATGTGCAGCCTGAGAGATGCAGGCTCAAATCTAAGACCGGGAAGAAATCAACTTTAGTTAGCTACTACCTAGTTATGTAAAAACAGACACCATATTCTTCTTATCTGCTGAATCAAATAGTAACTTTCATGGTTTTTCCGCAGGTGAAATGGTTAAATTATCTGACCCCCAGTTTGAAAATTTAATATTTACATACTGGCATCGGGCTTTTCAAGGCATAGATTAATAGCAGAAAAAACCTGCCCAGACATAATTACTATATTAAAAGACAGCAGGTAGCAAGTTTTTGGAAGCTTTTTTACTTAGAACACAGCAGAGGGTAAAATTAATTTCTCAATTATCTTAAGCCAACCTGTTATTACAACACACTTCTGAGTCACGGGTACACTTATCAACAGCATCAATTTTTCACTAGATTTTTCCATATTTTCAGTCCCAAAAATGTTAGCTAGACTTACTGGTGAGTATTAATCACAGTTAACATTGTGCACTTTTTCAAAGTATATTTTTTCAAAGCCAAACTGTATTACTCAGTAGTAGGAGTGAGAAAATGTATCAAGAGGAGTTTTTTGTTATTCCCTTTTCTCACCTCCTCCTTGTCTCTCCTCCCACTTCCCTCTCTCACCCTTCCCCTCCTCTTCCTCCAGGAAAGAATCACATGCAAAACTCCACAAGTTCTTAATTAAGTTGAACTGTGGTTGATCAGAAATTATTTAAAAATTTAATGTTACTGAAAACTTTCAGATAACTAAATGCACCTACTTATGTATTTAGACATTTCTGAAGCTGGCCAATTATTTTTTTCAGAACAAAATGCCACATCCGACAAGGCAAGATGACTGACATGGTACTTAGTATGTTTACGACTTACTCAGCACCTTGTTCATGGTAGCAGACCAATTTAGTATCCTTTACAAGTTCATGACTATACTCAAGGGAGTGAGCACTTGGCAAACTTAAGCGTTGAACCATCCAGTAATCACCTTGCAATATCTAAAAAAGTTAAACATCTGAACATCTGAATTTGTCTCTTTCTGGTTTGGATAAGCAGAGTGATGGAAGTAATAGTTAAAAGTAATCTGGCTCTGGCAACCTTTATCTCTGGAGACCTCTCATTCAGTTCATTAGCAGCTATGTGACCAGTGAAAGCCACAAAAGAGAGGGAAATAAACAAATCAGAGTATTTTCAGAGTCACCCATGGGCTACAGCATTGTGACTTCGCCTAGGATTAACATTTGCCAATGTTAGCTGTGATAAAAACTCTCCTTGCATAACTATAACATTAAAGACTTTACAATTTCCTGGTTATTAATAATGAAACTACCATTAACATCTTAAACAGAAAGACAGCAGAAGAGGAACAAATGCACCTCTGGAAGGAATTAACCACTTCTGAGGATGATTAAAGAAGTGGATGTGAATCGTTTTGTTCAAAAAACTGAGACTGAACTTTCAATTAATGAAGTACAGCTTATGGTTTTTGGCTTGATTAATAAAGTCTGTGACTAAACAAAAATGGTAGCAGTAATGAAGACAAAGTAGAGCTCAAAAACAGATTGCCAATAGTAGAAAACGGACAAATACTCTGTATATTTCGGAAATTTAGGGAAGTAGAACATCAATACAAGCCCTGAAAACAATTAATTCTTTCTTTTTCTTTTCCCTGATAATGTGTGAAGGCCATCATCCGAGGGCATATATTGATGAGAGACAAAAGTAATAAAGATATGAAACCACTCATGTTATTGAAATTAAGTGGGTGAACTCCTGACTTCACCGTAACTCTGTGGCTGCACCTGACCAGCTTTGTGTGCTGGAGGCTCAGGGACAGGGTGCGGCATGATCTATGGCTTGCATGCCTTGTAAGTATGGGCACAGCTCTACAATGCCCACTGTTCAGTGACACAGATGTATGTCCAGGTAGCCTGGACACAGGCTTTCCCAGGCCATTCCCAGAAATTTGCTGCTCTCAGCCAGTGCTTTCTATGTCTATGCCTAGAGCTGGCACTGGAAGACTCATAATTGCAATGAGGACTGCAAATGATTTGGCTTGGAGAGGAAACTCTTCTGCCAGTTTTTCCACTTGTCTTAAAGCAAAAATGTTCACATTTCCTTAGCTTCCCTTTAGTGTGTATAATACAAAAGTTATGCCATCCTTTAATAAAACACTTTGAGATCTACTAATGCAAGCAACTATAGCAATGCATAATGATATTATGCAGGTTGTTTATTTGCATGAATTTCAGAGGCATCAATGAGGAGATAAAAGGCACACAGCACTGAAAACAGTGTGCCACAATTGTAGCCAATGAGCCTTTATTATTACATGCCTTAAATTTCAAGAGGCATGAAAATTATAATGGGAGATCCAACAGTCTTTCAGCTGAACAGAGATATTAATATTGAAATTTTTTTAGCTGGTGAAATTTTAGGTCTCAATACAGTATTTTTCTTCAGATTGTTGATGTGTGAATCTTCACAGTTAATCATTGTATGGTTACTTATACAAAGAAAAAAACCTGCTACTTCTGTTTCTGTAGAGTTCTTCCATACATAAACATGTGGATGCACACACACACCACAGAGACAGTCTTGTTACAGTACCAAACTTCATAAAAAAATAAAAAACCCAAAAGAAACAAGAGTTATAAAATAGATATTAATTTTCATTCTTCAGGGCATACAATAATAATGAAGTTAGAGGAAAAACTGTTTGCCTTAGGCACACTGTATCTGACTAAAAGATCTCCTGCACCAAGTATCTGAGATGGAGCAGATTTAATAGCAGAATAATGTCTATGCCACAGGTACAATTAATTATGACACTTCCTATGATCCCTATCCCACATATGAGTAAGGAAGATCTAAATTTTGGTTGTTATGGGGAAGTAACTTATCAGCTTTTTTTTCACACATACCAAAGGGCAATTATGTCCAGTAGAGAGGTAGTTTTGTCAAATAACTTCATTTGGAATAGCAAAATTGTGTCCTGTGTCATGGGTTTTGATACAAAACCAAAAATCACTTCATGGTCAGCGTGTGACATGAAGTGGGAATAAGACGTTTTGAGCAAGAGAGAATAAGAAGTTATGGATTCTATTTCACTGTTTCTCTTCATTGAAAGAAACGGTCACCTTAGCTCAATTCTATTTCTTACTTGTATTTGTAATACTCAGACATTCAAGGAACTCAACAATGACATGCTACAGTGGCGGTAGTTTGAGGAGCAAGACTATACCTTCATACTAATATATGACTGTCACTGAGAAGAAACTCTTAATTTCTAGGACACCTTTTTCTTTTCTCTTTTGCTCCAGAAAGACTGGCAAGCAAGTATCTGGTTTAGATTATAAAGGGGAAACATTACTTCCCTGCACAATTAATCCCATAATAATTTTTAGGGTTCTCAAGATTAAATAAAGGAATTAAGGTAATAAACCATGTAAATGGGCATTAGAGAAATAAAACACTTTAAAAATCAGAAAAGAGACTGGAAATTAAATGAAATTAAGAATTGCTATCAAATATAATAAAAGACAGGTGTTTAGCAATTAAAAGGGATAATTGTTGTAACTGGGGCAGCTGAAAATGGTAAGAGAACAGCTGTTCCTTAACATTACCTCTATATAAGTCCTATATTAACAAAGAAGGCTTGTTTTTCATTTGCTTTCCTGAAAATATTACATTACTGCTAACTCAGAAAAGAAATTGGAAGCTAACAATAATACTTTAATTAGCAGCTTCATAATACTATGGAATTGCACAATAAAAATAATTTCTGAACATTTGTGCACTGGTCTTAAGCATCAGTTCGGTGTCTGTTGCATAGTTATTCACTAAATTGACTGAACATTAAACAATGCCTCTCAACTACAATTTCTAAAGAAATCATCTTATCATGGAGGAAACAAAAAAAAAAGCCTCCTAGAGAATCATCTGTTGACTTAATGAGTGTGCTTTCCTCCCTCATTCTTTCTGGTCCAAGCAAGCCTCAATGGTACAATATCTCGCTTAGTATTAGTCTCTCTTTCCAGAAGACATTTTAATGTCCAGGTATTTTACATAATTTATTTTCCAACTGGTGAAATATTTAGAAGAATTATACTGCCACTCCAGCATTTCATAGCGCTAAACTTATAAGGAAGATTCACATTTTATCAGGCAAGTTTGAGACAGATTGTCTAATGACCAACGCTGATGTTATATACACATAAACATACAACATATATAAGGTTAGATTTTTCAGCCTTAACTTCTTATTTTTGTAAATGCATTTTGCACACACAGCTTGATTGAAAAGGCATTTTTATACTCTTCATTGACTACCCCACCACCACAGCAAGCTGAAGAGAAAGTCTTCCCACTTCTGTAGAAAGGAAAACTGATTTATGTCTACATCCAGAAGTCATATTGTAGATAATGTGGGTATAGATCACACATTATGTCAAAACGCTCTTTAAAAAATAAGTGAAATTTAATGATGAAAAATACAGAAAAAATATAATATTTACCTCAAACTTATCTGTACTTTATGAGAATTATTTTTCTTTTCTTAATCTAGTTCTCCTCTGCCTTTGGTGTCTCTGCCCAGTCTGCTTTTAAAAACTGTGTGAACTGTGCTGGCAGGATTGAACAGGCTGAGAAGAGGCCTGTGCTGTTGTGTGATAACATCACCTAACACCCAAACACTAAGTGAGAAAGTACAGACATCAGCTGTTGACTGTATTGGTTGCTCCAAAGAAGAGGCTTCAGGTGGGACCATAACAACCATTTATTGACTCTTCTCTGAGCTGGCGTTGCCAAAAGTACACCCCTAACCGGGACAGAGCTCCCTACCAAAACCCTGGCAACAATTTACCCCTACACACTGGTGCGGAGTCACTATGTGTTCATGTCTTCGCCACTGTTAAGCAGTGTTAGCATTATAAATTTTATTCCTTATACCAGTTCTAATCTTTATACTCAGCCTATGAAGAAGCAGGCATGCTTCTCCTCTGAACTCACTTGACATGCCCTAACACTTATAATAGCAACAGGACCAATTTTATGTGGGGTTTTTCAGTCTTGAGTCAGGATGCATTTCGAAGTTACTTTAGTTATTTACATAGTTATTTTATGCCTTTTTTGTGTGTGGTTGCTCACAAATTTAAGAGAATTATTAGAAAGCTCTATCTGAATGTGGTTATTTATTTATCTTTATGCAGTTGGAGTTTATAATACATAAACTAATTTAAGGAAAAAAATACCAATCTTGTTACAAAATATACTAAACATAAAACAGAATTCAGGCTGCTGAAGGAGCTAGTTAGTAAGATCCCCTGGGAATCTCCTTTTGAAGTATTAGGGTCCATGAATGCTGATCACTTTTTAAAAGCCATCTGTTAAGAGCACATGAGCAGGCAATTCCAAAGAGCTGGAAGTCAAGCAAGCAGGACAGAAGGCCAGCTTGTCTGAGCAGGGATGATCTTCTAAAACTTAGGTGGAAAAGGAAAGTGTGTGGACATTGGAAGCAAGGACAGGCAACATGAGAGGACTACAGAGATGCTTTTTGCCAGTGTAGGGAGAAAATTCATGCAGCTGAAGCTCAATTAGGGTTCAAGCTGGCCAGCACTATGAAGGACAACAGAAAGGGCTTTTTAAATATGTTAATAGCCAAAGGAGAATCAGAGATAACATAGGTCTGTTGCTTGACAAGGTCAGTCACCTCACAAGTAGGGATGTGGACAAAGCAAAGATGTTTAATACTTTCTTCACCTCTGTCTGCATCGCTATGATGGGCCCTGGGACCCCTCAGAGCCCTGTGTTGGAAGACCATAACTGGGGGGATGATGAACTCCCATCTGACCTTGAACTTGTTCAAGACTTGCTGCTCCAGCTGGATGCGCATAATACTATGGGCCGTGATGGGATTCATCCCAGGGTACTGAAAGAGCTGGCTGATGACATTGTGGGTCCTCTCTCCGTTATTTTTCAATGGTCTTGGCAGTCTGGAGACATCCCAGTTGACTGGAAGCTGGCAAATGTTGTCATAATTTTCAAGACGGGTAAGAAGGAAGACCCTGGTAATTACAGGCCTGTCAGTCTCACTTCGTTGCCTGGTAAAAATTATGGAGAAGGTTATTCTGGGAGTTATTGAAAAACACTTGAGAGACAATGCAGTCATTGGTAGTAGCCAGCATGGGTTCACAAGGGGAAAGTCCTGCTTAACTAACTTAATTTCCTTTTATGACAATATCACCCATCTAGCTGACCAAGGGAAGTCAGTAGATGTAGTGGGTTTGGATTTTAGCAAAGCTTTTGATACTGTCTCTCACAGTATCCTTCTGGATAATCTGTCCAGCACACAGCTAGACAAGTCCATAATATGTTAGGTGAGCAATTGACTGACGGGTCAGGCTCAAAGAGTTATAGTAAATGGGGTTACATCAAGCTGGTGGCCAGCCACCAATGGGGTTCCCCAGGGCTCAATTTTAGGGCCAGTGCTCTTTAATGTTTTTATAAGTGATCTGAATGCAGGAATTGAATTTTCATTAAATAAGTTTGCTGATGATACTAAATAAGGAGGAGCTGTGGACTCCATCAAGAGTAGGAAGGTCTTACAGAGAGATCTGGATAGACCAGATTGCTGGGCAATCACCGACCGTATGAAATTTAACAAGAGCTAGTGCCAGATTCTCCACCTGGTTATACGCATAAAGTGAAGGACATGAAGCTGGAGACCAGCCCCATGAAGACAGATCTGGGGGTTTGGGTAGACAGCAAGTTGAACATGAATCAACAGTGTACCATGTCAGCCAAAATGGCCAACAGTGTCCTGGGGTGCATCAAGCACAGCATAGCTAGCTCCTTGAGAGTGGTGGTTGTCCTACTCTACACTGCACTGGTACGACCCCACCTCAAGTACTGTGTGCAGTTTTGGGCGCCTTAATATAAGAAGGACATAAACCTATTAGAGTGTGTCCAGAGGAGGGCAACCAAGAAGTTGAAATGTCTCAAGAGCAAGAGTTGGGAGGAGCAGCTGAGGTCACTTGGTTTGTTCAGCTTGGAAGAAAGTAGGCTGAGGAGTGACCTCATGGCAATCTACAACTGCCTCAAAGTGGGCAGCAGAGGCGGAGGTGCTGATCTCCTCTCTCTGGTGACCATCTATAGGACACAAGGAAATGGAATGAAGCGGCATCAGGGGAAGATCAGATTGGACGTTAGGAAAAGGTTCTTCACTGAGAGGGTGGTCAGTCACTGGAGCAGGCTCCCCAGGGAAGAGGTCATGGCACCAAGCCTGTCAGAGTTCAAGGAGCGTCTGGACACCGCTCTTAGTCATATAGTTTAATTTTAGGTTGTCCTGGAAGGAGCGGGGAGGTGGATTCAATGATCATTATGGGTCCCTTCCAACTTGAGATGTTCTGTGATTCTATGATAAATGTTCAGAAGTAAAATATCCATATCTAGGCTTAGCCTGTTAAAGTGTATTTAAGCTAAACAGAAATTTGTGTCTTCAATGTCATTAGTTAGATCTTATACAGCACATAGGTGCCTAAAAATCAGAGATTGCAACGCATAGCCCTGGGGGTGATTTAAGCTTATATACCACACGAAGAAACTATTGGACAAAGGAAATAACTCTTGTGTCAATGTTGAACTGTTTTATTTTTTAATTTCCTGAAATGAAATTGAAAGTTTCATTCTGAAAAAAAAGGAACTGATGTTAAGTCAATAAATGGTACCAAACCATCAGCTTCTAATGTCACTTTTTGGATGATAGATAAAAGACAATGATAAGATAATGGAAGACAAGGGAAATGCCAAAGACAGGTGGGAATAATCTAAGGCAGCAGATAAATGATTAACAAATGATGACTGAGGCAAAATTTGAAGTGAGATAGCTTTCTCAATCTGCTTGGATGAATGTGGTCAAACAAAAAGCATAACAAAATTAAGAGGTCTTTTTTGCTTTCAGTAATGGGTTTCACTAATAATTATTTAGAAATAACTGTTTAAAGCAAAGTAGCAGTTTACTGTTTACATCATAATTAGCCATGTTAATTGGGACATAATTTAGACATTTAGAGGTGCACAAATTGTTCCAATAGTATAAAAAGACTTCTGGTATGAAAAGTAACTTGGCACTGAGATTAAATAATTGTATTGTATAAGACTTCTATCTTAATAGGGCAATTTAAAAAGAGAGTAATATGTTTCAGTGGTTCTAAACAAAGTATAAATGACAAAACCACTATATTTACATGACCATGTCCAATGTGTTTGGCATTCTGTTCATATAATTAATAACAGATTGAACTTAAAAGGCTTTTCATACAGTGACTCCAGTGTACTTTGCAGTTACATGAACCAACAAATATCCTGAGATGAAGCTGTTCTTCCTACTGAATATTGATTTTCCGTGTTTTTTTACCACTGACCTAAACGGGGTGAAAATTTTACACTTTCAGTTACCCATACCTGAGGGAATACAATTCATTCCTATTTAAACTGGATGTCTATCACAGAATCAAGAATTAGTGTGAGTCCTCACCAAACTATTTTTAAGACTGAAAAGTCTGAAAGCAATGAGAACAAGGCTTTTTAGCAACTGTATTTCAGCATGGTGAGTTAAATGTTTTAATGATTTCATACTGTTACTTTCTCACAGTGTACACAATAAAAATGAGCCTATGCCAGAACAATATTTATTTTGATTCACCAAAGCCATTCACTTAACAGCAGGAGAGATGCCTATATGAGGTATTTGGAACAAAACTTACCTCTAGGGTTATGCTTTGTATGGGGAATATCTTAATTAAGTTCCATTGCAATATTGAAACTTGAGAATGAGGTCGTAGCCTGCTGTAGCATGAAAGCCTTTAATTTGCACACTTCTGTTCTATTGAATAATCAAGGAAAGTTTAATTGAGCACTCTACAGCCCTGGGTGTTCAGAGTTTCTATGTACTTATATTGTGTTCTTTGTGCTGTGGTTTAACTCCACATAGTTATTTAGGAGCTCATTTAAGGCAATTAAAAACTACAGCTGGGGTTTTGTTGGACTGGCTGTGCTCAACCTGGTTAGGTAATTAGACTCAAATGGATACCTTGCACCTACTTCAGCCTCAGACTAGCAATGCTTTGTGTGTGAAACAGAAAAGCATTTTTTTTCTGGTTAAAGTTTTTATTCTTACAAAGAAAAAAACAAATATAATGTGTGCTTTATACTAGAGTAGTAAAAATTATTTCTTCACTGCTGGTAGCAATTCACAGTAAGGTGACATTTTAAAAAGAACCCAAGGCAGCATATATTCAAAATATTTTGGCACCTCTTGGGATTTCTTAGTATTGGCCTAAATTCCATTTTACGTTCTTTGAAAAGCTTACTAGCCTCAGACCTCAATAACTTGAAGTGTTAGCTGGGGCTCATAAAACCACAAAAGTGCCATTTATCTGTCAGTGGTTGCCTAGGTCTAAAAAGTAGGTCCTCAGGAGCCTGTCTCAGCTGTCGGGCATCCTCAGGGCTCTTGCATTACTTATGCAAACAGCTTCTGCAAAGCAGGTAGGCTGGCAGCTGAGCCTCTGCTTCCAAACATGCCCACAAATCCACGGACAACATCCTGTTCGCGGCCATCAAGATTATTTCACAACTCTGTCCTACCTGCTGGGAGGCAGTCCAGGGACATCTGTGCTACTAGGTAGACAAGGGCCAGTGAGCCAGCTCAAGCACTGGGCCCTTGACCATCGAAATTGTCCTCTTGTTTACTCCCTGGCCATGTTTTGTACCATCCCAACTAACTCCCTTAAGGATAAATCTGCAATGTAGGAAGCTAGCCCTCACTAGCCTAGAGGCAATAAACGCCACCCATCTTGTAAGGCCAGGGGTCAATTTTTGACTCAACAGTGACTGGCCATAGCCAGTGAGACCCTACCAGTTGCACTGAGGTTCTTCCTAAAGACAGCCAGGGAAGACAGCCAGGTGCATGTCATCCTGTGATAACATTCAGAGGTTTAATTCCCAGCTCTACCTGAGGAGATGTAGAACACCTTCAGCCCACAAATACAGGTTATTTTAAGTCAGAAATCCCTTCCTGAAATTCCTTCCTGAAATTGCTTAGTAGGGGGAAAAAAAATCATCTAATAAGACAAATGAAAAGGAAACACAAAACTGATTTTACAACCTTGCAGTCTGTTCTTGAGTTGACAGGCTTCAGCTGGAACACAGATACTACATATTTTGTATGAAAGGGAGTGAATTCATCCAAGGAGATGCACTAAGTATAAACTGCCTCAAAACACCCCATAGTTTGGCAAATAGGGAGCAGTTTTGGAAGGCTGGAGTTGGGATTCAAGAACCTACTCCAAATCAGTCCAAAAAAGGCTGAAAAACAATTTTCTGATCTTCAGAGCTGACTATCTTAAATCCTGTTCTGCTTCTCCGTTGAGGAAAAACCTGAGGGACCTATCCTCCTCTTTAATATTTTCTGTTGATTAACTTATATGTCTTCCTCAGTATAATGACCTCTGCTAAACTCATCCTCAGAATCTGACTTTCCCCAGGCACGCTCACAGACACGTGTTTCTCGGAGACTTCAAATGGCAGAAAACCTGCTTGCAGCAATTCAACGTACTGCCGTGCCTAACTGCACTGAGTACTGGAAGCAGTATAGGTATTTTTTTCCCTATTTGGATTCACACAATACACTTCACAGGGTTGGTTAGCCTGCACAAACTGCTGCAGCAATGTCACTATACTGCTTCTTAATCTGAGCTCCTTTGTATCTTTCCATAGTATTGTCATAAGATAGGTAGAAATTTCTAAAACTAAAACATCACAATGTCCATATCAAATTTGAGCTTCTATCTTTAGTTTAGATCTAATTAATTTAGATCTCATTTTAATTAATTCTAATTTAATTTAGATCTAATTTTAATTAATTCTATCTTTAATTTAGATCTAATAAAGGATATAGATGCCTATGTATAGCTAAACAAAGAGCCAAATATTCAGAGATGACAAGGAGAAATATAGTAAGAGCAGCAGAAAAAAAAAAAATCTACTCCTAATTGAAGATTTTATGTGTTCTGAAAAGAAATAAGTACTGGGGGACTAGAAGAAAGAATAAGGTAGTTGCAGTAGTGGGACAGAAGGAGAGAACCGACTCAAAAAATGCAGGAGAGGATGTGTGAGAGTACCCATGAAATATTTTTTTTCCTGTGAAGTACTGTAGTTATGACTTGCATCAGAAAAAGAGTTGGATATTAAAGCTTATTTGCTTTTTTGAAGAGGTTTAGGCTTTCTGCTCCATTTAGTTATTCTTTATGATGCCAAACCCTGAAAGAAGAGAGCTCAAAATGATAATCCTATTATGCAAGATAATATATGAGTAGTAAATGTCTTCAGTAAGGAAACTGTAAAGGAAAAATGTTTTTTAAAAATATTCTTCAGTGATTTCAAAGAAATATAATTTTTTTTCTTTCAAAGTCACAAAATTAGTTCAAGTTTACAGTAGTATAACTACAAATGTAATTTTGCTTAATCCTTCTGCTTGATACTTTTTCTACCTTTACTTTAAGAGATGCATGTAAATTGCATCAGTTTTGCATTGGTTTTTTTTCCTCACAGGACATCTAAGAAAATTCTGATTATAGCTTTCACTTTCATGTTAACAAGTCAAAATTAAAAGAATTCTGAAGGGGGATTAAAAAGGATGTGATGTATCTGCATGCACATTCATCGTGACCTACTTAGTTGTGTTAATAGGGCAGAAGGTTGCAATAAAACAGGCAGCTTTAAAATCTTCCCAAACTGTTACCAGTAACAAAGTCATAAATCACTCAGTTTCTTTATTAATTTCATACTTCAATAGCATCAGATGTTTAAGTATTTACTGGACGCAGTTGTGAAAGTGTCACTAGAAGTACTCAACCTCTTTGATTCAAAGATAACCAAAGAGAAGCCAATAAGAAACATAAGATTTCTTTGGAAAGTTTTCACAAAAGGAAATTCGACCTTCGGGCCAGCAGATTTGTCATTCACCAGTATAATAGGAACAATGTGCATTTTTTAATTGGCTTGTGATTCCTTTCCAGTTTCTTGAAATTATGTTGATTGAGACAGTTAATAATATAATCAAGTTTACAATAGTAGCTGATAAATGACCTGTATTATTAATATATAACATTAGGATTAAAATCTTAATTAAATAGACACAATTAAAAAGGCAGTGCCTGTATGCACCAGTGTTCTACCAATGAAAAAGGAATTTACCAAATGTATTCAAGGAAGGAGAACTTCTTTTGGGAAAAGAAACTTGATTCAAAACTTGATTGATACTCTGTACAGTTTTAATTTTAAGGTCTTGAAAGTAGATAGTGCAAAACCTTAGCAGATTCAAAGTCCCTTTAACTACCAGTTGGTTTGCTTCTCATTCATGCCTTTCCCCTACATGGTTTAACTCTTCATATGTTATTCCTGCTTTCTTTTGGCCTGTATTCAGAAATGAACTGCCCGTTAAATAAGCCTGGACTTTTTTTCATACTTAAGAAAAGCAAGGACTCTATGTATTCACGTTCTTATACTGGTTCAGAATTCACCGATATGTATTATTTAGTCCATGGTGGGGCTACTGGAATAATACGCTAAAAACTAAAGAGAAAGAAAGTGTAAGCCTTTCACTTTTATAAAATAAAGTATTTGAGAATACTAGTCCACACCAAAGCAACTGACCTGTTCAGGCCAGCAGTCAAAATTCTTAAATACCATATAATAAGTGCTAGTTAGAAATCAAAGAAAGTACAAAATAGCATGCCAACCTTCTGGTTTGCTACTCTTCAAGTTGTGCTACAGTGAAGTTAGTCCCTACTCCTACATCAGTCCCGTGGCATCCATTGGTCTGAGTTCACATCCTATCCTTCCCTCTCAGTAGTATTAACTTCAGCTGCAAAAAGCATAAGTGTGAAAGTGAATTCAAGAAATTTAATCTTTCACATAGGAGTTCAGCACCAACATAATTTTATGGTTTTTGAAGGAGTCACAGAATGAAATCTTACAACCCGCTCTGTGCAAGGGGTCAGGCTAGCTGGCCTTAAAATCTATTATTCCTAGGATTCTTCTTATCAGGATACATTTGAGACATCATGCACGGTGCAGAGGTTGGATTTTTTTTGATCACAGCTTTTCTTTCCTTGGGCAAGAAGAATACTCTCAACTATCATAAGTCAAGTCCTATACAAGTACAGGATATTTCCAGACATGTTCACCAGAAAGCCAAAACAGAAAAAAACCCCTAGCATATGTTGAAGAGCTGTTGCTTTAAAGACCCAAGGGAGCAGAGGGCCAGTGAACAGTCACATCACAATGTCATTGCTATATCCACAGCTATATCCACTGTGGTGGGAAATAACCTGTCCACACACAGCACTGCACACACTGTGCGTAAGGCAGTGCTGCCGGAGCTCTGAGCAGATCTGCGCTTATTCTCCCCAATTTCCAAACAGACACCAGGTGGGTCAGCTGAGGCCCAGGGGACTATGTTAACAATAACTTTATATACACTGCCTCTTTGGGTGTGATGTCAGGGTTGCTGATGTCAGGTTTTTGGTTATCTCAGAATAACCATGCACTCCCACTAAACTCACATCTGCCTTATACCTGCCCCCTATATACTATGTCACATGTCACTGCAGAATAACATGGATGTCCTAAAAAGCTGTATCCTCATTGCCTATTTTTAACTACTGTTTTGGTTACCTAGGTTATATTTTAATGAACATTAGCTAAAAAGGAGAGTAATTGTAATGCACCTTCCCTCATCAACTGCAAATGTAAGAAATGTCACAATTAGAAACCCACTTACAGGAAGTTATAATGATTTAACTGGAAGAAGGCTATATAACCAGGAGCCACATGTAAGAAAGAAAGCAAGCTCTGGTTGAATATGTAGAACTCCTGGTTGTGAAACTTGCATAATTATGAAAAAGTGAATGAGGCAAAGCCCATGAATATTAGAAGCAATCCATATTTCTGCAGAGGGAGTACAATCTCACAGTAGCAGACTTACTTTTGCTTAAGGTAGAAGAATTCTGCAAGTCATGAGGGAAACATAATGGGCCCAAATATGTCAAAACTACGAAGAAAATAGAGGTAAATGTCTTAGAAGTATCTGAAACTCACTAGTTGAATAATATTTAAAAGTAGCAAAATTAGAGAAGAAACATCTACTTAAATGTGCTGTAGCTAAGGGCCATGCAGAAACAAGAGATTATACTGCAATCTTCATATTTTGAAATATACAGGAAGACAAATTTACATTTTAAAAACATTCCCCAATCATGACTATAATTCCTGTTCTGTGCTTTGGTATAACATCAATGATTACTAAGAAAGTCATAACCCGAGAGAGAGAGTATTTAATAAGCACATTTTTCAGTTAGTATTGTCTGCTGGAAGTGAACAAGAAAAAGACCAGTCTTTGGGGAATGGCAAAATACAGGGCTCCCTGTGTTTTCTTGTGATGAGCAGTCATCAAAATTTAGATCTGTAATTGCACACATGTGACTGTGGGTGAACACACTATATTCTTTGACAAAACTAGAGAATGTAATAAGGTTGCAATGTCAGAAACAGTTGCTAAGAGAGAAAAAAAGAAGTTAGTCGCTACAAGCCTAAGATTTTAAGTATAAACATGGAAGTCCTAAAAGAAGTCCAGGAAGTATGATTAGAGCGATACAGAAGCATTAAAAATCCTTTATTCTAATAATTTCCTAGGGTCTTTCTTTCTGCTTCACCTGAACAACTCGGTATTTTATCTGACAAATTTTCCTGACGTTTCCACACTGAATTTAGAGGATTTCAGAAAAGGTACCTCATCTAGATATATCATCACCCGGTCTTCTCCCACAGTTTATAACAGCTGGACCACCCAGAAAAACCAAACCATCAAGGTTTAAATGGCTTTGCTTTTTTCCCCAAAACACAAACAAGTTCCTGGTGCTCCTGTGCAATGACTTATTTCCCCATCCCAATCTGTAGATTCCTACACTGTTCAAATTATTTTGTAGTGTCTAAGATTATTAGCCTGCGTCAAATGCCTGTCTGATCAAATGTTGCCGCAGGGAGAAGATAAGAAATTAGACCAGGGTGCTGGGGGTATGGAAGAACAGAAGAGGAGCAGTTAAGGGCCAGTCTGTGCAGCCTGCAGCCACACGGTGTGGTACCTTAGTGATGGGTGCAAGCTGACTCGTTTCCAAGGGGCAGAGTATGAAATACTCACTTGACTTGTTCTACTGATCTGCATCTGCCTGTTAAAGCAATTCTCCAAACAAGTAAAACCTTAACAATCTCTTTTTTTTCTTAGCGAGTTGCTCTCTACAGTCTGGCTCTAAATTAAGGTAAGCCTCTGAATCTTTCAGTGCTTCCCACCCTCTCTGTGCACTTCCATTTGTGTTCTGCTCAGCAGGGGACCCATATTGGACTGGGCTTCCAGATGCACTTTAACTAGAAATACCTCAGAGATGAAATCTAAGAACAATCCCACATCAACCCTGTAACAAAACTGAGAACAGTTTTTTATTTAAAAACATTATAGCCGGGATCATGTGATTTTTACCTCTTCTGCATAATTTTGAGGTATTTGCTAGGGGTTTATTACAAGCATAAAGAATAGACAGTGTATATGTAGTTGTTTTATGTGTAGGTGTCAAGGTTTTAGCGGGGGGGGCTGCAGGGGTGGCCTCTGTGAGAAGAGGCCAGGAACTGACCCACGCTAGACATGGCTGGCTCCAAAATGGACCCATAGCAGGACGCAGCTGAGCCCATCAGCTAGGCTTGTGGTGCTTCTGTGATAACATAGTTAAGAAAGGGCAAAAATGCTGCAAAGGCAGAGGAGAGGAAGAAAAAAAAGAGTGAAAAACAGTAGAGGGAACGCTAAGGTCAGAGAATAAGGAGCAGGGGGAAGTGCTTCAGGCAGCAGAGCAGAGGCTCCCCGGAAGCCAATGGCCAGCCCACACTGGGGCAGGTATTTCTCTGAAGCCCCATGCTGGGGGTCTGCCACTGATTTCCCTTCAGGGAGGATCCGCCATGGATATCCACCAGCTGCAGTCTCTGTGGGGAGAGCCCATGCAGGAACAATAGGAAAGTGTGATGAGGAAGGAGCAGTGCCGCAACCCCCGTTTGCCAGCCCCTCCCACCCCGCTCTGCTGTGGAGGAGGTAGAGGAGTTGGGAATGGAGGAATGAAGTTGAGCTCGGGAAGAATAGGGGAGGAAAATTGTTGTTTTAATGTTTGTCTTTGTTTCTCACTACCCAGATCTATTTTAATGGGCAATAAATTAAATTATTTTTTCCCAAGTCAAGACTGTTTTGCCCACAACAGTAATTGGTAAATGATCTCCCTGTCTTTATCTTGACCCACAAGCTTTCTTGTCCTATTTTCTCCCTGTGCCCCACTGAAGAGAGTGAGTGAGTGGCTGGATGGGAGTTTGGCTCTTAGCCAAGGTCAGCCTATCACAGTTACTCAACATGGTAGGCACCACTCTCAGACTTTTCTACCCCAGGCTTCATTATGCACAACAGTGAGACTGCAGAGAAATGGGTCGCCAATGACTGACTCTGGAAGCAACGAGTCATTCTGCTGTGACCTGTAATGCTTCTTTAGGACTGTAAAGCATCTTTAGGACTGCTCCTTATTATATTCTCAATGGGAGAACTTCAGTGGGCAACCTACGGAGTTGCCCGCTAGCTGTGAATCTCCATAGATAATTGAGTCAGGTTGAATGATAACATTCAGCATAATTTTTAAAAGGCACTGATTATATGAGGTTTGCATCCCAGGTTTCACTTTCAGAGAAGATAGATCTTGTCTGGATTTTTTAAAATGGGTAGAATACACTTACAATAGTAGTGCAAAGGGAACATAGCTAGATTAAACTTATAGTGTTTAGTGAGGAAATCTTCTATCTAGAGGAAGAATTGCGCGCTTGCATGTCATTAATATACTTCTGTGATTCATGGAGTGGAAAATTTTTAGCTTTTATGTTGCAATAGATAGTTTACTTATTTTAAAATGTTTAAGAAAACAAAGATTATAAATAAAAACTATCTTGCATAATATTATATAGAAGAATGTATTTTTGCCACCACAAATGCACCTAAACATCGTGAAAACAATACAACATAATTCCTTTGATTTAGAGTGTCAATAACCTGATTCATTAAGCTCATCTAATGTATGTCTCCTCCCAATTATTACTGCAATTATTTAAAGATTAAGGC
The DNA here is from genome assembly GCA_008921705.1 of Burhinus oedicnemus. NCBI lineage: Eukaryota > Metazoa > Chordata > Aves > Charadriiformes > Burhinidae > Burhinus > Burhinus oedicnemus. Next base: position 668,712 of record VFFE01005840.1, read on the forward strand.
TCCCTAAAGGTACACAATATGATAAACTACAATAATTCCTCTAAAATGTATGGTCTGAAGATATCCCGCTGAACTGCGAATAATGATTTATGGACTGTTGGTAAGAGACGCAATTTAATTGCACTTTGGAACATTCCTAAAACAGCAATCATCATGTCACAGAGTACCTGCAAAATGTCAAACTCTAATTATTTCCATGACAATGTTTCTCAGATTTGACTCTGGTAATCCTTCACTCTGAAGCTTTATCCACAGAAAATGAAGCATCAAATAAATTATGCTCAGCTGTCATCTTTACCATGTGCCATTTTGTCTAAATTTTACCAGGGTGTGAAAACAGGGAGGTGATCTGATCTGTTATGGAGCTAATCCTAATTCCCTTAATACTTATGTAGCTTCAATTAGTTTAGAAAACTATGCCTGGGAATTGATAGGTAGATACATAGATAGAAATTATATTTGTTTCAAGAAAAAAATAAATGCCTCATTTTTAGCTCTGTGGTTAGATTCCAACCTGCTTTCCTGTATTTTGACACCTATGGAACTGTACTGCTTTTGATGGAATTAAAATATACATCAGTTTACATCCGGTCAGAATGAAGTCTACCTTTCTCAACTTCATCAGGAAAAAAAATAAAACGCACTGAATTAGCTACTTTACAAAATTTCCATCCCCTTATCTCAAAGTCTAATTTTGCAAATAAATTAATTCAGTCTATCCTCTTCAAGCAGATTCAGTGGCTCTCTCCCGGTGCTTCTATAACTGTTGTGGTGAAGTCTCTGATGCTTTTTTCACCCTTTGGAAGTGCCCCAGAGATTTGGCCTGTATCTCACAGTTACACTTTGATCTTTCCCCCACAAGATTAGCTCTTCAGCCAGTGCTGCAGGTCCATGCTGTGATTATCTCTGGATACACTCCCCCCTGGTATCCACGTGGAGATTGTTCTTGGCTGTCCTAGAGGCATGTTGCTTACACCAGTGAAATTCAAACAGGAGCCTGAGGGCAGATCTTAGTTTGAAATTCAGTAATTGTGAGCCTGCATGAAGTTATTACTCACTGCTATATTCATGTCACATGCCTCTAAAGAATCTCTACTCACAGGCACACACCGTAAAGTTAGAACACAAGAAAAACCCTGAAAGTCCCACAATCAGAAGAAATGGGGGAAGGCAGGAAATATTATTTGAAGGTCAGCCGTAAAATAACTGGAATAAAAGTGCTAGGACTTCAGTGAAAGGAATGGTATTTTGTGTCCGAGCACCAAAGCTGCAAAGCTCTCAGATGAGACACTGCCCAGGACTGACTTAATCACAGATCTCGAAGGAAACAAACATCTAGTCCCCTTCTTTAAAACCAATGACAACTGTATGTAATTTGATTTTTTAACTACCTGAATATTACATGAAGAACTGGTGGAAATGCAGAGGTCTTTACTGTAGAGACATATGCTTATAACATTTTACACAAGCAGAGCTCCAAGAAATTCCAGAGACAATTTTTATTGTATTTCTCATTGCATGTAATACAGCTTTAAGGCTTTAAAGTTATTTTATGTGTAAAGTGTTTGCAATCAAAGATTAGCAAAATAGTCTTTTTGCAGGGCTTAATGCTTAGGTGCCACCTAAGGATTTTGGATTAACCTGTTGCATCATTTGTTAGTGCTCTACCACTGGGAAACTGTGAAGACACAAGGAAGGAGGAAGCAGCCTCACTTCACATTTATTTGAGAGGTGGGCTGACTCACCTGGGCCTTGCAGGTGAGAAGAGTGGGCAAAGTGTCGTGTTTCTGTATTCCACAGTGTTTCAGGCACTGCACGGGTCCATAGTGAACTGCACAACAATAGAAATGAAGGAGCACAGAGAATTTTACCGTTGGGTGCATATTGGGTATTCAAGGTGGTACAGATGTTAAACAGGAATTTTGAGAACCTACCTTTTGCACTTAAATTGCCTAATTTTCTTTGTGATTCTTCCCCTTATTTCTTACTTACGGCACTGTACAAAGACCTGGTCTTTCTTCATGTATGTTTATTTAGAGAGACAGAGAAAGCAAGTCAACATCCTCAGATGTATTAAACAAATGGCTTTCTTATTATCCTTTTATTGATGAGCTACCATTGTAACCCTTAAAAGAAACAATTAAAAACAGTTTGAGGCAACAAAGGTATGTTGCAAGACAAGAGGATATGTCACCGAAAAGTGTCTTGTAATGTAATATTAAGCTCTAGAATTTATGGCTGTTTTCTTCCTTGTGGTGTTTTTCAATACGCTTTTATTACAGGCTCTAAATTATACTTTCACAGAAAAGGTCTCTCTTTAAACCTTTAGGTCAGAATTGTTCAGATCTTTTCACACTGAATCAGTCAGCTTTAAAGCTGGCAAAATCCTTGGCAGGCTTGTAAATCTTTCAAAAGATCTTATCCAATTACCCTTCATGGTCCAAAGGCTTCTACGGCGTGACTGTTTCCTTCTATGTGAGGAATTAAGTGCTCATGAAAGGTTAGGAACCAATGGAGTTGAAAAGTAAGCCAGCACATTTTTCTACAGTTCAGATACTATGGCTGTATCTACAGAGACAGTGTAGAGACCTGTGAAGAAATTCAGTCATGATCAAGAACACTGATGGTCCTTTGAGACCGGAAGAACAGCAAGGCCAGAAATTTTTAGTTTATTTGTTTATAAAAGACAATCAGTTATGTTAAAACTGGGAACTTCTGCATATACATCTGAGGTCTTAAATCTTGCCTAGGACAACAAAATATATTTCATTTTATCTGTACCTATCATAAACCTTGTTCTTTATCATATGTAATAAATATATTTCTCCAGGAAAGGTGGCAAGAAATCACAGACACCCTAGGTTTTTTAATATGAACAGGAATATAGTGAAAAGCAATCTCCGAAGAAAGTACTTTTTGGTTTTGTTATTTTATATACTTATTTAACACCTTTATTAACTAAGGGAATATAAAAGATAAATATTTACTAAGAATTTTGTTAATATTAGAAAGAATTTTAGATCTCAGCAATTTTTAAACTGCAGTATTTGTTCCAGTGACATATAAACTGCAATTACCAGGTTATAACAGAAAAGGAAGGAAATCATTAAATCAGTTTCACATGTAGCATAAAAATATTATTTCATCTCACTCTGTTGGTCAGGATTACTAGAAAAATGCCCTTTCAAGAATGTTACATGGGTAATAAAATAACAGTTGAGAACAAATGAGAATATGCATGCTGTCTCTTTGAGGGAGAGCTTAAAAAAATTCTTTTCTTTGTAATGCAAAAAAAAAGAGATTGCAGTGAGAGAAATCCAGCTGCACATTGAACCTGTGTTAGTGACCTTTGACATGCTGTGATTTCCCAAATTTATATATATATATAGAGAGAGAGAGAGAGACATACATATTCATTTTGCTGGTACGTATATATATATATATATAAAAAATGTTCGGGTTTTTTCCACTTTACAGTGAGAAGGACTTTCATTTCTCAGTTGAAGATCTGAAGAATTACACAGCAATCAACTGCTACTCCAAGCCCTTTCTATGTCTGATTTTCAATTGTATCTTTTGTAATAATTCATTTGTGTTGGTGCAAGACAGAAGGATCTTGAAATGTGAAACTTCACACAGTGGAACTAACTGAAAAGCAATCAAATCAAGCAGAATTAGGTCCTTGTTAGTTAGGTTGTTTCTAATACACTTCAGTTCTGAATAGGGAAATTAAGTTAAAAGGAATTTTCATATGAAGCTTTTAAAAAGCTTTCAATTTTACAGCTTGTGTGCTTCATTGTATTGTTACTTCAACAGAACTTGTACTCATTTCAAACAACAATGTGAAATCGAGGCAATAAAATAAAAGCTTAATATGATCCCAAAGTCTACAATTAGAAGGCTTATGTATATAAGGAAAACGCTGTCAGTCATTAAAAAAAAACATTATTGAGATGGTGTGGGTTTCTGCAGAGTTCAACCTTTCTGTGACTTTCATGTTTATAGATAAAAACATATTCCATTTAGTGAAATTTTTGTCCAGTTCAGATTCTAGAGAGCTTGTCAATGTCATATGTCCCAAGACTAAATTGCATTTATAAACTCATCTGTCAAATAAATAAAAGGTCACTGCTTGGTTTCCAGCAAGAAATTGCTTATTATTTAAAAGGAAGTTTCCAGATCTATGGGAGAATAGTGCTGCATTCTAAAGAGAGGAAAGTGCATTACTAATGCTGTTGCTCATGGTTATTTCACAAAATTACAGATTACAACACAGACCTAGAATGAAGCAGGCAAGTTATTTTCTACATGTTTTATTTACCAGTGCTGTACATTTTGAGTAGCCACCATAAGTTGCTGAAAATTGCACAGAAATTTTTTTGTATATGGTATTTAACCATAACCTTGGAACTTTTCGTCCTGACTAAACCAGAACAAGAACAGATAGAATAAAGAAATCTGAATGGGAACACTAGACACAGATTATAAAGTTGGTGCTCATCAGCTAGATGAGGTATCTGAAACTTCTGAATACAACTGCACTTCACTGAAATCACTTACATAAAGATTTCACCTCATCTGGTGATATGTGTTACAGCAGGATCAAGAATTATGTGTATGATAAATGGAATAAAACTCTGGTAGAATTTGGGGTTTGTTATAGAAAAAGAAAACAAAGAAAAATATTTCACTTTATGAATTCAGAAAGGAACATAATTTTAAAGAAGGAACAAAAATAGAAATACTTCTGTAAAAATAATATATTGATGCTTTTATTCCTCCTTTATTTCCATAATTTTTTTACTAAAATAATAAGAAAATCAATACTAAGTGTGTTTCATAAACCTTTCCACAATGTTTTTCATGGGTTTGGTATTTGACAGATTATTTGAAGATTATTTAAGAGAAATGACTGAAAAACAAATAATCTGTTTGATCTTGACAGTATTGCAATGTATAAAATTCATTCCATGTCCTGCATTTTGAAGGCCAGATATAACCGCTCTTGCCTCTTCTCTTACCAGAGATCCTCAGTAATGAGTTAAACAACCTTGCCCGATACTCTCTGTAACAGAAAGAAGCACTTCCATGAATCTGAGGTTGACTCTCTTGATCTAGTAACTCATTTTGCTGTCTTCCATCCTACTGACTCTCTTATTGCTTCTCCAAGTTTAAAATTTTAGCAGACCTTTACTCCCTGAGGAGTGGTTTGCTGAGATCAGACGTATCCAGTGGATATTTTAATCAGTGTTCTTTTCCCTACTAAGGTATCGTGTATCATAAAAGATTGCAGAAAAAGAGGGCTATATGAAGACTTTGGTGACTTACTTAAACATCTTTTCTTCTTTTTTACATTTGGACTTGGTTCTCATAAGAATGGGTCAGCTCAATTTTTTTGGAAAAACTGCTTAATTTATTCAGAAAATGAGAAAATAATATCAAAAAAGAAAATAATGAAGTATATATACAGTATATACAAAACCAGTATCAAACTCCCAGGATGATGATCATGTCACTGACAGGCACTGGGAAAGCCCCAGACTGGACTCAGCGATGGACAGGAACTGGATTCCAGATCTGGATTCAGGAATGCGCAGATCGGGATCAAAGGCAGATGAACAGAGTCCTCCTCGGATGCCAGCCATTGAAGAAAAGAGGGCTGAGCGTTTGATCCTTCAGCTTTTATACTGAGCATGAGGCAGATGGGATGGAATACCCTGTTGGTCAGTTTTGGGTCACTCGTCCTGTCTGCTCCTCCCCGCAGGTGCGATCCCTCTACGCATTTCTGCTTCCAACCCTCTAACGGGGCACATAACAAAGTTGGGTGGCCTTGGTTGTTATAGCAATAAGTATAAGCAAGAGCCTCTCTGCACACCATTCCTTGATATAAATTATAAACAATCAGGTCTTATCACTCTGGAAGCCAACTACTTTCTGAAAAATACACCATTCATTTCAGAGAGTTCAGTTAGTTAGAAGAGGCTTAGCTGCAAAGTAAAGTTAGTGAAGAGAAAATTGGGTCTGTTTTACCTCAAACCAGGACAAGCTAGAACAAGTTGCCCAGGACTGTGTCCTGTTGAGTTTTGATTATCTACAAGGATGGAGGTTCCACAGACTCTGAGCAACTTCCTCCAGGGTTTTATGGTTCTCACAGTGAAAGATTTGTCTTATGCTTAAATGGAATTTCATGTATTAGGGTTGTGATTAATGGAGCAGTGTCAAGTTGGAGGACTGTAACCAGTGGTGTCCCCCCACGGGTCAATATTCGGTCCAATCTTGTTCAATCTATTCATCAATGACCTGGATGAGGGCACAGAGTGTATCCTCAGCAAGTTCGCTGATGATACCAAACTGGGAGGGGTGCCTGACACTCCAGAGGGCCACGCTGCCATCCAGCGTGACCTGGACAGGCTGGAGTGCTGGGCAGAGAAGAACCTAATGAGGTTCAACAAGAGCAAGGGTAGGGTCCTGCACCTGGGGAGGAAGAACACTAGGCACCACTATAGGTTAGGGGTGGACCTGCTGGAAAGCAGTTCTGAGGAGAAGGATCTGGGGATCCTGGTGGATAGTAAATTATCTGTGAGCCAACAATGTGCCCTTGTTGCCAGGAATGCCAATGGAATCCTGGGCTGCATAGGGAAGAGTGTGGACAGTAGGTCGAGGGAGGTCATTCTCCCCCTCTACTCGGCACTGGTGAGGCCACAACTGGAATACTGTGTCCAGTTCTGGGCTCCCCAGCTCAAGCGGGACAGGGAACTTCTGGAGAGAGTCCAGCGTAGGGCAACAAAGATGACTGGGGGATTGGAGCACCTCCCTTATGAGGAAAGGCTGCGAGAGCTGGGACTCTTTAGCCTGGAGAAGAGAAGGCTGAGGGGAGACCTTATTTTTGCTTATAAGTATCTAAAGGGTGAGTTGAAGGAGGATGGAAGCAGATTCTCTTCAATGGCTCCCAGTGACAGGACGAGGGGCAACGGGCACAAGTTGGAACACAGGAAGTTCCATTCAAACCTAAGAAAAAACTTCTTTACGGTGAGGGTGCCAGAGCACTGGCACAGGCTGCCCAGGGAGGTTGTGGAGTCCTCTTCTCTGGAGATTTTCAAGACCCGTCTGGATGCTCTAGGCATTCCTGTGTCAGCAGGGGAGTTGGACTAGATCTCTAGAGGTCCCTTCCAACTCTGAAAATTCTGTGATTCTGTGATTCCATATTTCAATAATGCTCTTTGTGGTGGGTTAACCTTCACTGTCTCCCAGGTTCCCACCAAGCCACTCTCTTGCTCCTCTTCCTCAGCAGGACAGCAGGAGAAAATGAGATTTAAAAGATCATTGGATCAGATAAGAACACGGACATCACTCACCCAATTACTATCCTGGGCAAAACAGACTCAATGTGGGCATTATTTGAATTTATTGCCAATTAAAACCAAAGAAGGATAGTGAGAAACAGAAACAAAACCCCACCCCACCCCCTGCTTCTTTCCAGGATCAACTTCAGTCCTTCATTCCTAACTCTTCTGTCTCCTCCTCTCCCACCCCAAGCAGTGCAGGGGGATGAGGAAGGAAGGTTACAGTTGGTTCTTAACAGTTCATCTCCGCCCATCATTTCTCCTTATGCTGTTCCCTTGCTCCAGCACAGGGTCACTCCTACAGGATACAGTCCATCACAAACTGCTCCAATGTGGGTCCTTCACATAGGCTGCAGTCCCTCCTTCAGGAACAGACTGCTCCAGCATGAGCCCCTATGTGGGCCACAGTTCCTGACAGAAAAACTACTCCTACACACAGCTCCTCTCCACAGACCACAGCTCCTGCTCCTGTGTGACCTCTCAACAGGTTGCAGCTTCTTTCAAGGCACATCCACCTGCCCCAGCATGAGGCTGTCCATGGGCTACTGTGTGGATATCTGCTCCACCATGGTCCTCTGTGGGCTGCAGGGATACAACCTGTGTCACTATGATCTTCACCATGGGCTGCAGGGGAACTTCTGCTCCAGCACCTGGACCACCTCCTCTCCCTCCTTCTTCCCTGGCCTCAGTGTCTGCAGGACTGTTTCTCTCATGTTTTTCCCACTCCTCTCTCTCCCAGGTGCTTCCCAGCTTTTTTTACCCTTTCTTAAATATGTTATCACACAGGCACCACCGGCTTTGTTGATTGGCCCAGATTTGGCAAGTGGTGGGTCCATTTTGGAGATGGCTGGAATTGGCTCTGTCTGACTTCGGGAAAGCTCCTGGTTTCTTCTCACAGAGGCCACCCCTGCAGCCCACCTCCTACCAAAACCTTTCAGTGTATACCCAATACACTCTTCTTAAGGCAGCCCAGGAGATCAATGCCATTCTTTGAGACAAGAGCATGTTATGACCTCATGTCCAACTTGTTGGACACCAGGATGCCCAGATCCCTCTCTGCAAAGCTGCTCTCTAGTCAGTCAGCCCCAGCATACTGGTGCATGGGGTTATTCCTCCTCAGGTGCAAGACTTCGTACTTCCCTTTGTTGAACTTCATGAGGTTCATGCCTGCCCATTTCTCCAGCCTGTCGAGGTTCCTTCTTAATGGCAGCACAACCACCTGGTGCACCAACCACTCCCCCCAGCTTTGCATCGTCAGTGAGAACTCACTGGGAGTATATTTAATCCCATCGTCCACATCATGAATGAAGATATTAAGCAGTATTGTCCCCAGTGTCAGCCCCTGGGTTACACCAATAGGAGCTGGCCTCCAGCTGGACTGCGTGCTACTGATCATAACCCTCTGAGCCCAACTATCCAGCCAGTTTTCAATCCACTTCACTGTCCACTTACCTAGCTCATGTTTCATCAGTTTGTCAATGAAGAAGTTATGGTAGGTAGGGTTTAAATCCTCGCTAAAAATCAAGATAAAAAACTTTTTCTAATCTACCCTCGCCCACTAAGACAATCTCATCACAGAAGGCTATCGGGTTGGTCAGGCATGATTTTCTCTTCATAAATCCATGCTGACTACTTCCAATTACCTTCTTGTCCTTCACAAGTTTGGAGGTGGTTTCCAGGAGCAGTTGCTCTGTCATCTTCTTAGGGATCAAAGTGAGGCTGATTGGCCTGTAATTTCCCACATCCTTCCTCTCACCCTTCTTGAAGAAAGAAGTGACATTTGCTTTCTCCCAGTCCACAGGAAACTCCCCAGATTGCCATGAACTTTAAAAGAGAATTGAGAATGGCCTTGTAGTGACATCAGCCTGCTCCCTGAAGAGTCGTAGGTGGATACCATCAGGCCCACAGACTTGAGTACATACTGGTTCTATAAATGTTGCCTAACTTGGTTCTCCTCTATTGAGGGTAAGTATTCCTTGCTCCAGACTCTCCCACAGGTCTCAGGGGACTGGGACTGCTGAAAGCAAATCTCACCAGTAAAGACTGAGGCAAAGACAACAATGAATACTTTGGCCTTTTCCATGTCCTTTGTCACCCAGATCCTTTGCTCCATGCAACAGGAGGTCCACATTTTCCTTTGGTCTTCCTTTTGTTGTTTATGTATCAATAAAAGCCTTTCCTGCTGCCATTGACATACCTCATGAGGTTTAAGTCCAGATGGTCTCTGACTTTTCTTATGCCTTCCCTGCATGCTTGGACAGTGTTTCTGTATTTCTCCTGGGTCATCTGTCCTTGTTTCCATCTCCTGTATGCTTCCTTCCTGCATTTGAGTTTTGTTCATCTGTGCAGACCTCCTGCTTCTTTTGCATGATTTCCTGCTTGGGGGCATGGACTATTCCTGACCTTGAAGGAGCTGATCCTTTGAAAAACAACCAGCTCTCCTGGACCCCCACTCTCTCTAGGGCTGTTGCCCTGTGATTCTTCCAAGCAGATCCCTGAACAGGCAAAAGCTCCACTCTGCTCTCCTGAAGTCCAGGACTATGATACTGCTATTTGCCTTTTTATATCTGCTCATAAGAACTCTTCTACTTCATGGTCACTGCCAAGGCGGCCCCTGACCTTCACACCACCAGCCAGATTTTCCTTGTTTGTTAGTATCAAGTCCAGCAAAGCACCTCTCCTAATCAGCTCCTCCATCATCTGTGTCAAGGAAGCTGTCATCAATCCACTCCAGATATCTCCTGCATTGCTTGTGCCCTGCTGTGTTTTCCTTCCAGCAGATATCAGTGAAATTCAAGTCCTCCATAAGGATCAGGGCCTACAAACAGGAGGCTTCCTCCAGTTGTCTGAAGAAGGCTTCAGCTACTTTTTTGCTAATCAGGTGGTCTGTAGCAGATGCCCATCACATCACCCACAACGATCTGCCTGCTAATCCTGACCCCACTTTGTCAGGTGGATCCTATCTCTTACAAGCTGTCCTCGATCATCAGAGGCTTCCATGGTCACAAAAAACCCAAATCCTTGTTGTTGACACCAGCTGCACAACCAGCTGAATGTGCAGGATCCTTCCACTGCTCCACAAGCCTTCCCCCCGCTAGAAAGATGAAGAAGAATACCAAACATTCAATTAAAAAATAAAGCACTACTAAAATGAAGGAGGCAGAGATTCTAATCTGAGTTGCGAAGCTGCAAATCTCATTTTAATAGAAATGCTTTTGAATTATGCTGTTGTAAATCAGAATCTGCCCCCTGAACTTTTAAATAAAACAAACCAAATAGAATTTCTATTTTCCTCTGTTCTCGGTCCTTTGTTGTGAATTTTCTTCTTGCACTATGAACTTGTTATTGATTTTTTACTATCTGCACCACTCATTCAATAAGCTTGGCCCTAAAAGATGCTCAAAGCAAATGAGAAAGTGCAGTATCTATTCTCCTTCAGTAATGACTAAATTCTCCTTTGTTTCAGAGGAGTCCTTATGGAAAAAATCGGACTCTGGCAAAAAGTTGGAAGATAGACTCAAGCATCGCATTCACCAGCATGAGCACATGGGAAGATCTGGTCAAAGGACAAAGGAAACCATTTTCATGGATATATCCTTGAAAACAATAGTTTGATAGTTGACGTTTACTGGTTTGTCTCAACATAAGGGTGTAGATTCTTTATGTCATGAGATACACTTGAATCATCCCCTTACAACCTAAAACAGAAAAATCAAGGAAAGGCCAAGATCTCCTTACAGGGATCCTCTAGGATCACATGGCAGGGGAGATGATACACTGTCTCCTATGAAAAAAAAAAGAAAAAAACAACCAAAAAAACCCAAAATCAACACATGGGCAGTCCCTTAATTTTAGAAACTCCCTACAACCTGCATGCATCCATGGGTCTTTTGCCTCTACACAGGCACTCATAAACCCCCTGTGGTATTCTATGATTTAGACTTTTTTTGGTTTTATGTAGAATATTCCTGGTCTCTAGGGTTTCAATGTGTCGCTGTATATTTCAAACAATATTAAAGAGATACCCTTCCAAAATCTGTAACGTCTTTAAAGATTTTTATAAATGTAAAATGGCATGAAAATATCAAGTTTCTAAAATCTAGCTCTGTGATCACTTTCAGCTATTTGACAGCATCACAGAGAGTGAGAGATCTGTGTTACTTAAAAAGAAAATTATCTACGACTCAGTTTATCTATTTGAAATAATGTGATTTGACTGAAAGGAGTTGTAAAAAAAGAAACAAAATAGAAATAAACCATGTCAGAGAGAAAAAAACAGAGGCCCAAGAAACCCTAAGAAATGGAAAAGGTGAAAAATCCTTATTTGTGTTTTACTAGTAGGGTGATCAACTCATGTTGCCAAAGCAATGTTAGGAAGAAAGCAAGCAAGCAAACAAACAAAAACTCTACTAAGTGGTTAAAATTTCCAGCCTACAGATAGGGAGAGGAGAAGATTTTGAGAGAGAGGTACTGATAAATATGGAGCAAGGAGCAGAGGGGAGGGAGCTACAAGCCACCTGAGACTGTGGGATTCACTTTGGCTTGGAGAAACCTGAGGAGCTACAGATGAGATGCAAACATCTCTACGATGTGTACACAGCGGGTATAACCCCATCTCATTGACTGTATTCCTTTAGGTGAATAAACAGTACACCGTTTAGAAAGAAATAACCTGAATCACTTTTAATCCACTCACAGGCTTCAGTAAAGAATTATTATTATTATTAGATTATTATTATTATTATTATTATTAAAAATTATAATTGCTGTTAGCAGGCAGATATGGGTGTTATGTGAGAAGATGAAGGAAGGCAAAGATATTCAGCATTCTTTCCATATAATCCTGACAAGAGAGCAAAATTAGTGGGTTTGTAGAGATGTACTCCAGATTCAACTCACCTAGAAAAGGTACAGGATGAGATTTGAAACTTGGAGGAAGTGTTCAGGGGGACTAGAGAGAGTTCATACACTGTTTTCCTGTAGGTTGTTACATGAACTAAAAAAATGTCTTATTTGTCTCTGTTTCCAAAAAGTTTTAGAACTCTAAGAATCAGTTATTTTGTATGCTTGAAAAAAGGTATTTAATTTACAGAAGAACTTTCTGTACAGGTCTTTTTAGATCTCTCCAGCTGTTGAATGGCTTCTGAGTTCAATAAAGCACTGGTTCAGCAACAAACCCTCTCGAGCTGAACCCTTTCGGATTTGTCTATGTGGGGCTTCTTGCAAGATTAATTCTGGCTTCTTTTCATGACCATTCCTTGGTTTCTTGAACATACCTTTATCTACACACATCATTTGATAAAAAAATTAATACTCTGAAAAAAGTGTTTCTTGTTTATTCCCAGGAGCCGAAGGGAAACGTAAAGATTTAATGTTAGTTAGACTTGAAATTCTTTACAAGTTATTTATTCTGAGATCCCTTCTACCCAGTTTTTTACATTTGGATAAAAAGATACGGTTTAGACTTACTTATGTATAAGTGCAAATTTATATTAAAAAAATGGTAAAATACATGCATTCTTAAAACTGGGCAGAAGATTTTAGTTGTGAGGAATTCAGGCAGGCTTTTCTACATAATAATTGTATTTATTTGATACTATTCTACTGATATGCTTCAGTATCAGACAGCAATTAATCCAAAATACCAGTGCAGCAAGTTCTGCCTTGATGTTGTAGAGGCAACCACATATTAGGGAAGTTAAAAATCAGTGCAGAGCTGAGAAGTCCAATAACAACCTATGATTAGATAATCATTAGTACAACTCCTACTGGCTTTCACAACTTCAAAGGAAAAACTTCTATAAGAATTTAGCTAGGATCCTTTTGTGCTGGTCAATGACTTCCTTATGTGTAGACATGGACTTCTAAAGAGTTATACATACATGACCCCTCCATTTCTGTATTGAACCTAATTTGACGAGTCTATTGCCAAAAAAAAAGTGGCTTGGGTAAGCAGCTGTAGCACGTACAGGTAGCACAGAAGGTTTAGAGCCTGATATCAAGACTTTTTGAGGCCCAGAAACTCCAGCAGAATAACACAGAAGATTAATGTTCAACATCCTTGGAAAAAAAAAAAGGCTTTTATTTTGGCTGGCAAGGGAAATGCTGGTCTATTTCTTATTAGGAATTTGCAGCTCTCTCAGTGTCCAGGGATGCTAACACATGAATACAGATTTGTGCAGGATCGGTTAAACCCTCCAGAAAAGAACAGGGAAATGAAGTAGAGTCAATATTTTTGTGATCTTACAGGCTTTCTCATGGCTATGCTTCTGAGTATATAATTAATTATTTGTAGTACTGTAGTGTCTAAAATCTCTCTAAGGGGTTGTGAAAGGAGTCTGTTGTGTCAGAAGCAGTCAAATTCAAAACAAAATACAGTCAACACTCCAGAGAATTTTCTACTATGAAGATTAGATCAATAAACTTCAGTATACTTCTCTTACTTTAATAATTTTATTCAAAACATAGGAAGAGGAATTAGGTACTTATAGTACCAGAATTAAACCAGCTGAGCTAAAGTATCCTGTGGCATGCCAATCATTTTCTCCCAATAAAGAAATAACCCACTGCTGGAGTGTCACCTGTGATCCAGGAAACTACTATCAAAAAATGAAGCACTGAATATAATACATCACAGAGGACAGAAGGAGCCATCCAGAAAAGGATATCTGAGAAAACGTAGATGAACCTCACCAGAGATCATCACCTTCACCTGTTCTGATGAACTTTACTCCTCAACCCATTTTAGCCTTGGATAACTTGTTTTATTCCCCACTGGACTTAAAGGAGATCCAGCTGGTGTTAAAAGAGGAACGTGAATTGTTCAGTTACTTGAAAGTCCTGAAGTGTCAATGGTCACACTAGGTGTAAGGAGAATGAAAACTTTTTTTTTTTTTCACTGACTACTTCAGTAGGACAAATTTTCACATTAAGTCTTTTAAAATTCATCCACCAACAAAATGCTAACACTATGAGTTAGTTCTTTATATGATCTTTCCTGGATCACCTGAGATCTTCCCTGAACCGTACAAGAAAATAGTCACTAAATAATATAGCTTCTTTCTCAGGACAAAACACAATCGTATCTCAGATTATTCAATAAGTCTCCTAGTTATCTGTACGTAATGCAGATAATGACATAGAAGATGGTAAGAGTGCTTCACTTCCTTTGGATTTTTTACTCAGGCAGCTGTAGGATTTTTCTTAGGTGAGCTGGAACCCTTTCAGAGTCACAGGAATAGATAAATCCCATGATCTTCAAGAAGGTTATAAAAGTCATATGCAGATTTCATTAAGATTGACAGGAGTCTCTTCATTGACCCTAGTGGAAAACAGATTATGCAGAGGAGCAGGTTATGCAGATTTGCAAGACGGACCTACTCTTCCACACACATAAAATAACATTACTTTGGGGAAATTCTTCAAAACTAGATGACATACAGTCTGGGAATGCATCTGAATTTCCAGAGAGAAGCAGTGACAAAGACGGTTCATACACAGCCAATTACAATCACGACTTAAATCTGCGGTTATCCCTTACAGCATGATTTTGCTTGCCCTTAATCTACCCTTAATTCCGTTTGGCTGAATAGTTCAGCAATCCCTAAACATTCTGAATTATTAGAATTGGGCATTGAGAGATTCATGTATTTTAAGTCCATAAGTGATGACTGGATACAGCTTTGATCTTTCCTTAACTGTAGACCACTAATTTTCACCTACTTATTACGGATCTTAATAACCTGTCTTCATTATATCACTTCCTTGGAAGTTCATTCTAGTAGTCATTCTCCCTTGCCATGAAAATCTTGTGCTTATCCTTTCCTTTGGGTTTGCTTGATCACCTCCAGCAAGAAATTGCGGAGTATGGGCTATCTTGCTTTGTGTGCCTGGGTGAACCGTGCCCAGCACAGTATCCGTGGTCAGCACTGCTGCAAGTCTGCTGTCACCACCAACAAAAAGTAAAGCTCTGTCTGGGTGTGCGGGCTGCTTCCAATACCAGTGCTTCAGTCTTTTGGAGGGTTAACTGAAGCCGAAGGAACCCAATTTAACTCAATGAAATTGTGGGTGTGCTCATTTCCTAGTGCTGAGCATCCTCGCTTAGGCTATTTCACAAGGCTGCACTCAGGATTCCTTGTGATCAGATCAGTTCTGGAGAGGTCAAACGCTCTGCGGCAGTGTCAGCCTTTGAAATTGAAAGTGCAAGGGAAGCCACAGGGAGTCAGGCCTCTCCTGCAGTGAAGGAGGCAAAACGGCCTTTGCTCTGTATGCGCCTTCGTTTGATTATTTTTTTCTTTTGTTCTGGTGTTAGTGGGCCTGGTCCTACCCACCTTCCCAGAGACAACTAGCTTGAAGTCAAAGCATTTTTTGCTTTTCAGGACCAACAGGTTTGGGCATAGGCTTTCTTAGTGGAGTGAAAAGAAAAGATCTTGCTTTGCAACACAGTGGTCTGGTTTCTGTATCAAAACGTAGTTTTATTTTATCTTTCTTGAGGATGTATTAAGACAGTACTTAAGGAAGAGGTAGAATGATCAAAAATTAATTAAAATTGTTTTGATAATGTGTAGATTCATTACGTTCAGGAAATGTACATATTCTATAAAATAGAATACATCTAAAAATCAGAAGTATGTTGACATGTTAGGAAGGCTTTTTATTAAGCTTTGCATCCCACAAATGTATCTGTGTGATGGTATTTGAACTCAGATTTATTTGTCATTAACTGGAGTTAAATTTTCTGTTACCTTTCTAACAACCAATAATAAACACTCATGAAGTGACAAACCACTACACCACCTCTAACCTGATATTTTAGAAAGAGTAGCCCTACAGCGAACTAGTAAAGTAAAAAATAGTAAACCATACTAGTACATATTATTAAACGACAGTGATTCAAAAAGCTTTTTGTAAAATTCCTGTTGATTTGCTGGAAATCCTGAAGAGTTTTACTACTTACGCTGAATTTCTAAGAAAATTTATATTTCTCAGGAAAAAAAAAATGCACAAAGGGAAGGGGAGGTTATCTTAAAGCAGATTTGAAACTGCTTTATCTACAAAATGGAGTTTGCTTTATGCCTGGAAACTAAACACCACTGTGGTAGTTTTTGTGTTCCTAAATGTAATGCAAAGAGATTGATACTAACATTAATGTAATTCAGAAGAGGTAGCATGAATAAAAATGAGAATTAAAAAATGGAAATATATTCTACCTAAACTCACTAATAATATGTTTTTGCATTTAGAATTCTGTATTAGAAAAGATTAAGAGCATAATTCATCTCTGTAACCGAGCAGAACTCTACAGAAAACAAGCCAGAAGTACAACATAAATTTATAGGTCATCTATAGAGGAAGTGCCAGAGTCTGAAGAGTGTATTTTGGGACACTCTTGGCCCTGGGACCATTCTGGCATAGAGGAGATGGGACACCAAAGGAAGTCTGCAAGGTAGAATCCCAGCCTTTTTGTCTTTGCTCCCCCGAATGGGAAAGTTTCAAAGGCAGCCACCATCACAAACCTGGTTTCCAAAACCAAGGTGACAGGATCACGCTACAGGGACCCAAGAGTAAGAGGTTTTAATCTGAATCACGCGTGAACCAACAGCATATATTTGGAAACACATTTGCTACATTTTTCAGTTGCCAAACTCTTAAATAATGACATTGCTGCTGACCTGAAGTAAAAACGTCTTGGAAGTGAACTTGACCTTAGAATAACACAGAAGACCCAACAGGCAAGGTATGAGCAACCTGTTCTTACATGGAAATTTTAAAGTAAAACTTTTGTGTCTCAGTTCATCACCACATGTGCCCCTTCTACCAAATGAGAGAAGTAAGCATTTTCAGGAGGTGATACATCTAATTTTAAGACAGATGTATGAGATAGATGTACTGCTTTTTGGAGGTGACATTTTTTCTCTCCATTGATCACTAAGGTGACCTAGGATGAACTAGATCATGTTTTGATGTCTGCTTTGTAGATAAGTTAAGAAGAAATGTTTCTCAAGTTAGGTTTTTGCCATTTCTTTCTGAAATAAAATGTTCCAGTCCCTCCAATCATAGAGGAGTCATGAGAAATATTTTTCTTTAAGACTTATATTTCTCTTTCCTGACAATATTTTTAAGTGTCTATTTGCCCTTCATGAATCAAATCACATAAATTATAAAAAATATAATGAAATTTCTAAAAAATAATTGAAAATAAAGAAACATCTTTCAGCAAAAGGCCACAATTTTCTCAGCAATATTAAAAAGCCTCTCCCCATCTTTTTTTTCCACGAGCATATTAACAGTTTCAGAAGACCAAGTGTGACAGCATCCTAAAATATTGCATTTGTTTCCCTCATTCATTTGAGAAAACATAAAGGATTCTCATCATGATGCTGTGTCTTCATGTTGCAAAAAAAATGTATTTAAAAAATAGCTAGTCCCATTGAATAGGTCATTTATTCACAACTATTTGCATTCATGGATTCACTAAAAAGTCCATTTTTAAAGAAAAGTATGATTTCCAAAGCAAGGAAATGTACAATATATACTGTATGTATACATTTTTCTCCCTTAGTTTGTTTGCTAAAAAGGTGGTGAAAGAGAGCCAAGGGATATTTTTTTTTTTTTTCCTCCATAAATAGCTGAAGGAGCAACTGTGGAAACTAAGTTAATAAGTTCAGCTGATATTTGCTTGTTAGTGTAATGGGGTTGTGTGGCCCTGTGTGGGATACAGTGGCTTTGACCATGTTTTAGTTTTTCGCCCTCTTGATTCCATCATCTTGTTCCATATTGAGGTGAAGTAAAAGCTAGGTCCAAAACACAATTCTTGATTTTTAAAAAATTTGTTGTTGTTGAGAATGACACTTTCAAATTCATCCTACTTCATGTTTGAGACTGTTTCTTTTGAAATCCTAGGATCTGGTGCTAGAGCAAGTTACAGCAAAGGGAAGTGTCTGTTAGGAAGTTGAAGTTTTAGACTGTCTTTTTCAAAACTAGTTTCTAGTGGCTGAGTCTCACAGGCGCTTCAAAGTCAGGAAAACTAAAAAGCCACTTTCAGTAAACATAGTATAAACTTACCACAAACTGGGACCGTGAAGACCTTTTCCAATATAGCTTTACACTTGAGATACAGGTGTTCTAAGACAAAACAAAAGAAAACAAAACAAAACAAAAGCCATTTCCTGCCATTCATTATGTGAGGAACCTGAGGACTTCATATCAGAGGCAGACTACCAGACCTTATTCATTTCCTCTGTGGTGGTCACTTTTGTCCATACCTGATGTCTCCATGTCAAAATGCTAGTGATGACAATAACAACATTCAAAATTTGTGGTGTAAATTGTCTACTGTCACAGCTATAGAGTAAGCAAAAAAATGGTGAGCATTTATAAAAGCAGAAGAGCTGCTTAAAGTAAATATACTGTCTTTCTTTAAAATGGCTTGATAGCATGGTTGAACCCTGTATTTCCTTAAATTTCTGAATGGGCAGGTTTTCCTCTCATACGAACAATTTGTACAGGCCTTAAGGAAGAGAACTGGATCCTACCTAGACCCAAATCTATATGATAAGCTTTCAACATGGTTTGGGAGGCTTTAACTACTGAATAAATTTTTCTGATGAGATTAGTTAATTTAGAAAACTGAAGAATGTATGTAGTTGCTTTTTATTTCTTGATTTAGAAGGCTCATTTCACTGTATTTAGTGCAGAAAAGAAGAGTACTTTCTATTCCGACAGGTGAAATACCCTGAGGAGAAAACAATGTTAAATGCTTCTTTTTCCCTAAGAGAGCTCTAATATCAGGCAAAATGCCTATGGCATTCTCCTCACCAAGATACTGCTTTTTTTTTAAACGGAAAAAAGAAAAATAAAAAAAAAAGGGGAGAAGTCTGCAATTTTGAAGAATTCTGTGCAATTCTTGGTAGCTAATGGCTATATTCAAATACATTCAAATGACTGGAAATTTTCTTGGCATGATAAGATATGAAAATATTGCCAAAATGTGAAAAAAGAGACTATATTTAATGGATGTCTGCCTTAGTTCTGTATACACTACTGCAACTGTCCTTTGCAGTGATCCATTATTTATTTATATACTTTTCCTCTGAGAAGCTTCTCAAATATAGTAGTCCAATATAGCTTCAGTATAGTAGTCCAAAATTTTTTTTAGTTTGAAGATTTATGTTCTCCAAAGATTAGACACATTTTTATGGAATTATGATAGATAGCATATGTAGGAGAGCTCTTAGCCTGACTAAGGAGAGCGAAGGGAAGAAAAAAATTATGAAATAGAGGAGTCAGTAACAGGAAGGAAGGACCTTAATTCTTACTTTTTTCTTTCTCCATGCCTTCTACCTTTTTCTTAGCCAGAGCCTAAATAGAGGCACATGGTACTAACAATGCAATAGGTTGTCTTCCTCACAGAGTAGTCAAAATTGAATGAAAATATTAATACCGAATTTTAAATTGTAGAATTTAGACATAAAAGGTGGGATTTGTAAAAGAAAAATTACTTCGCAGTTTCAACTCATCCTGAAGTAGCCATTTAAAATGGATCAGCTAAGCAGAACCTGGAAAGTGTCAAAGAATCATAGAATCACAGAATGGTTGAGGGAGGAAAGGGACCTCTGGAGGTCATCTGGTCCAAAACCTCTCCTCAAGCAGGGTCACCTACAGTAAGTTTCCTAGAACCATGTCCAGATGGTTTTTTAGTGTCTCCAAGGAGGGAGACTCCACAACCTCTCTGGGCAACCTGTGACAGTGCTCAGTCACCTTCACAATAAAAAAGTGCTTCCTGATGTTCAGAAGGAACCTCCTGTGTTCCAGTTTGTGCTCGTGGCCTCTGGTCCTGTCACTGGGCACCACTGAGAAGACCCTGGGTCCCTCTTCTTTGCACCCTCCCTTTAAGTATTTGCATACATTGATGCGATCCCCCCTGAGCCTTCTTTTCTCCAGGGTAAACTATCCCAGCGCTCAGAATTTCTTCATATATGAGGTGCTCCAGTCCCTTAATCAGTGATCTCGTTTCTCTATTTTCTCTCCGCTTATTCATTAAGGATTCTAAGATGATTGACTCAGACATATACAATGGGGACATCTACATTTAGTCAGACTCAAGAGCTGAAATAACCATACTCCTTAAGATGACATTGACTTGATTATATAGGACAACTATTCATTTCTGCTATATACTTCAGACCTATTATCATGTTTAACACAGAAAGCTTTACTGGAATCTTTGGCATATATAATGTACAGCTGTTCTAGCACTTTATGTTTTGAAGTGTACTACCTGATTTCCTGGCTCTAGAGGATTTGCTTTCTCAGTATTTCAAAAATGCTGTCTTTTTATATGATTCCCTGCTGATCGCCACAAAGAATACTCAAATACTTGCTTCCAAAATACTAGTTTGTTCTGCATCAGTGGATGGTCTGGTCCCTTCTTTGAAACTCACAGGCTGAGCCATAGACAAAACCCAACCAAGTAGCTTAACGTGACCACTGACCTTTCCAGAAGTTCTGCTGTAATAACCTGGTAGTGAAGAGAGTGTGAATCCTGGTATCAGTATTATAACACCTTTGGACTTTACAGTCTGTATAAAGCAGAAAGAAGCAACATATCATTCTAATACAGAACCTTTTAGTTTTAACATTTTTTAAAAAAAGGATGGATTAATAACATGAACATATTAGAAGAAAATAAATTGCAAAAAACTCAGTTACACAGAAATTAGATAACTAGCCATTTGATATTACATTTAAAAAATATTTTTTAAAATGTTAAGAATAGTAAAGTTCAGTCACATTGAGATCTAAACATTAAAATTCCACCTTTTTATTTTTTTAAATGGTTATTGTTTTTGCATTATGAAAAATAAGATGAGGTGGTGATGTGCTTTTACCTCATGCCTCATTACACAGCTAAGACATGCATAAATCCACACTACCTGATGCTCTGCCTGGCCTTGCCCTGATTACTTAAATGAAGTTTTATTGGAGAAACTATAGTGATAAAGACTAAACTGCACCTCTGAAGCAATCCTGCAATGTATGACATTACAGGAAGAGGATCTCAGGGGGCATTTTTTATGTGTGGTTTCTTTTAGCCCTGTAAAAAAAAAAAAAATAAGAAATAAGAAAGTAGAAAAGTGATAAAACAGTAATGTTTAAAATAAGAAATAAACGAATGTATAGAACTACACAATGCCTTAAAGTTTCCAGCAGCGTTGCAAAGGTACTGTCATGTGAACAGTGCCATCTAATGGGTTTTTTGAGATTAGCTGGCACAAATATCACGAAACTCATTTGAGCAGCATTTGCGTGCTCTTGTGGCAGAGCAGCTATCTGAACATTATTAGGAACATTAACAATACATTTGTTGCTAGAATCGTGCATTGTCACAATTTAGAAAAATGACATTTTCGAGATAGTAATATCGTCTCAGACACTGTTCTTGTTTTAATATGTAATGTTTAAACTTGATTTCAACATGAAAGAATCACACAGCTATTCATTTGTTTTAAAAATAAACCACAGCCATTTCAATATTGAAGCCATAAAAATAAAAATATTTTTTAAAACAGTAGATAAAAATATTTTTTGATCTAGAGATTGAGAAGGAAATGGTCACAATGGAAAACAGGAAGAAACCTCTGAATTATAGTGTTTTATCCCATTCTTAGCTAAATGTAAAAATTGAACCACAATAATTGAAGAGCTCTTACTTCTTCTCTGCTCCTCTCGATCTCTAGCTTCTTGTTCTATCTTCCTTTAACCATAAAATATATACAGGGATGTTTTTACTTGATGATTTTGGCCATGCAACAATATTTTTAGTGTAGTGATCTTCATGGAATTTAATATTGAAAATTAACATTTATATACAGCAAGAAATCCACAGCAGGAATATGTCTCTGTTGTACTGTCTAAGATGGCTTAGAATAAATAAACCAGGAAGCTTCCTATAGAGCTTTAAGCCACCCTATAGAATCCAGTATTCCTACCAGAGAATTCTGTAAAAATCTATAGGGATGATAACATACTCTAAAGCCATGCAGCATTTTTTTCCACAGGGGAAAAAGAACAGAACTGTAGTCACAAAGAAAACCGAGGATGATCACTGCAATAAAACTACAGGCCATGTTTTATGAAGCTATAAACAGAAGCTTCGGCCACAAAATAAGCTAGCTGTCTTTAGCCTACTCAACCAACATACATTTCCAGACCCTATAAAATATCACTGAGCTTCTAATTAATAAAATTCCAAGCTATAACCTGCGCAGTTCAGGTAATTCGGTGAATGCCTAATAATGATGTGTACTTGATGCTACTGATACCTATGTTGCAATATCTAGAGGAACTTTCACAGCACTTAATGAATTGTAATTATGAATGACCTTGCTCTTGAGGGCTTGAGCTGTGCAGGCGCTGTGCATGCATTGTAAGACAAAATCCCATCACAGCACTTCTATTAAAGCACCTCCAGCTGCTCAGAAGCTGATGGCTTAGCAGGTTGCTCTAGCATCTTGTTGGGAATTAAAATTTGACTAGCAGTTCTGT
Source organism: Burhinus oedicnemus (assembly GCA_008921705.1). Classification (NCBI taxonomy): domain Eukaryota; kingdom Metazoa; phylum Chordata; class Aves; order Charadriiformes; family Burhinidae; genus Burhinus; species Burhinus oedicnemus. Next base: position 691,601 of record VFFE01005840.1, read on the forward strand.
GAGGGGTATACAGTCAGACGGATCTCAAGGTAAAAGGTTCTCCTGAAGCAAGTGGTGCTAAGATTTGGGAGTGACTCAGCTGGGTGAGTCGTTTTGCCATCAGGCATCAGCATCTCATGAGTCAAGCAAATAAATTGTAATGACGCATTTTGAAAACCCAGGCACCGAGCAACAATTGCATAGCTTATGATTTCATCATTGTCAATTATAGAAACAATATGAAGCTTGAATTAAAAAAGGGTAATAATTTTTGTCTTAAAGAGTAGTAAGTCACTGAAGGTGAGTCAGCTCAATGATCAACATATCACTCATTCAGAAGTGAAATCTGTTGTTTTAATGCTCAGATTCTTTACTCAAAACTCTACAATCCCCCATGCTTTTCCACTAATCTCCACTGTGTTTTCTGGCATTCCCTGTGACCTTTCCAACCTTTATTCCTCATTTTAAAATTTGTATATACTTTATTCCTTCCACCTGTATCAGTTCTATATCAAGACTTTGTTCCTTTTCCCTCTCTTTGGTCTCATGGGTTTTTATTAATCTCTGTTGTTGGAACCACTATTTGCCCTTGCCTCTACCACTTACACAAACAGAGATTATTTTATGAAGTCATACGCCCTGGAATGTCCATACACTTGCAATAAATATTTAATCTAAATTCCCTTTCAAAATAGGAAAATAAAACCTATAGACAAATGTTTCACCAATTTTCTGAGGGTCTTTTTTCCCTTAGCAAAATACCATAACGTACTGCAGTCTGGAATCTCTTGATTAATGCTGCCATCTAGCGTCCATTTGAGAAATTAAAACCCACTTCATTCAAACATATGCAGTCTTCCAGCTCCCTGACCTATTTAAGACCTATTTAGCTTTTTCCTATACTCAGTTACATCAGCGCAGATATTCAGTGAAGTGTGCAAGGACTTAGCTCAAAAACTGTCATTTAACATTACATTCTGGTTTCATGCGATTAATTTAGTTTTTGTGCCAAATAGTGGGGTTACTAGAAACATTTTTTATTTTTTCTCCTATAAAGGAATATATGTAGACAAAATGAAAATAAAAGAAATCAACAATTCTCTATTTAACCAGTGTATGAATATGTTTATCCTAACACCTTATATATACTTGGTTTTCTTGAATATCCATCTTTCCCACCATCAGTTCATACGAGAAGGGACATTTTCTTATAATTTGTGAAAAGAAATAAAATTACAGACAGAAAATGGGATCAAGACCAGACCTGTCTCAAAAGCTGTAAAGTTATTGCAAACACATATTTTTATTTTAGCATAAATCTAAGGCATGAGTGTTTCAATTTTTTCATGATAAGAAATTTGTCTTAGCAATTCATGAATCATATTCTTTTTCTCCCAGGATAACGTCATTCGTGTCTATACTCGAAGCTACAATACTGAACAAATATCTCTCAGGAGTCTTTCAATGACATCTGCTTTTCTCCACTGATTTTATAGGTAGTTAAACATTAGCTGTAAGAGGACTGGGTTCTAAAACTTGAAATGCCTTACTCCAACAGAATCTCTGTTAGACTGTTTTTACCACTAACTAAGAGGCTCTGGCACAGATTAAGAGCATTTGCCTACCAACATATGCACTGCTTGCATATGTTTTATGTCAGCGCATAGGTTGGCAGGCAGATAGTTTGGTGGACTAAGGAGAGATGGAAGTGCTGAACCTCTTCTTGGGCACAAATTGGCTGAGAGATCATAAAAAAATTACATCTCTGAATTAATATGAAAAGCCTGAGCAGAATCTACTCATTATCCCCCTAAAGAGGTTATAATTTGTTTATTCCAGAATTTTCTCATCACTAAGAACATTATTGGTCTTCCTCCTGTATTTCTGTGATGACTTCCCTAGAAATCCAATCTTTACTGCAATTGCTGTATCAGTAAACAACATAGATAGTGCCAGTGCAGCTGCTTGTCATCAAAAAGTTATCTTCCCTAATTCATACAGTTCTGGAACCCAAAGTGGATCTATTTTCTAAAAGCCTTGTTTCCATACACTTCTGTAATGTAAATTGGACAGTTTTATAGAATTATACTATGGGTTAACTTAGCTATAAACCTAAATATTTTAGCTACTTTTAGACCTAGTCATGATACTGTGAATCATTACCACTGTGCTAAACAGCTCCTAGAAAATAACAAGGGAAAAATAGTTCAGTGCGTTTAATAATTAGGCTTTCATTCAAATATGTTGTTTTATTCCTTCCTCCCTGACAACCATCAAAATAAAACTAACATTAGGAGCAGTTCATAGAAAAGAAGATGGGGAAATGACTGTTTCTATACTTAACTCCACCGTTTTATCCACAGTGATGAGGATCAGCTGCCAAATGACAAAATTGTGATAGGCTCACACAGAGCACTTGATGAAAAGGGTGAAAGAGATCTTAACTATATAAAATCAAGTAAAACTCTTGATGTGACGCCACATTAAAAAGTTGTTCATTTAATCAAGGACACTGAGATTAGCAGATTAATTAGCAAGTTAGTTGAGCTTGGTAAATGACTTCATAAATTAACTAAGGGACCAGAAAAAGTGGCGGGACAGCAGGTTATGCAGAAAGGAAAGTTTCACCAGACAGGCTGAAAATAGCTGAAAAACAGATTCTTCCAGATCATTCTTGAAATTGATTTTATTTAACATTTTGATTCTAGGAGCCTCACACTAAAAGTTGGGAGCTGTATAAGTTGGGAATCTGAATGTGATGTAAAGACTGGAGATAGTCAATACTGGTATCAATATCAAAGGCTTGACTAGTGAAATAGAAGGAAATATAGAAGTAAGAATTGTTAGATCATGCATTTAGAGACCCATACAAGAAAACTGATATTGTGAACTGAAAATTTAGCAGACTAAAATGACAGAGGAAGAAAAACAATTATGTTTCCCCGGATCCTATGAGTTGCCAGTGTAGTAAATCCAAAGCAAATATAAACCTTATCAGGTAAGAAACTATTAGTTCTCCCATCCATCCTGTTAAGGATTTGACATACTGTACATAATTCTGATGAATCCATTGAAGAAGGATGAACAAAATTTCAGATAAATATAGAGGAGACCACATGGGCTTAAGAAGACAAGGAAAGAAGCCCAGAAAACCAGGCTTGCCTCGTTTAGTGAAACAAAGGCTGAGAAAGGATATAATTCATGGCCCTTTACTTCTTCTACTGGAAAAAGAAGTGAACAATGGGAACTTAAGTGTCATTCCTTGTGATTAAAACCAGATATATCCTGTCTATTCTGCTTTGTTACCTTTTACTGAAGAGAGAATTCAAGGGAGAAGAGGAAGTAAAAGGCAGGTGATTTTGGCCTGACAGAATGATCCCTGGGCAGTCATTCCACCCGACATCACTTTAATTGTAGCTTTTCTAGAAAGCTATTTTTTGCACTGTACTACTAGGATCTTGGGGCTTTCATTCTTCGGCTGTGAGCTGAATCACAATGTAAATGTCTAATTATATCAACTAATGTCACGCAGAACTCTCAGCTAGTCACCTAAGGCTCCCTTTACAGTCAACAGAAAGAAGTGGGACTTACAGGCACAATTTATTTGACTTATCTCAAATCTGTGCTGCAACGTCAGATAAATGTCATCCCAGAAGTGCATACTGAATGATTAGCTGAGAAATGGACTTCTAAAATGCAGTAAGTGAGATGAATCTCACTGTACGTTTCTAACGTACACATGTTAAAACAGAGGCTGTATGGAGTACTGCACTCCCCAGGCACCACAGGCTCAGGAGAAAATGAAAGCCATTCTGTGACAGAGATGCAGAAAGAACTCAGAACAGCTGTGGTTTGAGCCATTTATTTAGTACGTATTATAGGAAGAACTGCACATACTATCTGTGATTCTCACAGGATAAAAAAATAGCTCCAGAATGAATGCAAGGACTGAAATTATTTAGGGAATCCTTTTATCATAAGCTATCATCATGAGAATACGACTGAAATCAGTTTATATGAATCAGCAAATGCAAAGCAATGAATCTAGCTATGCATGCACTTTGGGACCCTGTTATGCCCTTTATAATTTTTGTGTACAGCTTGGCATTCTGAAGCATCATATAAAAATCAATGGCCTTCACCATTTGCTGTACAGGGCTCTGAAATGCCATGAAACACTATGATGAGCAAGGATGAATACTCCTCAATTAACTTCATTTATAGACACGTTCTGTCCTTGCAAGCCCATTGCATACAGACTATGCTTTTGATATTTTTCTTCTTTTACGCACAGACTGCAAAGGGATGAACATTTTTCTGTGTTTGTAGCTGCGATTACAAATTATTTTAACCTCCTTTTGTTAGCTGTATGTAAACAACAATGCTAATGACTGTGGGTTGACAGACGAGCAAATAAATGAAAACTTTCCTCTGCTATTAACAGTTGTTTAATCAACTCTAAGATGAACAAAAAAATGACACTGAAAAATATAGTCAGTTAGTATTCTAAGAACTATCCATAACTAGTAATTGTTCCTTTGTGTATGCATGTAGAATGTAAGTCACTAGAACTCTCATTTCACTTTGTTTTTTCTGAATTCAATACAAAACAAAATAATCACAATTATTACTGTGAAATCAGTACATTCAACTACATACACCTGTAGATAAAAGTGGTTAAATGGATAACTCACCATTATCTGTTTCAGGAATTTTGGGGGGTTGTAAAGCCAGATATTCTGTCACTTTATTTTCTATTTTGAATAGCACATGAATTTACCATAGACAATTTATTTTGCTGAGTCAATTTCTTGTAATGTCCAATGAACCTCAGAAAGAAAAGTTATGGGTTTGTGAACACAGTGACTCCCCAAGTCACCTATGATACGTTTAATTGAATAAAATCTCATATCCTAGTAAATAAGGCAGCTATTCTTAAAATGATACTCCTGGAATTTCAAACATCTTATTGCCCTTTATTGAATGAAGTGCATTAAGATATACTATTTTATGCAGTTACAAAATATGGCATGCATCAGAGTAGTATATGACATCTGAAACAGAAAAAAAATATCTTCAGCATCAAGTTTTTATAATTTTTGAAAAAATGGGTTTCTGGTATACTGCCAATGTATGTAAGAGTTCAGCCATCAAAATAAAATATGTCAATGTCAGATACCCCTGTACTGTTATAGAGCAGTATATCTCCATACACAAAATGACCGAGCATTTAAATCCTCCGAGATCAATAACAAGGTGCTTGTTTATGTCAGCTGAGGAGTTGATCTAACATATGAAATTATCAATTGTCTTATCTCTCCTAAGTTGTATAGTTAACAATGACCTCATATATTTAAAAAATAACAATTTTATTCCTTGCATTTTGTGACACTAATTCTGTGGGGTTTTTAAGAGAAAACTTGTGGGAGAGCAGAATAGATCATAGAGGACTAGTAATGCCTTTTTTAAATTTCCTGAAATCAGCAGCTCCATAGCTTCAAAGAACTGAAAGACCAACTGAGCTTCTGTTACCAACCCAAATGGATTTACATGCATATTTCTCCAGATTTCATGTTGATCTAAGAGGTTGGATGACTGGTTTTGGTAGGTTTTTTGAGATTTTTAAGAGAAATAACGTTCAGAGTGTGGGGATTTTCTTCACCATATAGTATTTGCTGATTAATGGGAAGAAATTTAGGAAAAAAATCCTTTATCTTGTAATGAAATTACTAAAGAGTAAATGATTCAAGATTCTCCTCATGGCAGAAAATAAAAAAATGAGAAACACACATTTTGATGTTCTGTACTGACTGTACTAAAGCTATTGATATACCTTAAATCCAGGAAGTTTTCCCATATGTACTTTAAGTTTTGGTGTTATACTAATTAATAAAAGTGTAATTGATGTAAAATTCAATGTGTTATCTAACTTCCAGCATTACTCTCTTGCTTTTGCATGATTGTCCCAAGTTTTAATGGTAGGTTAATGTTAAAAAAAAAAAAAAAACAAACCAAGGAAAAAAAAAGAGAGAGAGAAGAAAACGAAATAAACCATGGATCAAGTCAGTTGCACTCATATTTAATATGAGATCAGAGCTGAATTCTAAGCCAATTCCTCTTTGATCTCCTGTCTTGCACAGGTTACCCTGTCTAGAAACTACACAGCCAGGAACAAATACAAGTCAGTGATGTGGCTGATCAAAGAGTATAGGCCATGAGTTTACATGATTATAAGCAACTTGGGTGGACTTTTTTGGTACTTGGTTTGGAAGAGAGGAAAGATTTCCTTTTCTCAGCTTCTTTTCAGTTCTTATTTACAACTTGAAACAGTTGGAAATTATGTTTAACACAATCAACTACAACTATCCAATTCAAGCATTAAATTATTATACTAGCCTTTCACACCTGGAAATGTGATTTTAAAGTCCTCTGAGATAAAACATGAAAATGAATTGGTAGATTGATCCAATGACTATTTTTAGCCACAGTGCAAAAATATCTATCTTTTAGGCATAACTGGGAGTTTTGTTAAGTCAAGACTCAGGAATAAAATAGAATTCAATTATCTCAGGACAGTTGGCACAAAGTGCCAGCTTACAGCAGACATGGAGTTCATAAGAACTCAACAGTTTGTCTCATGTTTTGGTTGTTTCTTCCTATAAGATAGAAATGTATTTTTGAAAGATTATAAAATAGTAAGAGGAGCAAAACATGCTTTCAAATTTCTATTACACTTAGTATCTATATAGGATTATGATAACATAAAATATTTACTCCATAGGAGCCCAGGACCAGCTTTTCAGTAGCTCTCAATAGTGTAACTTCCCTGGTCTACAGTTAAAAAAGGACAATTTAAAAAGAAAATGTGTTTCTTCTAATTCTCCCAGAACTTCAAACCAACTGTGGAGACTTTGGTCTTGGTACAGAGACCAAGCATGAAACACTTCAGCTCTGAAGGGAAATGTTTCAAAAAGTTGTGAGAAGACTGGGATATCATGGAAATTGTTCTATGACCTTCACAACAGTGGACACAAGTAACAGCTGCTGCAATTAAGGAGTCCAGTGGAAGGAAAGTGACAAAAATCAGACTGTGTATCCTTTTTGATCTCTCTACAGTCCTGATGCAGAGATTAATAAGCATGTGGACCAGATTCTATCACTGTGATGTTGAGTTTCAGGAGAAACTCCCATTATACATATCTGCAAGATAATTAACACTTTGGGTCACACTGCCACCATCAGCTCTGACTTTAAGATAACTATTTGGTCCATTATCTTGTGTGTGATGCATTATGTTCACTGCCATGAAAATGGATTTGTACATTGACAAATCTCTGCACATCAAAAATCACACTTCAGTTTGTTGTTTTAGTTGTACTCTAAACAACACTGAGGGTATAATTTTGCTTTTTAAAAGAATATATAAATTGTGTTTTGTTAAAAAATTGTGAGTTAGAAAAACTCTGATGAGTCAGAAAAACATGAAAAAGAGTATGGAATAGATGCAAATTTTAAGCAGATATTTCACCATTTACCTAAGAAATTATTAACTTCCTTTACCTTCAAGTTCCTCTTGTGTTGATGTTTTTCATTAATTTTGACAATTGTTTCTTTAGTTGCTAACTAATTTAAAATTAAATTATTTTTTTTTTTAGTTGCATTTAAACTGGATCCTGGAATCACTTTAACTCTTGTTGTTTTCTTTAACCAAATTTTTTATATTTTCTCTACTCCACTTCTTTGAATTTTTATCACATGCAAAACAACCAAATCTATCCAGAAGTGTTAGGCATATTTATTCTCCACATGGTAACTGTAAAGTTAGTATCTTTCTTAACCACTTAGTTGAGAGTACTGTTCAGTTACCTATCAAAACTAATGCCTCTATTACTATCTAAACTTGACCCTGAGATCCCACAGCTGAGACTCTGGGCAGGCAGTGCCTGAATTGTAGTTATTACTGCAAAGGATGATTTCAGATGTGCTGAAAACGTGTGCCTTCATGCACAGCTCAACAAATCTAGAAACTGTGATCTCTTACTGGCATTTGTAAATACTAAAAAAAAAGAAAAAAAAAAATCGTATTTGTAAACACTTCTAAAATAATCTAGAGTCCTGATCTGACAAATTGATTTTTCACCAGTGATAATCCAGAATCTATTCCTAAATTTAATGGCAGGAGGAGGAATCCACCTAAACTGTCTTGAAATATCAAAACTTACGGTTACATTGCTGATCTAATGTGTGATTCAGTGTGTTTTCCCTCTTTCTCACTAGGTGGCAGACTCAAGTGGCTCTGGTTTGAAAGGATCATCCTTTCATGGGTCAGAACGGAGTTTCATTGTCACATAAAATATTGTTCAAATAACCAAATGTAAATGATTTTTTAAGACATCCACTTAAGCTGAACCAATTAATGAATACTCAGCCTCAGGTTACTGTGAATTATTTAACAGAGTAACTTCCCAAGACAGTTTATTACATCTGGTGGAATTTTGGCATGTGTCCATTCCACAAATCCTGCACAAATCACAAGACATACTCCGTACTACATCTTACACAAAATAGTCAGTCTTACCCTTAAAATAACTAAACGTACTTTCAGCATTTTGTTGAGGGCTTTCAATCTCTTGTGTAGAAAGACTGGCCTTAAATGACACTGAAAGAATAAAAATAATTGTGGCGACTCTCTTAGCTGGAAAACATAAACCACAAAAAATTTTTTTTTCCTGTTTCTATATCAATTTTAAAAATATTATTCAGGATTAAAAAATCTTGAAAAGAAAACTGATTCTGGACTTAAAACAAAGGAGGACTAATAAATTAGTTCCTTGCAAAGACTGTGGGTCTGAAAAGATGTTGTGATAATTTAGTGCTCCCATACTCCCACTCCAGGCCTGCAACCGTTATCTGATAAACAGGTTTTAAACTGAGGATTTTGTAAGTTGTGAATGTGCCCAAACTCCCATTATTGCTAATGGAAGCTACCTACACACTCTCTAGCTTTTTTTTTTTTTTAATTTCCTTGAAAAGTACATTATCTAAAGCACTTAGCACTGTGGTAGCTAATAGCAAACATGATTTAAACAGAGAAGCACTAATAATGTGTAAAAGGGATCTCAGTTTGTCTGCTCTACGTGATTCCGTGCTTCCACCGTCTTCTCTCATTTTTTTCCGTGATGTGAAAGATTTTAATTTACACTGAATGTATAAATGATACAAAAAAGCAAAATTACCATGAGAAATAGCTTATTGCTCAGTTGGGGAAAGTACTAAGATTTATGGTCATGGCTCGGATGTTTCCTGTTGCCTATTTTAAAATCGTGTAGCTTCACTGACAGCAGAAATTTATAGCATTATCAGTGAGATGGGAGCCTGACCCTGTTTGTTTAAGCAAGAAAAGAACTGTCCTACCAACCTCAGCCAGTCTGGCCCAAGGAGCTCTATCCACATGGGGAATCTCCTTCAAGTAACACAGGGCATTACACTTTCTCCAGCCAAGCTGTGTGACTGGAAGTGGATGAAAGCCCTGTAGCATTAACAGGAGAATATGCTGAGGTTTTACTTGCTCTTTTTATTTTTTCCCAGAGAGAACAGGTTTGTGTGATATCTCTAAACACATCAGCAGAGGAGACAAACAACTACATCACCTACCAGTAGTCATGTCTTCAACAAACCACATTTTTTCCAAAAGTTTTATGAGAATATACTTAGTTTACGTGTGTGTATGTGTGCCTCCTTCTAGTACACAAATTTATCTCTGATCTTCCCGTCTTCTGAAGGCAGGTAGGAGTCAGCAACCCCTCTTCCCAAGGCCATGACTAATGTCCCTTGCATGGCTCAGCAGAGGTGGTAGTCTTTTATTGTGTGACATCCTCCCATCTAAGTCTTTATAAGACTCTCACACAGGCTGGGCTGGCAGGCTTATTTCCCCTCAAAGAACAATGCATATCTCTAAAGAATCATGGTGTGGGATCTGTATAAGTGTGGAAAAGAAAGAGGTACAGAGACAAAAGGTTGTCTATTCAAAAGAATTATGTATTCTTTTATACATGCAGGAACGTGCTTTGATTCAAAGTACAATGATTAAGCATGTATTGTTTAGTATAAATTATTTTCAAGTCATATTCGTGAAAAGTGCTCCTTTGCGTCTTAACCCAAATGTAAGTGGATAATCTCAAGATATGCAAAGCTATTTACAAAGATAACTTCTCAGATGAGATGTTGCTGCTGCTGGAAATGAACTAATATTAATCGCCTTGCCAAGCTGTTCCCAAAAAAAAAAAAAAAGAGAAACAAAACCTCTTATTTCAGGTATCTCTTTGGTACAACTATGTTTATTTGCAAAGGAAGATTACAGAGTCTCCTTTCTTCAAAGAGAATAAACAATAGGAGGCCATCTCTTTATTCAAAAAAACAAGTCTGTTTTTGCAGTCAGAAGCTCTCTCTGTCTCTCTCCTGGCTTCCTCCTACAGCGACATTCACTGCTTCCCTCACTGTTGAGTTGTTTTCGGACCCACGTAAATCTGCCCTGGCTTCATACTTGCTTACACATTGATATGGATGTGCGAGCACATGCATTGCTGTGTTCATTTTAATTTAAATATAACACTTATTGTCTCCATTTATGCAAAAGAAAATGTCTTCAGCTACTTGGGCCAGCTTCTGTTCACAACTTGCAACGCTGACCTATGTCTGAGCACAAGTGTCCTAACATTTCAGGCACCAATAAAGAAAAAACACTTAACTGTACCTTCAAATAGCTTGA